>BSBM01000972.1:615000-1100000 GCA_027924585.1 Larix kaempferi
AGTGAAGGGGGAGATGAAGGAAAAAGGCTTAGGATGGAAGCACCATGTGAATTGGTCATTTTAATAGATAGTGAAAGATGTAAAGAAGAAGAATCTTTAGTTCTAGAAGTTTAGATACAAGAGTATGAATTCCAAAAAGTTAAGGAAAGTGGCGATGTAAATAAATTCCAATCGAGGCTCGACATGTATAAACATTATGGAGAAAATAAGCAAGCCTCTGCCCAAATGCTTTTTAATTTGATGCCGACGATTAAAAATTTGTCAAACTTAGAGATTTATCTAATAACAAGAAGAGATATAAAAGAGAACACTTTAAACTTAGCTGTATATACAGAAGACAAAGTGAACAAAATGAAATTCAATTTGAAGAAAATACCAGTACCAGACAAGATCCAAATGCATAAGCAAATGGGAGAGGTGATATATGAAGATTTTGTGGAAGCGACATTGAAAGTCACTAATTTGGAAGATACTGCAAATAAAATGGAAGGTCAATTGAAACAAGAAAGACTAGAGAATACGGATTTCTAACAACAAGTCAAAAAATTACAATTTGGCTTGGTTGAAAGTGACGGTGGAGGTAAAACCAACAAACAATTGTTAATAGAAAAGGATAATTTGATTCAAAAATTATAGAAAAAAAGATGAAGATTTCAAACACTCAGCTGATTCAAGCTCCAGAAGAAACCAAACTAGAGCAAGAAAAAGAGGCTTTGTCTAAAGAAATTAATGATAGCAAAGCTGAATTATTAAGATTTGCTGAAAGAGAGGCTAGTTGGGAAAAAGAAAAGATAAGCTTGAGAAATCAGATTGAAGATTTGAAAAATAATTTGTCAAATCTGGGCTTGCAACAAACAGGTGCAGATCCGAATGGAGATGGAAATGATGCTGATAGTATTTTATAGGCTATGTCCCAGATTAGTTTAAAGGATGTTGAAATTAAAGAATTGAGAGAAGAACCTCAGAGATTGAAAGAAAAAAGTGAGCAAAAAGATGAAGAAACAAAATCCTTACAAGACAAGTATAAGGAATTGATTGAAACTATAAAAAATTGGCACACCAAGTGACAGGGCAAGCAACTATGCAATGATGCAAGCACATGGTATGGGACTTGATCATTAAAGAAGCTGCAAATATTAGACCATACTTGCATTATATGAGAGTAAAAGAAAAAATTATTAAAGATTCTTTTACTAGTTGTATTGTGATAAGAGAAAATCTGAATAGGAAGCCCAAGGAGACAATGCAGAATGCCATCACTTTTCCAAATAGTTTAATGGAAGAATATCTAAAGGCCTTAGATATTAAGAGAAAGATTACAACATCTACAGTAGCAAGAAGAGTTCTGGGAAAACATGCATAGGTTGAGAACGTGGAAGCCAAGGTCGAAGCAATGAGGAGGCAAGTAACAGGGTTTTCCCTCTTTCTGGGATCAAAAGAAGGAGTTGATTTCCCCGAATGAATATAAGAAATTGTTGTTTGATGTAAGAATGGATCATGCGAAATTTCAGCATTTAAATTCTTTGCTTACAGGGAATATTCTGATGGAAAAGATCGCAGAAGACTTTGAGATGCTAAACAAGTTGGTCTCTATTGGTGAAATGCTTCCTAAAATCTCCTTTGTAGATCACATTGAGATTAGAGTCATGGTGAAAGAAATGGTGAGCTATGATCTTCTAATAGCCAAGCAATGGAAAAGCATGGAGAGATATGGGAAAAATGAAGTACACACTTCATGCTTTAAAATAGTTGTTGGAGCCTACACCAAATGAAGAGTTCGAAGCTAGTGGGGGCAGTCAGTTAGTAGGAGCAGCCAGCTAGGAAAGCATCTCCGGGATCAATTTTTGTATTTTTGTATGAGTCAATTTTCATTTAGTAAAAAGTATCGGTGAATGTAAAAACGTGGTTAGGCCTGTCTCACCCGTTTTGTCTTGTAAGGGTAGTGGTGAATGTGCCCGGTTAAGTGTCACTCAAAATTATAACTGTTTTCTAGTCTGAATGGGTCGGGCGTGAAGCTATAGACATCTATAGATTTCATGTACTTGAATGAAGAAGGGTTGAAAACTTTTGGATCTTAGGATATTGCTTTGTGTTGTGCATTTTTAACTGTGTTAATAAAATTGATAGAGCCAAGTGGGCATTTTTCAGGGATTCCTGTGTGATCAATCTTGCAGTTTGTTTCTTCTCTTTTCCCATGTGATTTTTGTTTCCTTTCATTGTTAATCCATTATGTAATGCTTTTTCATGCTTGGTTCATTGTGGCATTCGAATAGAATTCATAGTCTTTATGCTCTATTCTTATCATACCAAGTATTCCACAATTATTTTTCTGCTAAAATCAATATAGAATTCATGTTTCCATGCTTTATATTGTTGGACTGTTCATTTTTATTCTAAATCATCCAACTAAAAGCTCTTTGACTGTAAATTGGTGGCTACCTTGCCCCTGTTGAATGTATTTGCAAAACATTTGTTAATGATATTCATGTATTGTTTAATTTGACTCCATTACCCAATAGAGATCCACACTACTTTCAACCAACAACTTAAAAAAAAACCAAGCATCCCACCAGAAATCTGACCTTCTAAATGAACCGTGTATGAAAATTTTGAGCTTTAAGGCTCTACATTTCTATTTGAATATTTTCAGTCCTTTCTTAAGAGAGATCGCTCTCTGATTGTGCAAGGTCAGTAGCACAATTCGAAATTGGTGTTGTTTTTACTCCAGTTTTCCATCTTCCACAACCTAGGGGGTCATTTTGGGTGTTAACACCCCTAACATCCAATATCTCCCTCTCTCTCTAAATCCCTAACACCTAATATATATCTCTCTCTCTCCCTAATCGCAGTCTCTCTCTCTCTCTCTCTCTCTCTCTCTAAACCACTGACCTTCAATCCCTCTCTCTCTCTCTCTAAATCCATAACCTCCAATATCTCTCTCTCTAAACCCTTAAAGCCTCAATATATTTGTCTCTCTCTAAACCCCTAACCCTCAATCTTTCTCTTTTAATCTCTCTCTCTCTAAATGCCTAAACACCTCTCTCTCTCTCTCTTTGTTTAAACCCCTAACCCCCAATCTATCTTTCTCTCTCTCTATCAACCCCTAACCACCAATATTTTTTTCTAAACCCCTAACCTTCGATATCTCTCTTGATCTAAATCCATAACCACCACTCTCTCTCTTTCTATCTCTCTCTAAACCCATAACCCCTAATCTATTTATCTTTCTCTAAACCCCTAACCCCAAATCTCTCTTTCTATCTCTCTCTCCCTCTGTCTAAACCCCTAACCTCTAAACCTCTCTCTCTCTCTAAGTCCCTAATTCATAATCTCTCTCTCTATCTACACCCTTAACCTCCATTCTCTCTCTCTCTCTCTTTAAACCATTAAACTCCAATCTCTCTCTCTCTCTCTCTCCAAACCCATAACATCCAATCTATCACCCTCTCTATCTATATGTCTACCTATCGATCCATGTATATATCTCTATCCCTCTTTGTCCCTCTTAACCCCTAACATCAAATCTCTCTCTCTAAACCCTTGAGCCACAATTTCTCTCTGTTTCTCTCTCTAAACCCCTAACACACAATCTCTCTCTCTAAACCCCTAACCAACAATTTCTCTCTCTAAACCCCTAACACACAATCTCTCTCTCTAAACCCCTAACCAACAATTTCTCTCTCTCTCTCTCTCTAACCCTCACTCCTCACCCTCCTATTTTTCCCACCCACTCTACCTATCTCTCCCCCACACCACTAACCATTTGTACTCCCCCCATGATCTCTTGTTATCTCTATCTAAATCCCTATTAACCTCCAATCTCTCTCTCTAAACCCCTAAACCCTAATATATGTCCTTCTCTAAGCGCTTAAACTCTAATCCATCTCTTTCTTTAAACCCATAAATTCCAATATATCTCTCTCTCCCTACAACCCTAAACTACAATCTCTCTCTCTTTCCAAACCCTAACTGCCAATCTCTCTCTCTCTCTCACAACCCCTAACCCCAAATATTTCTCTCTCTCTCTAAACCCCTACTACAAACCTCTTTCTTTCCAACTCTATCTCTCTAAACCACTAATCCCTAATATCTCTATATTTCTCTCCCAAACCCTCACTACTCACCCTCCTACTCCTCCCCCCACTCTATCTCTCTCTCCCCAACACCGCTAACAATCCAAAATCCTCCTATGATATCTCTCTCTATCTCTAAACCCCTATTCAATAAGAATATCTCTCTTTGAAGACCTAACCTCTAGTATTTGTCTCTCTCTTAACCCCAAACCCCCAATATCTCTTGCTCTCTCTAAACCCCAAACCCAAAATATCTCTCTCTCTCTAAATCTCTCTATAAACGCATAACCACCAATATCTCTCTCAACCAGTAAGACCTAATCTCTCTCATTCTATATCTCTCTCTAAATTACTAAACTCCAGTACCTATCTCTTTCTCTAAACCCCGAAACCCCAATGTATCTCTCTCTCTAAACCACTAACCCATGATTTAAACCCCTAAATTGCAATATCTCTCTCCCTCTAAACCCTTAAAACTCAATATATTTATCTCTCTCTCCAAACCCCTAAACCCCAATATTTCTCTTTTAATATGACTCTCTATCTAAATGCCTAACCCCCTATCTCTTTATGTATCTAAACCCCTAATCCCCCATCTCTCTCTCTCTAAACCCCTAACAACCAATCTCTATCTTTCAATATATATCTCTCTCTAGAACCCTAAACCCCAATCTCTATATATCACTCTAAAAATCCAACCTCCAATCTCTCTCTCTAATCCCCTAACACCCAATCTCTCTCTCTCTCTCTAAACCCCTAACCCCCAATCATTATCTTTCTCTCTCTAAACCCCTAACCTCCAATCTCTTTTTATAAACCCCTAACCTCCAACCTCTCTCACTCTAAACCCATAACCACCACTCCCTTTGTTTCTCTCTCTCTCTGTCTCTAAATCCATAACATCCGATATCTCTCTCGATCTAAATCCATAAGCACCACTCTCTCTCTTTCTATCTCTCTCTAAACCCATAACCCCTAATCTATTTGTCTTTCTCTAAACCCCTAACCCCAAATCTCTCTTTCTATCTCTTTTTCCCTCTATCTAAACCCCTAACCTATAAACCTCTCTCTCTCTCTCTAAGTCCCTAATTCCTAATCTCTCTCCCTATCTAAACGCTTAACCTCCATTCTCTCTCTCTCTCTTTAAACCATTAAACTCCAATCTCTCTCTCTCTCACTCCAAACCCATAACATCCAATCTATCACCCTCTCTATCTATATGTCTACCTATCGATCCATGTATATATCTCTATCCCTCTTTGTCCCTCTAAACCCCTAACCTCAAATCTCTCTCTCTAAACCCTTGAGCCACAATTTCTCTCCGTTTCTTTCTCTAAACCCCTAATGCACAATCTCTCTCTCTAAACCCCTAACCAACAATTTCTCTCTCTCTCTCTCTCTAACCCTCACTCCTCACCCTCCTATTTTTCCCACCCACTCTACCTATCTCTCCCCCACACCACTAACCATTGGTACTCCCCCCCATTATCTCTCGTTATCTCTATCTAAATCACTATTAACCTCCAATCTCTCTCTCTAAACCCATAAACCCTAATATATGTCCTTCTCTAAGCGTTTAAACTCTAATCCATCTCTTTCTATAAACCCATAACTTCCAATATATCTCTCTCTCCCTACAACCCTAAATTACAATCTCTCTCTCTTCCTCTCTCTCTCTCTCTTTCCAAACCCCTAACTGCCAATCTCTCTCTCTCTCTCAACCCCTAACCCCAAATATTTCTCTCTCTCTCTAAACCCCTACTACCAACCTCTTTATTTCTAACTCTATCTCTCTAAACCACTAGTCCCTAATATCTCTATATTTCTCTCCCAAACCCCCACTACTCACCCTCCTACTCCTCTCCCCACTCTATCTCTCTCTCCCCAACACCGCTAACAATCCAAAATCCTCCTATGATATCTCTCTCTATCTCTAAACCCATATTCAACAACAATATCTCTCTCTCAAGCCCTAACCTCTAATATTTGTCTCTCTCTTAACCCCAAACCCCCAATATCTCTCGCTCTCTCTAAACCTCAAACCCAAAATATCTCTCTCTCGCTCTAAATCTCTCTATAAACCCATAACCACCAATCTCTCTCTCAACCAGTAATACCTAATCTCTCTCATTCTATATCTCTCTCTAAATTGCTAAACTCCAGTACCTATCTCTTTCTCTAAACCCCTAAACCCCAATGTCTCTCTCTCTCTCTAAACCACTAACCCATAATTTAAACCCCTAAATTCCAATATCTCTCTCCCTCTAAACCCTTAAAACTCAATATATTTATCTCTCTCTCCAAACCCCTAAACCCCAATATTTCTCTTTTAATATGACTCTCTCTCTCTAAATGCCTAACCCCCTATCTCTCTATGTATCTAAACCCCTAACCCCCAACTCTCTCTCTAAACCCCTAACAACCAATCTTTATCTTTCAATATATCTCTCTCTCTAAAACCCTAAACCCCAATCTCTATATATCACTCTAAAAATCCAACCTCCAATCTCTCTCTCTAATCCCTAACACCCAATATCTCTCTCTCTCTCTCTAAACCCCTAACCCCCAATCATTATCTCTCTCTCTCTAAACCCCTAACCTCCAATCTCTTTGTATAAACCCCTAACCTCCAACCTCTCTCACTCTAAACCCATAACCACCACTCCCTTTGTTTCTGTCTCTCTCTCTCTCTAATCCCGTAACCCCTAATTTATTTATCTTCCTCTAAAAACCTAAACCCAGATCTCTTTCTCTCGCTCTCTCCCTCAACTCGTAACCTCCAATCCCTCTCTCTCTAAAACCCTAAAATCCAATATCTATCTCTCTCTATTTTCCTATCTATCTATCTATGTATCTATCTCTATCCCTCTCTCTCCCTCTAAACCCCTAACATCCAATCTCTCTCTATATATAAAGCCCTAACCCACAATCTCTCTCTCTCTCTCTCTCTTTCTCCCTCTCTGTAAACCCATGACCCACAATTTCTCTATTTCTCTCTCTCTAACCCCCACTCCTCACCCTCCTACCATTCGCTCATACTCTATGTATCTCTCATGCACACCACTAACCATCGATACCACCCATGATCTCTCTCTCTCTCTCTCTCTCACTAAAACCCTAAATTGCAATATCTCTCCCTCTCCATGACCTTAAAGTCCAATCTCTATCTCTCTCTCTCTCAAAACCCCTAACCTACAATTTCTCTCTCTCTCTCTCTCTCTCTCTCTCTCTCTCTCTCTCTCCACAAACCCCTAAATCCCAATCTCTTTCTCACTCTCTCAATCTCTCTCTAAAACCCTAACCCCAAATATGTCTCTCTCTCTAAACACCTACTACCAATATTCATCTTTCTACCTCCCTTTCTCTAAACCCCTAATCCCAAATATCTAAATCTCTCTCGGCCAAACCCCCACTCCTCCCCCTCATACTCCTCCCCTTCTCTATCTCTCTCTCCCCAACACTGCTAAAAATTCAAAATCCCCTTGTGATCTCTCTCTCTCTCTCTCAACCCCTATTCACCACTAATATCTCTCTCTCTAAAGACCTAACCTCTAATATCCCTCTCTCTCTCTTAAACCCTAACCCCCAATCTCTCTCACTCTCTCTAAACCCCTAACCCAAATCTCTCTCTCTCTCTCTCTCTCTCTCTCTCTCTCCATATCTCTATAAACCCATAACCACCAATCTCTCTCTTTATATATCTCTCTGAACCAGTAAGACCTAATTTCTCTCATTCTACATCTCTCTGTAAATTGCTAAACTCCAGTACCTCTCTCTTTCTCTAAACCCCTAAACCCCAAAATCTCTCTCTCTCCCTCTCTCTGTCTCTCTCAACCACTAACCCCTAATCTAAACCCCAAAATTCCAAACCCATAAACCCCAATTTATTTCTCTCTTTCTAAACCCCTAAACCCAAATATATCTCTTTCCATCTTTCACTCTATCTAAACCCCTAACGTACAAACCTCTCTCTCTCTAAGCCCCTAAACCCCAGTCTCTTTCTCTCTCTCTCTCTCTCCCTAAATCTGTAATGTCCAATCACTCTCTCTATCCAAACCCCTAAACTCCAATCTCTATATCTCTCTATATGTCTATATATCTATCTATGTATCTATCTATATCCCTTTCTCTCTCTCTCTCTCTCTCTAAACCCCTAACCCACAATATCTCTCTCTCTCTCGCTCCCTCTCTATAAACCCATGACCCACAATTTCTCTCTCTCTCTCTCTCTCTCTCTCTCTCTCTCTCTCTCTCTCTCTAACCCCCAATCCTCACCCTCGTACCATTCCCTTGTACTCTATCTATCCCTTCCCCACACCACTAACAATCCACAATCCCCCTATTATCTCTCTCTCTCTCTCTAAACCCCCATTCACCACCAATATCTCTCTCTCTAAATCCTTGACCTCTAATCTCTATTTGTCTCCTAACACATAACCCCCAATCTCTCTCACTCTCTCTACCCAAAACATATCTCTCTCTCTCTCTATGTGTCTCTATAAATCCATAACCTCTAATCTCTCTCTCAACTAGTAAGACCTAATCTCTCTCATTCTATATCTCTCTCTAAATTGCTAACCTCCAATACCTCTCTCTTTATCTAAACCCCTAAAACGCAATCTCTCTCTCTCTCTCTCTCTCTCAACCACTAACCCCTAATCTAAACCCTTAAATTCCAATATCTCTCTCTCTCTTTAAAACCTTAAACGTTCAATATATTTATCTCTCTCTTTAAAACCCTAACCCCCAATCTTTATTTTTTAATCTGAATCTCTATTTAAATTCCTAACCCCCTATATCTCTCTGACATATCTAAACCCCTAAACCCCACTCTCTCTCTCTAAACCCCTGACATCCAATCTCTATCTTTCAATCTCTCTCTCTCTCTCTCTCAGACCCTAACCCCCAATCTCTATATATGACTCTAAAATTCCAACCTCCAATCTCTCTCTCTCTAAACCCTTAGAACCCAATCTCTCTCTCTCTAAACCACTAACCCCAATCATTCTCTCTCTCTCTCTAAACCCCTAACCTCCAACCTCTCTCACTCTAAACCCACAACCACCACTCCTTTTATTTCTCTCTCTCTCTCTCTCTGTAAACACATAACCCCCAATCTATTTATCTCTATGTAAACCCCTAACCCCAAATATCCATATTTCCATCTTTATCTCTATCTAAACCCCTAAACTCCAAATCTCTCTCTCTCTCTCTCTCTCTTTAAGGCCCTAACCCCCAATGTCTTTCTATCTCTCTCTCTCCCTAAACCTGTAAACTCCAATCCCTCTCTATCTCCAAACCCCTAAAATCCAATCTCTATCTCTCTCTATCTGTCTATCTATCTATCTATGTTTCTATCTCTATCCTCTCTCTCCCTCTAAACCCCTAACCTCCAATCTCTCTCTCTCTCTAAACCCCTTACCAATAATCTCTCTCTACCTCTCTCTCTCGCTTCCTCTCTGTAAACCCATGACCCAAAATTTCCCTTTCTCTCTCTCTGTCTCTCTAACCCCCACTCCTCACCCTCCTACCATTCCCTTGTAATATGTCTATCTCTCCCCCACACGACTAACCATCGATACCCCCCCATGATCTCACTCTCTCTCTCTCTCTCTAAACCCTTATTAATCTTGAATATCTTTCTCTCCCTCTCTCTCTTTATCTCTCGTTAAACCCCTAAACCCACATATCTCACCCTCTCTATGACCTTAAAGTCCAATCTTTCTCTCTATCTCTCTCTCTCTCTCTCTCTCTCTCTCTCTCTCTCTCTCTCTCCAAACCCCTAACTCCCAATCTCTTTCTCACTCTCTCGATCTCTCTCTAAAACCCTAACCCCAAATATGTCTCTCTCTCTAAACACCTACTACCAATCTCTGTCTTTATACCTCTCTCTCTCTAAATCCCTAATCCCTAATATATCTATCTCTCTCTCCCCCAAACCCCACTCCTCACCATCCAACTCTTCCCCCCCACTCTTTCTCTCTCTCCCCAACACCACTAATAATCCACACTCCCCTTGTGATCTCTCTCTCTCTGAACCCCTATTAACCACCAATATTTCTCTCTAAACCCCTAACCTCCATTCTCTCTCTCTCTCTCTCTCTCTCTCAACCCTAACCTCCAATCTATCTCTCTCTAAACCCCTAAACCCCAATCTCTTTCACTCTCTCTCTCTCTGAACTCCTAACCCCAAATATCTCTCTCTCTCTATATATATATATATAAACCCTAAACATTAATATCTCTCTTTATATCTCTCTCTCTAAACTAATAAGCCCTAATCTCTTTCATTTTATCTCTCTCTAAATTGCTAAGCACCAATACCTCTCTCTTTATTTAAACCCCTAACCCCCAATCTCTCTCTCTCTCTCTCTCTCTCTCTCTCTCTCTTCGTCTAAACCCCTAACCCTTAACTTCTCTCTCTCTCTCTCTCTAAACCCTAACCACCAATCCCTCTCTCTTTAAACCTCTAAACCCCAACCTCTCTCTCTCTCTCTCTAAACCCCTGACCTCCAATCTGTCTTTTTCTCTGTTGAAATACCTAACCACCAATATCTCTCTCTTTAAACACCTAAACCCTAATCTCTCTCTCTCTAAACTCTTAACCCACAACCACTTTCTCTCTAAACCCCTAACCGCCAATCTCTCTCTTGTTCTCTTTCCAATGCTCCCTCTCACCCTCTCTCACTAACCATCCTCTCTCTCTCTCAAGCCCCACCCTTCCCGAACCCCCTTCCTCTCTATCTCATCCTTTCCCTAACCCTTTTTTTCTCTCTCTCTCTCCAGCCCCATATTTCGTTAACTCCCCTCTCTCTCTCTAACCCAACCCCCCCTCTCTTTGTGCTCCTTTAACTAGCACCCTTCGCTCTTTCTAACCCACCCTCCCCGTCTCTCTCTCTCAACCCCCCATCTTCCTTTATACCATAAATCCTGAACTTACCATCTCTCTATGTACTATGTTTATTACCCTAACCCCTTGCAATCTCTATTTCTCTAATCCTTTGTCTCTCCTCTCCCCCCCCTCTCTTCCTCTCTCTCTCTCTCTCTCTCTCTCTCTAATCCCTAACCCTACTCCCCCTAACCACATCCTGCATTGCTAACCATCGACACTATCCCCATGATCTCTCTCTCTCTCTTTCTCTAAACCACTAACCCATAATATCTCTCCTCTCCTTCCAAAATCCCCACACACTAGTACAAAATGAGAGATAAGTGACTAGGCAACTAAAAAAGTTAGTCACCATAGCTTTTTCAATGGATAAACGACTAAAATTGAGCAATTTTAAGTGATCCAACTAAAAATGACTAAGAAAAATGACTAATTTAGTCACAGCATAAAATATATGACTAGATAACAAGTGACTAAAATAAAAATGACTAATTAGTCACAAGAATACAAATATGACTATATACCAACGACTAAGAATATGAATTAGTCATTTATGTTAGTCATTTTTAATTGTGTCACCCGGGCAATGGAAAATTACAATTTTGACAATGAATTTGTACAATTTACTAACTTTTAACACCTTATATGTTAATGGGGCCTTTGAATCCATCTATAGTGTTAAAATTTACTAAATTGTAACTTTTTATATGGATTTAGAGACCCGAGTGATGTTAATGGTGTCACTCATTAATAGAAAATCCCAGTTTTGAGAATGAATTGTTATGATTTACTAAATTCTAATAATGTAGATGGATTCAATGGTCTCTAGATCTCCTTGAACCATGCTAGTGTTAATTCTCAACATCGATGATTTTGAAGTGTTGAAAAAGAGTGACTCCAACACACCTATCAAATTTTTTCATCCAGCCATTCTGATCTCACCATCATGTCTAGTTTGAAGCAATTTTCATGTGCATATCTCATTTCATCATTTTCACAGCGTCCATTGGACCCCTTCGATAGCCTTACAGCCAGTTTGCATCTCATGTGTGGTCGTGTTGTGGTTCGGTCAAGTTTGGATTTTGGTAGTTTCTTGTCAATTATTATACTGTCATGTCGCGAAGTCAGTTTCTACATAATTGTATTCAACTATTCACACTGCTCATGTCCATTTTTTGTTTGACAAAAATCGTCATCATTTCATCCTCTCGGCACTCAGTTGAAATTTCGGCATTTTGTGTCATGACAATTAAATTTTGTCATTTTCGCATCGTTCATTAATTCAATGGATGCATCCATGTGTCAGTATTCTCTTACATCTATTCTTGGAAAGTTGAAAAATATTCCACCCCTAAGTCTTACATAAAAAAATCCAATATCCCATATTTTATAAAAAAAAATATAAGTGCTTCCCCTTTTAATTATTTCCCCTATCCTAGATTTTAAACCATTTTTTCTTTAAAATTCTCACCCCTTCCCATTTTCATTTATAAAAATTAGTAATAAAGCACCTTTAAATTCCAAACCCCTTCATCTTAACCTTCCAAAAGTCTCCTCCCTCGAGCTCCTTTTGTCTTATCCTAATTGGTTTCCTATTCCCAGCCATTTTAAATGAAAAAAGTGGCATTTCTCGAATCCCTAATCCCCTTTACAATGTACAAAATGTTTTTAATCTTTTTTATAATGTATATATTAAAAACATATAATATACCATTCCCCTTTATAATTTAATGTTAACAAAACAATGCCAAACAGGCTAATTGGGTGGAATAAAGTAAATGAAAAAACATTTGGCCTTTGGAACTTTTAAGTGAAAACAATTTACAAGTAAGGAATTTTATCACTTTGCATCCTTCGAAGATAGATTTATAACTCATAAGTGTAATTGTTTCCATCTTTTCATATTTTTAGCAATCATTTTTTTATGTCATCTTTTAGCAAGACATTAAAGCATTGATGTATGAGATCCTTGTTTGTAGGACAAGGGAATCCCTCCCAATTATTTCAAGCTTAATTTACGCCTGAGGTGTACATATTTTACCTCATCGATAATCTTTAAAAAAAACACATGTTGTTAAAGGTCAGACTCATTCATGTACTACTGAATACATTTAAGACATAAGAATGATAGAAATAAGACTAATATGTTTACAATGCACACATTTTTTTCACATAGGGGAATTTGTTATATAGTGGGCGCACTTTAATAGAAAGGAAAGTAATTATGGCCTTTTCCAATTGCCGCAAGAATAAGATATTTAAGGATAAAAGACATAGAGCATAGGGTTTATTTAAGGGTTTAAGGTTTTTGAGCAATGGAAAAAATGAGTAGAATATTGGGGATTTCTATTCCTCTTGTTCCTTTTGTGAAATATTAAATTTGCAACATTTTTCCATTACACTGGGTCCACATCTACACTTACAGTGGAACTAAGTGGTACAAGAACTTTATTTCAACAATTGCAGCACCTCTCAAACTTTAAATTTTTATTACTTTCTTTGGGAATGGACCTAGCCCTTCTTCCTTCAAAGTACAGTAGGATTGTATCACTATTGATGTTTTCAAAGGGATGAGGACAAATGGAGCTCAGAGTAGTTTTTAAGGATTCTAATCTTATACTTATGTATAGTGTCCTAGGCGATTATTTTGGATTGAAAAAAACATGTAATATATAGATAGGTAGGTGCATATTAAATATGAAACATACAATTTACTACTGAAATGTGTAAATTTTGGCGAATATTATGATTAAAAAACATATTTTATGTAAATATAGGCAATATTAGAGACTAAAAATGATCAAATAGCGAATTTATTTTCTGAAAAAAAATCCCAAAAAATAGCCAATTGGCAAAATTTTGCCCTTAAAAATGACCATGATGGAGCTTCACTAATTAAGATAGCCTAGAACCTTGAAATGCTTATGGGTAGAGCTCTATAAGCCAATGAATTCTGCATTCAGGGAGAACCAAATAATATAATATAATCAAGATATTACAAACAAATCTATCATATGTAAAACATATAATATAATAAAACATAAAACATATAATATATTAATACACAAAACATGTAAAATAAACATCATATATAATACCTAAAACATTTAATATGATATGATAAACATTAAACATATAATATAATACACAAAACATATGAAATAATAATTAATGTATAGCTCCATTATGCTTTGGAACCTAAATGCTAAAAACGATTAACCAACCACCAATTGCTTGAGTTCCAATTCATGGAGATTACTTCCTCGAATTACCGCGATAACTAGTCAAACTAACCCACTGGCTCCAAATAACCAATCCAACTCCAAATTATTGATGTTTTGTAGCTATTGATGTTCTAGAAGATCAAGTTCAGAAGTTTTAGCTCTGGAATGGGCCATATATAGGTATAGTTCTATTTCTTGACATTCAAAGTTGTTTCAGACAGTCAAAACCCCAAAAAATTACTGCGAATCGATAATATCGCAAGGAATTCAACTCTGAAACCCTTCGAATAGGTTATTATTCAGCGTGTGTGTGAGAGATGTAGATTTTCTGTGTTTAAATTAGCTCGATGGTTTATGTCAAGTTTTCATAGTTTTAATGCCCAACAACATTTCTCATACTGCTGGAAATAAATTATAAAATTTTCAGACAATTAAACACGCTGAAAACACTTTAACAGGCAGAAAAATAAATGCACATGCACACCATGAAAATATTTCAAACTTAGAAATTTAACCAATGGACCTGGAAAAACCCCCACGGGGGAATCCAGTCAGAGAGAGAGATTTATATTTCTTCGGAAATATTTCAACACAATAATTTTTAGTCAAAACTTCTTATCTCAACCAGAAAATCCACCCTTAGACTGCCTCGAAATTAGTGTTGAACATGCCTCGATTTCTATGCAAATTTGGACCTCAAAAATCGTGCTAGAAGAAAGGACATAAATCCGCACACCTCGATTTCTGTGCTATCCTTTTTTCTCAAAATTCATGCTGTAACTTTCTCGGTTTCTGTGCAAATCTGTCTCGTGAAAAGTGCCCTACCAGTGCCTCGAAAACTATGCCTGCCAGTCCTCCAGAAATGTGCCCAGAATACTACCTCGAAAATCGAGCCTTTTATTCTCAAGATTTGTGCCCAAAATCCTTTCCTCAAACTATGTGCCCAAAAATCCATACAGTACGGTCACCTCGGGTTGTGTGCTGATAATAAATGCTTCCCTTGAAAATCATGCTAGTCATTAATGAAGCTCCTCAATTTCTGTGCTCATCAATGATGAACCTCGATTTCTATGTCGATCATTAATGATGAACCCTTCTCTCGAAATTTGTGCCCCTCTCAACTCTCTCTCTTTCTCCATTGTCTTCTCAAGAATGAGCTTGATTTTCCTACCTTGCCCTTTCTGGTGAAAACCCTAGGTGAGTGAGGGCCCATCCAAATCAATGGTTGAGATTAGCCAAGATGAATGGGTGAGATTAAATGCTCACATTTAATATTTAAAATTAAATTCACTCACTTAAATTTTTCCAAACGTGACTTTAAGTTATAAAGTCACATTAAATGCTTTTCACAAGTCATTTAATGAAAGGGTCACTTTATTTCCCCCTTTAAGTGACTTAGGAAAAAGTCACTAGGGAAAACACTTCCTAGGTACAAAAATCAACAAGAGAGAGGGGGTAAGAATCCTTAGAAATCTAAGTGCCATGGAGGGGGTTACAGGAGATGGTGGATCTCTCATTTCCTTGGCTAGATGGAGAAATGATTTATCCTGGAGATTTCAATATTACCTCGATAAATCAATGTCGCACACGTTTGGGAGATGGATTGGATCTCTTGCTGCAGCTATTTCATTTTCTTATTGAGACATATTTCCAAGTTGAGATCTAACCCTTTCAATTTCAGCCAATGAATCAGTAGATCCATTTGTTCTAGCAGGTAATATTTTCCCTCGTTCTTAGTAAGGGCTCTGTTAACACCCAAATTAACCCCCAAGGTTGCGGAGAAGGAAATTCGGGGTAAAGACTAACCAATCTTTAGACTTAAGCTACTGACCTAGCTTAGTCTAAGAGGGATCTCTCTACAAACATATGAAAGAGTAGAATAATCAAAGGTGTCAACAATGAAAA
This sequence comes from Larix kaempferi, assembly GCA_027924585.1. Taxonomy (NCBI): domain Eukaryota; kingdom Viridiplantae; phylum Streptophyta; class Pinopsida; order Pinales; family Pinaceae; genus Larix; species Larix kaempferi. The sequence goes on from BSBM01000972.1 coordinate 631,092, forward strand.
CATACACCAGCATTCATCATAAAAAATATTCAATTACGACACACAGAAGATCAGATTTCTGTTGGAACAAAATGGTTTAAACATTGTTTGGCTGAAACATATGAATCTCTATTTTGGGCAATGGAGTCACGTTAGACAAAAATCTAAAAATTTATTCACAAGGGCTTCGCAAATGCATTAACACAGGGGCGAGATAGTAAACAACTCGTAGTCAAAGTGAATTTAATTGGTGAAACAAAAGAGAAAGAAAACAACCCATTGGTGTAAGGCATATAATAATGAATCCTACATCAACTTTAGTAGAGAAGTAATGGTGAAATACTTGGAAAACAATAAGCAGAGCATACTTCTATGAATTCTACTTAACTATCACACTACACCAAGTATGGAGGAATGTTACAGACTGGAATTAAAATGAGAGATACACAATTAACATAGAAAAAGAAAAACAAACTACAAGACCAGTTATGCAAGAATCCCTAGAAACATCAGCTCAGCTCTGCAATCTCTATTCAAAAATATAGTTGAGAAATGTCTTACAGAACAATACACAAAATTCCTATAAAAGTTCTCAACAAGATTTTTCAACCCTTCAGTCTTCAATTACAATGAATTTATAGATGCCCCTCGAGCTCTATGTTCGACTCTTTCCTTAATAGAAAACAATTGCTACTTACTAGACACCTAATTGACATCTAATCAAGGCATATTCTCGGTTACAACTTCAAAACAAACACAGGCTGTTTAGGCCTAACTACTTTTTACATTCACTGGCCTATTTTACTATACGACCAACTACTTTAACAAAAAACAAAACAGAAAATTGACAGCTCTAGCTTGCCGCTTCCATCTCTCGCTAGTTGCTTAGCCGATACCCTTGAGCTCTTCATACTTTGATTTTTAACCTCACTTTACCATACTTCTCGATTAGTTTCCACTGATCCTCTGAGGGTAAATTTACGGTGGCGAGCTCCTTAAGTAATACTCTTAGCTCAGTGTGTTCCTTGTAAGAGTATCCGGTATGCAATGTTCCGGCTACTCCGAAATTTGAGGCTAACTCGAAGTCTCTTTTCAGTTTTTCAGCTACTATCTGGCTAGTCAAGGGCTGATCCATCCCTTCAAAGTCATCTTGGTTCATCCTACAATCCCACAGCTTGGTTTTATATTCTTCCCTTGATAACATATTTCGTTTCTCGCCCCAGAACTCAGATAGGCCTCTCTTGAATAAAGGATCACATGCTTCCCTGAACATCTTTAGCTGCTTTGACAAAATGCTAATCCCTGATTGGGTGATCTTTACTTGTTCATGCTTGTTAATTACCCTTTTGGCCCATATGATGGTGGCTACCCTTTCCTTGATGCCTTCATCATTGGCCTGCTCTTCTGATAAATCATTTAAGAAATCTACTGCGTTGTTAGCATATCCTGAAGGATTTTTATTAAGTCTTTCATTTGCCACCGTTACAGCTTGTATGGCTAAATTCACTACAGTTTCTTTATCCAATATAACATTTAGATAAGGTCATAGATCTTCAACTTGTTTTATAATATCATCCCAGATGATTTTCCTAGTTTCTTGTGGCACTTTCTGCTTGATTACTTGCTCTTCAAATTGTCGAAATCCACCTGCATTTCCTGGTACTTGGTTTCCCAAGCCTCCTTTTTGCTTTCTGCATTGTCCTTTAGAGTTTTCAAGTTGGAAACTCTGCTTCTTTAATCAGATCAACTCAACATCTTTCAAGCTATCATCAGCTTTTTTCCCTAATAGACTGAAATCTCGTGCTGCAATCGGATCTATGACATCCTGCTCCATCTCCTTTACTTTCTTCTCCAACTCCTCAAACCGGGTCTTCCATGATTCTTCACTCACTGCTAACAAGGTCATATCAAACTACATCTTCTTTTCTTTTTCAATAAGCTCCACCAATTGGGATTTACAGTCCAAAAGTCCCCCCTTTAGCTTCTCTTTCTCTTCTTCCAGCTCTTCTATCTCAGGGGTGCTTGCAAATTAAGTAGGAGAGATCTTTAAATTCTTCTTTAAAGCCAGGATCTCCTGATCCTTTTCGTTTAGCAGCTTCTGGATGTTCTTCCTTTTATCTTCTTCAGTCTCATTTGTTAACAACTATGTTTGGTGTTTCTTCGCCTGCGCTTTTAGAGATTTATTTTCTGCTTTTTCCAGCTTCAGTTGGTGCTGAACCCTGGACTTAGTTATCTGCACCTTTGATAGCTCTATGTCAAGCTTCAATAGCCTGTTATAAATGACATCACTTGTCTCCTTGTATAGGTTGATTATATCAGGGACAGGGATGTCTTCTAGGTTGAATTTCATCTCTGTAGCATTGTTTTTGGTGGCCAGAGAAAGGCTCAAGGTGTTTTAAGCTAAATTCCTCCTGGCAACTAGGGCCACTTCTTTCTTGGATATTTTCCTTACCTTGGAGTAAAGTTTTGCTTCTTCTGCCAGGTTATCCGTATTTTCTTCATATTCCTCCAATAGCTTGGTCCTACTTGTACTGGATGCTGTAGGTCCTTTGGGTGGCTTTCCAAACACATGTTGTTTCACTTCATAGGGGGGTATTTGAAACTTGATATGCTTCTTCTTAGGCTTTTCTTCTTGGATATTTACTACTTGCTTCTCATTATCCTCCACCTTTTGCCTCTTTAAGGCTCTTTCAGGGTCACTATCTACATCCATAGGGCTGCTAACCATTGAACTATTGGGTTTCCCTGGAATGGTGACAAGGGGTAAATTTGCTAACCCTACTAGGGATTTATTAGATGAGTCAGCTGGTGAAGGTGTATCTCCCTGAAAAAGGAATTTTAGAGTTTGGCAATCCTCTAAGGAATCAATGTCCATGGGCTCCTGATATATGTATTCTAACCAATTTTCTTTCTCAGGCAATCCAGCCATCTCGAAATGGTCATATCCCTTCCTGGCAGCTTCCCTCCTTCTCTCAGAGATTATATGATGTGGATAATAATTCATCGTAGCTTTAGAAGGGAGCCCCGGGTCCCTGATCATCCCTTCAATTCCCGATAGGGTTGTCTTATGTTTGATCATAAAAGAACCTACCATCCACGCGAAATCTATATCATAAGATTTTTTGTTATCTATAAAGTTTTCACACTCAGCTTTCAGTTTTTGCCTTATGAATTCTAAATGAAACAACCGAGGTGTTAAAAAGGCAGGGAGTACATATGGTGGATGTGAAAAACCATACACTCTGATTACTGTCCCATGTTTCATCAAAAACCAGTCTCCTATCCCTTTCCCAATAGCGGGTTGAAGCGAATCCTTCATTTCTAGAAGTGCCCTGGGCAATTCTCCCCCCAAAAAGATCTAATAAACCTTTGCCATCAAATCATTCATGAAAATCAAGTAATATGAATACATTTCCATTGTGATTTTCAGCTCTGGTATTTGTAAGTTTTCTTTGATGGCCGTTAAGAACATTTTTAGCACATAAGACTGGAACCTGAAGACTCTGGTTTTGGGGATTTCGACCAGCCGGGAGTGAATACTTTTAGCCAGGGCATCATCAAATCTTAGGCATGCAGTCTGGATAAGAGGGATCTAATCGGCTGGTTCTATCGAACAAGTGATCAAGACAAACATCAGACTTATTAATGACTCTGTGATGTAGTGGTCACTATCTAACCCCAAAAACTGGGATATCATGGAAACCACATATTTAGAATCTTTTATGAAAGAATTGGTCTCGTCAGGGAAAGGTGAGCTAGGAAAAGATGTATTTGGTAGCAAGGAGGCCTGGAAGAAACTTTGTTTGAGTTCAATTGGGGCCTGGCGGAAATACAACATCATGGTTTCCATTTGATACCCATAAGCTTTACGGCCGAACTCTAGGGGAACAACCAGCACCTTTCTAGCAACTGGGGCTTTCACATGGCAAAGGATTTCAGAGCCTGAGGCATCGAGGATTGCCCTTTGTCCTGGAGCATAATGGCTGGAGCACCATTCTACGAATTCAGGGAAACTGGGGGTTTGGGTGGTGGTAAAGCAGTGGAAAGAGGACTGGTATATTTTGTGGACATCTACCTATCTGGCCCTTATAACCTCCAGTTTCTCCTTAGTCGTATCCAGGGAGCTATTGATAAATATGGTATCATATATGTCACTATCCTTGTCCTCCAACAGGGAACTAACTAATGGAGCTTCGGTAACAGGGAGGTCTACTGTCTCATCCATTTAAATACCTAGTTGTGGAAATCAAAAGGGACAAATACCGACCTGGTCCACTGACAACTGGACAACCTTTTGGTCTCTTGGTCGGTTGGTCTGCTTCTACAAGATTCACCTTCTTCACTCTCCAACGTGCAAATGGACAGACAGGATGTCAAAATTCATGGGGGAGAGCTATTTCATAATATAGATTTCACCGTATCACGCTTGCAAGTGTGATAGCGATGGAATCATGTCAACCGTCCATCTCACTTGGCCTTCTTCAGCCGTAGATCTGCTCACTTTACCTTCCCATCGTCATTGTGGCCTTTCAAGTTGATATTACACCCCCAATCTTAACCATCGGATGATACGCATTCACCGACCACGGTGATTTGGGGTGCGTTTAACACTCCGGCAATTAGAATCACCACCAATGTTATGGGCTATTGATCTACCTTTGTTAGATCTAGGCCATTGAAAGGAGCGCGATGCTTAACTAAGTCGTGGTGATTTGGAACGTAGTGTTTCCTCACCCATTTCAAATTAGCGCCATATTATTCTCACCGTAGATCTTTGCTCCAGTCGATATTTACCATTGATCGCGTTAGGAATATGGCTACTAGTTAACACTTCACTTTGCGCCTATAACATTTTCAATCCATCTCGGTGCTAAGGGTTCGTGGCCATAGATATTTGGGTTGTTTAATCTGAGTCGTCTAGGCATGCCTCTGCATGCTACCGATTCATTAGCCTGCTATCGAACCTCTAGTTACCACGGACATTTAGATGTTTCCTTATATTTTCTCCATTGGCTACATCTATTGTGTTGTGTTATGATTTTCCACTTTTGAGGGATATGACCTAAGAGTTTGGCTTTTTCTTTGGAAAACCTTTATGACCATGCAACTCCATTTTCTTCGCCAAAATACTCCTCAAAACCCAACACAATTTGAGTGCTAACAACTGGCTCTAGCCGGGGATGCTAACCTCCCTACGAGGTAGCAAAGAACTCCGTAGACCATGTGCCTGGTCCATTGGGTGGCTCCCAGTCCTAACAACTGCAAACTGCAACCAGTAACCGGTCCTTCATCCGAAAACTGTACTTGAAAACCTGAAGCTGAAAAACCTACTGAAATTCTCCAAAAATGCTAAACATACACACTGCTAAATATTAAAACTGAAATTAACAAAAATGCTTGAACTTCAAGCTTATTTATATACAAATGCTCCTACCCTATTTACTGAGTATAAAGGCTGAATCAGATGACCTTACATTTCCAATGAAGCCAGTCAAGCAAATGACTTCTTGACTGGATTTCATATTCAACCTCTCCGGGCCTGAAAAAGAACTCAGCAAATGATAACTCCCACTGAAGACATTTTTCAATCCCTGCATTCTTGAACAATACAAACTCCATCTTCTCTGATGATTCCAACAAACTACCAAAAGGATCTTCAAGAAAATGAAAAACTCCTATTTCTTTATGACCAATCATGAGGGCTTTTTCGACTGGTTATTTGTGATTGTTTACATTGTCTATGTCACAACAAGGTTGCTCAAATTGTAATTCCATTTGCAAACTGCCACACTGAGCTTCATAAATACTTTGAGAAGTATACTCATCCCCTTTGTCCTTTATATTGAGCATATAGATCAAATTTTCATGACAACATTCAGACGAAACATCAATACTATCATGTAGATATGTTTCTTTATATAACTCAATAGATGAAAGACTTTGACTTGTAGAAGATATTGGAAAATCAAACATATGTACATCAGTCTGATAGAACTGAAGCTCTTCTTTGGTTTCAAAATAAATATCATTCTGATCTTCAAATGTATTAAAAGAAAAAGCTCCCTCTAGACAAAAACACTCTGAAATCGAATGACATGGAGAAAAACTTATGTGACTATTCTGATCTTCTTTTGAATCACATGACAACTGACAAAGCTGAAGAAAATTCTCATCCAACTAGGGAGAAAAGATATGAAGATCATTACCAATTTCATCCGAAATCTCAAGGTTTACAACTTGATCAAACGTAGCAGAAATATCATTAAATTTTCCAATAAAATTACATGCAAAAAACTCTTCTTGATATAAAAATTTTGAATGTGAAAGAGAGGCCTTATTTTCTATTCAAAACTTCTCTTCCCTATGGCATACTTCTGCTTCTTGGAACTAATTGCACACTTGCCCCTCCTTTTCATTGTCAATTTTAAAAAAACTTATGAAGTTCCCTAAGCCATCCCCTTCATATTCATCATACTTAGGTGGGCTGAAAACTTCCTTAAAACCATTACTAACAGAAATGTTAGCAGGCTGATTACAATTTACATAAAACAAATCGGGAATATCTTCTTCTGGCATATCATCGAGTTGATCATCTCCGTGTTCATCCTAGGAAAGACTGAAATGCAAAGCAAGTTCTCTTTGTTCATGCCTCTCTTCGAATCCAGATTCTTCAATCCTTTCCTCATTACCTTTGCTTAATATTTTTCCAGACATCTTAAGATTGTCTTAAACCACCAAAGCATCAAGGAACATATGCTGCAAATTAGTAGACCTTCTTTCCAAAAGAAGAAAAGATAAATCAAGAGGAAAGATAGATGCATAGTGTAGCTTAGCAGCATTCTCTAGGGGTTGAATTTCCCTTGGCATATCATAATAGAATCTTGAAAACATTATGTTAAAGCTGGACATGACTTCGCCTTCTTGCCTTCTCATGGAGTAAAACTTTGAAAGACCTAGGTCCCATGACCTTCTCCTACCCCAAAACTCCAAGAAAACATCAGAAAACCCTTTCCATGTATCTATAGATCCAGGCTACAAATGGTTGAACCATTGCTTCACCTCTCCTTGGAAAGATTGGGCGAAAGTCCCCATACAAACATCATCATGTTCCACTTCAAAAAGGTCCAAAAAATGTTCAAATCCTTGAATATGTTTCTCGGCATTAAGGATTTTGGATTCTCCATCAAATCTAGGAAGGTGTTTATGGTATTTGGGAGGATAGTCATGGAGAACAAAGGGCAGCTTCAAAGGGCCATATCTCAGCTGAGATCTGGAAGGAAAAGGAGTATGTACAGGGAGAGCATCTCCAGCCGCACTCTCATGGGATTGCAAGGCTGGCTATGGGTCTTATATGGTTCAAAAGAAGAGATGGCGTCAGCTTTAGGGGTTAAAGGAGGATGCACATTTGTAAGATCTAGAAAAGGATATACAAAGGAGGCTCTGTTATGACCCAAATCTCTTCGATGGAACAAAATTTTCTTGATATATATACATAGAGGTAAAAGGAAACCAATACAGAAGAACAATATCTCTTTGAAGAAATTGATAGTTTGATACTTGGGTCTTGATTCTTCCATGTTTTAAAGGTGTGGAGGTTGCCTTTCGGTGAAGTCTACAAATTCTGATTAAAGACTGAGGGAATCAGCCTACGAACCAATGAAACCCTGGATTTCCCAAGCGGAGTCGCCATGAGAATTTTTCAACATCTCAATTCTAATACAAGATCACTGATCTCCCTAGTGGGGTCACCTTCGTACTGAAATTTCGCTTGAGTGGAGTCGCCAGGTGAATGATACAACCTTCTTGATGTCTGACTACTGTTCACCATCAGCATTTCAGATCTGAAACCTTTGTCGTTCTTCTAGGGATAATAAAACAATCACTGTAGCGCTCCGTTTTTTCAACAGAGCCCTATGTCATCTTCTATGTTACTTTTCTATGTATCAAACTTATCCAGGTATATGTGAGTAAATTTCTAATGAAGATTCTATGCTTTTAATTGACATTTAGTATATTGTTTTGTCTTTAATAATCATAAATTCGTATTTAAAAAAATAAACTAATATATAAATATTTTCCTTCAACAATTTGTTTTCAGCATAAGAATATGTTTCACCGTAATAAATCAGTAAATAGCAAGGTATATGCAGGTTTCAGAGTAAGTTTCAACATAATAATCAAATAAAATAAATAATCAAGGAAATTACCTGATGCTGATGCTTAGTAGACCATAGGTTGGAGTAGGTTATGTTTATATTTTCTTAGTCAGCCAAGATGATGTGTCCACCCTACCGACCAGCTATTATCTTGCTCGCCCTTGGAAATCAAAGGATTTCCAAGCCCCCGAGCTCACAAACTAATAATCCCGAGAGCAGTCTTTACTTAGGTTCTCCAAACCTTTTTCTGTTCTCAAACCTTCTTTTTGTTCCCAAACATTTCTCCCCCTTAAAGCTATCTCCCCCTTTCCTTTTATATATTTCCTTCCTCGAGAAGACCTTGGGCTTACTCCACCGCCCCAAACTCCCCCTCTCGAGCCCCTCAAACATTTACTCCTTTTACTTAGTTTATTCATACACGTTACATTATAAAAATGTATTTTTCACACTCAATGTACCAAATAATCAATTACACTCACGGTAAATTTATTTGATTTTGATTGGTGGTCATAAGTATATATTACGGTGGGAATCATTACCCAAAGGTTATCCATTCGGGACAAGGTTTATTACTTACAAGTCTATTCACCACCTTTGTATTTAATGTTATTAGTGTAATTAATAAAATATTATATAAACAGTTGACCTTTTCAACTTGGACATGGTGTGTCTTAATGGTCTACCTCATCCGTCAAGATAACTTATCTTGAGATTTAAATTCTAAGATTTGTATTGAATAATTAAATAGTAATAAACCATTTTCCATCACATCACATCCATTCCAAAATTGTTATCCTATTATGTCTAACTTAGTAATGGAAATAATCACACTCTAATCATTTATTAATCAATATTTAAATTTTACCTATATTGCAATTGTTATGACATGCATAGTAATATTATTAAAATAACATTAATTAAGTAATAATATTAATTAAATCACCACAAAGTAATAATAATTGGTGAATTTAATAAAAAATGTTTTTTAAATCATTTGTTTATCACATGAGTACCCTAACATCAACATAGTATCCTCATTCTTCTAAACAAAGTACCCTTAAGGGTTTAAACAATCTTACTAATTAATTAGACAGTACCATTACCTTATTTACAACAATTCTCAGATGACAATGTTAAATGACAACACTTGTCTCAATTGTTTATTACAATGTTTACCAACAAGTAATACATAGCTTAATTGACTTGTTTTACACATCTTAACTAACTTTATATTCATTATTTGAATTCGATCAATGCATGATTAACATAATTACTTATGACAACTTATACATCTATTCAATATGTTAAATGTTTATATATCGATACTAGTGTACATGTGCAATGTGTGCATGCGTGGCCAGCGTATGCACAGATCATAAATGTACTATAGACAAACCCATCCCGCCTATGCATACCTGCTAACTAATAGTAGTATTTACCCCCATGTAGAAGAACAAGCATAATATATATAGTACAATTACTTTAACATCCTCAGTTATTTAACAGTTAATTCTTTACGATTTCACATCATTATCTTTATGTTTACATTAGTTTGATCAATCATGTACAAGGAAGGGTACCTACTACCACAAACTCAGAATCAAGGAATACCCAACCCTCAACAGTACTAACTAACACATCCTCCCATCATAACCTACGTCCTGCATCCTCCCTATCCTTCCTCTGCTAGTACAAAAGTGGATGTTGGACACACCGACCTGACCACATAGAACTTGAGAGCGATAGCATCGGCTGAACAACGGACCTATCCTCCCCTAGCAGGCATCTGACCATCGTCATCACAACTACATGGGGAGTGTGTCTCAGCACGGCCCTCCCACGACCTCGGGTCTCATGGAAACATAGGGTGGGAAACACATCCATCCCTCTCAACATACTGGGCCTATGCCCTTATCGACTCATACTTTGCTGCTATCGGGATTATCAGTTTGTGTTATCGTATCATCATTTTTTTGGCTGCTAAGGTTTACTGTACGAACATGTTTTTTTTTCCAATATATCAGCTCAAGTAACTGGCTATCCCATAGCCCTTATGTCCTGTAGGTTAGTATTTCGCAAAATACAAATTTATAGAAAGCATTTCCCATTGATCGCGAATTGATCCATGTTATCAAAATCATTTTATTTCATGTAACCTTTTTAGTTCATCATAGATGCGTATGACATATAACACTTCAATAATTCATACAAGAAGATGGTATCCACGTGCCGAATCATATATTTCACATCTTATTAATGAAAACATATGAACATATACTGTAATCGTAAAATAAAGAAATCATATGATAATCATGACGTTGTAACTGCATAACATAGTAACATCATAATCATAGTGAAATCATAAAACAAAGTAACATCATATAATGAGGTCCATCATATCGTAATATAGTTTACTCAGTTGAGCTGAGTTCAACAGAATATATAAGAAAATAAAGTATGGTGTGTCAAACTGTTAAATATGCCTAATCAAAATATGGGCATTACAATCACGTCCCTAGCAATGACGCCAATTTGTTAACACCCAAATTAACCCCCAAGGTTGTGGAAAAGGCAATTCGGGGTAACCACTAACCAATCTTTAGACTTAAGCTACTGACCTAGCTTAGTCTGAGAGGGCTCTCTCTACAAACATATGGAATACTGGAATAATCAAAGGTGTCAACAATGAAAACATACACCAGCATTCATCATAAAAAATATTCAATTACAACACACAGAAGATCAGATTTCTGCTGGAACAAAATGGTTTAAACGTTGTTTGGCTGAAACATATGAATATCTATTTTGGGAAATTGAGTCATGTTAGACAAAACTCTGAAAATTTATTCACAAGGGATTCACAAATGCATTAACGCAGGGGCGAGATAGTAAACAGCTCATAGTCAAAGTGAATTTAATTGGTGAAACAAAAGAGAAAGAAAACAACCCATTGGTGTAAGGCATATAATAATGAATCCTACATCAACTTTAGCAGAGAAGTAATGGTGAAATACTTGGAAAAAGATAAGTAGAGCATACTTCTATGAATTCTAGTTAACTATCACACTGCACCAAGTATGGAGGATTGTTACAAACTGGAATTAACAATGATAGATACACAATTAACATAGAAAAAGAAAAATAGACTACAAGACCAGTCACACAAGAATCCCTGGAAACATCAACTCAACTCTGCAATTTCTATTCAAAATATAGCTTAGAAATGTCTTACATAACAATAGACAAAATTCCAATAAAAGTTTTCAACAAGATTTTTCAACCCTTCTGTCTTCAATTACAATGAATTTATAGATGCCCCTCAAGCTCTAGGTTCGGCTCTTTCCTGAACATAAAAAAATTGCTACTTACTGGACACCTAATTGACAGCTAATCAAGGCGTATTCACCATTACAACTTCAAAACAGACACATGCGGTATAGGCCTAACCGCTTTTTACATTCACTAGCCAATTTTACTATATGACCAACTACTTTAACAAAAAACAAAATAGAAAATTGACAGGTCTAGCTTGCCGCTTCCATCTCTCGCTGGTTCCTTAGCCGATACCTTTGAGCTCTTCATACTTTGATTTTTAACCTCACTTTACCATACTTCTCGATTAGTTTCCACTGGTCCTCTGAGGGTAAATTTATGGTGGCGAGATCCTTAAGTAATACTCTTCGCTCAGTGTGTTCCTTGTAAGAGTATCAGGTATGCAATGTTTCGGCTCCTCCAAAAGTTGAGGCTAACTCGAAGTCTCTTGTTAGTTTTTCAGCTACTATCTGGCCAGTCAAGGGCTGATCCATCCCTTCAAAGTCATCTTCATTCATCCTGCAATCCCACAACTTGGTTTTATATTCTTCCTTTGCTAACATATTTCCTTTCTCGCCCCAAAACTCAGGTAGGCCTCTTTTGAATAAAGGATCAAATGCTTCCTTGAACATCTTTAGCTGCTTTGAAAAAATTTCAATCCCTAATGGGTGATCTTTACTTGTTCATGCTTGTTAATTACACTTTTGGCCCATATGATGGTGGCCACCCTGTCCTCGATGCCTGCATCATCGGCCTGCTTTTCTGATAAATCATTTAAGAAATCTACCGTGTTGTTAGCATATCCTGAAGACTTTTTATTGAGTATTTCATTTGCCACCGTTACAGCTTGTACAACTAAATTCACTATAGTCTCTTTATCCAATATAAAGTTTAGATAAGGTCGTAGATCTTCAACTTGTTTTATAATATCATCCTAGATGATTTTCCTAGTTTTTTGCATGACTTTCTGCCCGATTACTTGCTCTTTCAAATTGTCGAAATCCGCCTGCATTTCCTGGTACTTGGTTTCCCAATCCTCCTTTTTGCTTTCTGCATCATCCTTTAGAGTTTTCAAGTTGGAAACCTACTTCTTTAATCAGAGCAACTCAGCATCTTCCAGGATGGCATTAGCTATTTGCCCTACTAGGGTGAAATGTCCTGCTGCACTCATACCTGTGACATCCTACTCCATCTCCTTTACTTTCTTCTCCAACTCCTCAAACCGGGTCTTCCATCATTCTTCACTGGCTGCTAACAAGGTCATATCATACTGCATCTTCTTTTCTTTTTCAATAAGCTCAACCAATTGGGATTTACAGTCGAAAAGTTCTCCCTTTAGCTTCTCTTTCTCTTCTTCCAGCTCTGATATCTCAGGGGTGCTTGCAAATTGAGCAGGTGAGATCTTTAAATTCTTCTTTAATGTTAGGATCTCCTGATCCTTTTCATTTAGCAGTTCCTGGATTTTCTTCCTTTTAGCTTCTTCAGTCTCATTTGTTAACAACTGTGTTTGGTGTTTCTTCGCATGCACCTTTAGAGATTTATTTTCTTCTTTTTCCAGCTTCAGTTGGTGCTGAACCCTAGACTTATTTGTATGCACCTTTGATAGCTCTATGGCAAGCTTCAACAACCTATTATAAATGACATCACTTTTCTCCTTCTGTAGGTTGATTATATCAGGGATAGGGATGTCTTCTAGGTTGAATTTCATCTCTGTAGCCTTGTTTTTGGTGGCCAGAGCAAGGCTTAAGGTGTTTTGAGCTAAATTCCTGCTGGAAACTAGGGCCACTTCTTTCTTTGATATTTTCCTTACTTTGGAGTAAAGTTTTGCTTCTTCTTCCAGGTTATCCGGATTTTCTTCATATTCCTCCAATAGCTTTATCCTACTTGTACTGGATGCTGTAGGTCCTTTGGGTGGCTTTCCAAACACATGTTGTTTCACTTCATAGGGGGGCATTTGAAACTTGGCATGCTTCTTCTTAGGATTTTCTTCTTGGATATTTACTACCAGCTTCTCATTATCCTCCACCTTTTTCCTCTTTAAGGCTCTTTCAGGGTCACTGTCTACATCCATAGTGCTGCTAAGCATTGAACTGCTGGGTTCCCCTAGAATGGTGACAAGGGGTAAATTTGTTGACCCTACTGGGGCTTTATTAGATGAGTCATGTGGTGAAGGTGTGCCTCCCTGAAAAAGGAATTTTAGGTTTTGGGAATCCTCTGAGGAATCAACATCCATGGGATCCTGATCAATGTATTCTAACCGATTTGCTTTCTCAGGCAACTCAGCCATCTCGAAATGGTCATATCCCTTCCATGCTGCTTCCCTCCTTCTCTCTGAGATTATATGATGTGGATCATAATTCATCGCAGCTTTAGAAGGGAGCCCCAGGTCCCTCATCATCCCTTCAATTATCGAGAGGGTTGTCTTATGTTTGATCATAAAAGAAACTACCATCCACAGGAAAGCTATATCAAAAGATTTTCTGTTATCTATAAAGTGTTCACACTCAACATTCAGTTTCTGCCTTATGAATTCTAAATGAAACAACTGAGGTGCTAAAAAGGTAGGGAGTACATATGGCGGGTGTGAAAAATCATACACTCTGATTACTATCCCATGTTTCATCAAAAACCAATCTCATATCCCTTTCCCCATAGCGGGTTGCAGTGAATCCTTCATTTCTGGAAGTACCCTGGGCAATTCTTCCCTGAAAAAGATCTGATAAACCTTTGCCATCAAATCATTCATGAAAATCAAGAAATCTGAATACATTTCCTTTGTGATTTTCAGCTTTGATATTTGTAGGTTTTCTTTAATAAGTAAAGTCTAAGTAATGATTTTATTACATTTGTTTCATGTGTTTTTCTTTAATAAGTAAAGTCGAAGTAATGATTTTATTACATTTTATAGCCCTGCTGATTCTTCCAACTTTACATTCCATAGGATGGCACTATTTTGGCATGGAAGTTTAACTCTGCAGCCAATACCAATATCTTTGAGCATGTAGCTTCCCTTGCAAGGAATACACTGCATGTTCTCTCATTAGTCTCGGGAGTAGACAAAATTTACTTTGCTTCCATGGACCACACAATAAGAGTGAGTTACTTTCCCTCTTGTCTAGTATTTGCTTACACAATAAGATAGTTTTCTTTTCCCTTTCCTTGAACTGGTTTGGTTTAGAAATAATAGTTTGTTGTTTTTCATGCACCTGGGATTCTAGAAATGAAGCATGTCCTCAATTTCTGATGATTTATATTTGACAATGTGTTCACAAATTCATAGGTTTGGTACCTGGAAGCTTTTCAATGTACACAGACCCTGAGAGATCACACGGCCATTGTAATGTCTTTTCCCTATTGGGACCAGTTTCTCTTGTCATGCTCTTTAGACAACATAGTGAAGGCGAGGAAGGTTTCTTTATATATTATAGTGTCTTTAATGAAATAAATAAGGTGTGCAAACCTCATTGGAGTTCTTGCCTTATTAAATGCAGTTCTGGGCTGCTACATCAGATGGAGCCCTTGAAGTGGCTTATACTCATAATGAAGAACATGTGTGTTATCTATATCCTTATTGTCTATAGGTTCCATACATTTCATAACTAGTTTTTCACCCATGGAAGGGCTTCTTTACATAGATCTAGTGCAATGCTATCTCTTTTTAAATCTGTTATATGTTTAGGATTTATCTACCAAGCTGCATTGCAGCATGCTTCCCAGGTATCCTTAGGATCTGGAATCAAAGATGGGTAACCAGTACATGGGTTGGTGTTTCCTCTATTTCTTCTTTTAACCTGAATATATTTCCAATAATTTATTAATTATATTTTATACATGTTTTAGTTTATTGCAATTCTTCAATTTTATGATTTATCAATCTTGGTGGTTTAAGTACCTAAGGAAAGATATTTGCGAAACAGAGACTAGATAACACAAGAAAATTTGTAATTGGTTACTTTGTGGACATCTTGACTTCTACTTTAAAATATAAACATCTAGGGTGGGAGCTTGCAATTTGTGTTTTGTCTCCTATTCACAGTTTTCCCAATAGAAGTCGTCTTACTTTACTAGATCCTACCCCCTCCTCCTTGGATATTCCCAGATACGTACTAGTTATGGATTCTTCATGGATTCATATTTTTAAGATATATGACATGTATCTGGAGAGCCATCTTAACTTTTTTAAAATCATTGTGGTAGAAAAAAATGATTCATTTTATTGAAATATTAATTGCACATAGTCACTGATATGTTGTAAATTTGAACTGGTTTCTTTTTTTGTTTTTGTTCTAATGCCGTAAGGCCATATATATAAATGATAATTTGATTTTTGTGTATGGTGCAAGAATTGAGTCAAATAATCCTATCCAGCCACTAGATAATGCAAGGTTTATGTTTCTTTCCTCATAATTAAATTTTAAGTGGAGTTAATATTTTTGGGTTTCCCTTCTCACAAGGTGTTATTGCATTGTGTGGAATGAATGATGGACAAGCCAATCCTGTTCTGCTTTGTTCTTGCAATGAAAACAGTGTGCACCTTTATGACCTTCCATTGTAAGTATACATTCTCTCAAGTTCATGCCATTGGTTGTAGCAATTTTTGCATGCTTCACAGTATGGTTTTAACCTTTCATAGATACAGATTCTTGGTCGCCTAAAACAATAAAAGCTAAGAATTTGTTAAATGGGTATTTCAAAGATATCAGGGAACAAGGGAACGCTTTTTAATCCTTGAGTTTTCATCCTTTTCATTTCACGAGTTCTATCTTTCAATACGGGACTTGTTCTATCTTTCAATGCTCACTCATTGCAAAACAAGAGAACACCCTCTAAAATATTGGAAGATCAAAATGCTTTTTCTTTTTCCCGAGAATGGAAACAGGTTGGATTCTGGAATGCCTATGGGCTGTTTTAGGGTCATTTTCTGCCCATTTTGAAAATATCTCAGAGAGTAGGAAATATTTCATGCACTCATTTTGGAGTTCATAATGTTATGTTTTAAATTGGTGTTGAGACCATGAATCATGTTATGCATGAATGTTATCATCTTGATATAATAACACTTATAGGTTTGTCTCAGGTTCAGAGAATGAGGTAGATTATTCTCAACAAATGAGGTGCAGGCATTTCAGATTGGATCTGGTGGATTTTTTTCACTGGAGACCGAAAGGGCGAACTTAAAGTATGGAAATGGGCTACCCAGACAGCTTGAGAGGCTGAGACAACCTGCAAAACTTTTGTTGTAAATTGTAAACAACATCCTCTGGTTGAAATGCTTCTGTGGTCACCCCTTCATGTAAAAGTGACCCTCGCTCATTTCTCCCACAAGTGCAGCTCCGCATGCACTCTTCTCTCTCAACATACTCTAAATACCACTGTGCTATGATCCTATCAGCTAATGGAATACTCTCATTGTGACAAAGATATCTTTAGATGGATGTAGGGGACAAGTTCATGCCTTGGTTGTTTCTAATCAAATGCTTTTTGGTGGAACACAAGTAAGTCTCCTGACTTTCCTTCTATGATATCTTTGTCATGTGTTATACCTTATTAAGTAGAATGTAGGTAATATTTTATTACACTTTATAGCCATGCTGATTTTTTTTGGCTTTCCATTCCACAACATGGCACTATTTTGGCATGGAAGTTTATATCTGCAGCCAATACCTTTGTTCCCGCAGCTTCCCTCGTAGGGAAAACATTTCTTGTTGTCTCATTAGTCTTAGGGGCAGACAGACTTTATTCTGCTTCCATGGACCACACAATAAGAGTAAGTTTCTTCACTTCTTATTTACTACTTTTATTTGTTTACACAATAAGATAAAAAAATTTCCTTAAACTGGTGTGGTTTAGAAATAATAGTGCTGGTAATAAATAGTGTCTTCCTTGCGTGTTTTGATGTTTCTCATGCATCTGCAATACTAGAAAATGAAGTATGTATCTGATTTCAGATGATTTTATATTTGACTTTGTGTAAACAAATTTACAAGTTTGGGACCTCGGGAAATTTTCATTGTATACAGAGCCCGAGAGGTCACACATCAATTGCAATGCCTCTTCTCTGGTGGGAGCAGTTTAGATAACACATTGAACTCTGTTCGACTAGATTTGATCCATTTCAATCACTGTTGACCCGTTACTATTTTTTTTACAAAGTTGGTCAATAGTATACACTTTATTCTGAAAGAGACAGAGATCCATTCAATCCACAGTTTCCGATTGATGAATCCATTTCATTTAGGATATAGACTGGTTTTATAGCCTCCTCTATCATGGATTGAAGGGCTATGACAATTACAATACAATTCTAGAGTTTTTATCTGTATGCTTTTATAATATATCTAGTATGAGATGCTTTAATTGTGATTGTGTGCATATTTTTGGATTGACAAGAGCATTATTGTGATGGCAATGCTCATTTTGGGCACAATATGTAGCCAATATTCTTGGAATATGTTATTTACTTCTAGGTTAATAAATTGATAGATCATTACTCTTCTTTGCATTCTATTTTTTCATTCCAATAAGTTCGAATAGGAAAATCATTCTACTATTTATATGATAGTATCCAAAACAGTCTTATGATAGTTCATTCGCACTTTTTTGTCAGTCACTTTCCTAAGTTCAAATCTTGAATATATTAACTATTCCAACAAGTATACAAATATATATATATATATATATATAATAATATTAGTTTTTATTTTATATTTTATTAGAATTATTATATTTACTATTTAGACAACTTGAATCTATTAATTGCTCCAACAAGTATTACAATATGTATTATGGTAATTTTTCTGATATATTACAATTATTATATGTCCTCTGTAGTAATGGTATTACATGCTTTAGTATGAAGCAAAGGAAGTCTCATGGCATCGTATTGTTCTTTTTAATGTGTTGGATTACATTTTGCACAATGCATACACTTTAGCGCATCTTTAACTATCAATTGTGATAGAATTATGAATAACAGGCTGCTATGTTTTGTCTTTTTATGCAAAAAACATCGATGGTATTTTAATGGCCAACATATAATTTACATACATTATGCTGAGATAAATGTACCGGTAGGTCAAGGATGAGATAATTATACTCCTACCATCCCTGATTTCCCAAAAACCATGACTCTCGGCAATCCTTTTGTTTGCTTATTTTACACCTTGTCATAAAATGCTAATCTGTTAACAGATTTTATTATACCTGTTTCTGCAAGATGAGGAGATTGATGAAGATATTGCATTTGTGATGATTCCAATCATTCACAAGAGAGGGATATTGCTAAAGGAAGGGTAAAGGCTAGCCGCCAAGTAATGCAAACTTCATGAGTAGATTTAAATAGTGACAAGGAATATCGAATGAATGAATCTGAAGAGCTAAGTGTAAGTGAGGATGATAATGATGAAGAAGTTGATGAGCATGATCAGTCGAGTGCTGGAAGGAAACGACTAGAAAATCAATAAGAATAAGAAGAAGAAGGTGATGAGGAGGTTAGTGAGAGACACTAGAAAATGATTCAAGCTGTTACTGGAATGTCGTCAGATGCTGTTGAAGGTTAGTCACTATTTCTTTTTACTTTTTTAAGCAATCTCGAGGTTACTTGTGCATATTTGCTTAAGTTCAATCCATTAAATAAGCTTTCTCTCTCAGTAAATAGTGTGTACTATGCTAGACTGCTAGTGGCTTTCTTAGATGGAGTTGCTTCTGTTATAGATGACAAATTACTCTGATTAGGAGATCTTGTGTCCAGGCAAGAAAAGGAGGAAGAAAGTTGTTGTATCTGAGGCATATCCCGAATCTGAATTTAACCTAGACCAAAAAGCACCAGGTAATACTAAAAAATGTGAGTATTCAAGATCTAATGGCCCCTCTCTATGGTATCTCAGGCTTTGGGTCACTCAGGAAGATGATGTAGCAATTAGAAAAGAATGTTATGCCTGTGGAGGCCCTGTTGCCTAAGGTTGTTAAGGATAGGATGGAAAGGCAGGTAGCTTGTGTACACACAAAAGAAGATGTTACTAAGTGGAAACCAATTATCAAGAAGAATAGGGAGGCTTCTACTATGAAACTTGATCAAAAGTTAGATGCGGGGAAAACTGGTATTGGGGCTAGAGCATATGATTTTACTCCAACATCAACATTGGAAAAAGAATTGCTTGCTTGCTACAGAGCACAAGTGTGGTGGAAACTCAGAAAACTGATGGTGTTGAGTTGCTTGAATTAAATAAGGTGTGTCGCGGTGTATACTCAGGTTCTTTGAATTAATTGTCTGTTTTCTCAATCAATTGGAATTTTTGCATAATGGTCGTGGTCACAAATTTTAGAGATACACGTCCATTGTTGTTTAATCACTAATGCAATTTTTGTGTATGGTATACAGGATATACCTGACAGAGTTGTTTTATTCCTACCTCTTCTGCTATGTTTTGTCAGTTGCATGTTGAAGATCATGATATTTGCAAAAGAACTTCCTTCATGACTTCTACAAATACCATATCATTCATTTTCATGTGCCAGTGTTGATTTTTAATTGTCTGTGATATTTGACCCATAGAGTTATTTAAGCCTTTTAAAAAATCTTCTTTTGCATGTATTTGTATAAATTATTGATTATGACTTAACTTTTCTATTTACAAGATTGATCTTGCACATTTAATATTATAAAATGTCTATATTGCTTATGGCAGTTTTTGGCCATGCATAGCATCTAAGTTTGGTCCATATATATATAAAGTTTCATGGGTGCATATACGTGCCAAGAAGTTATAGCTGATTGTAAAAATGTTGACATTTGAGCTTTTGCAGCTTACTGTTGAACAAGTAAGGGAACCCCAGGCCATCTTGCAAAAATGTGGAATCTTATGTTTATCCATGAGTTAAAAGCAAAGCACATTAAAAATATTAAGTTGAAGACATATCACCACTTCTTAAAGAAGGAAAGGGTAAAAGCAGGTTTAGGTCAAACACCTATTGATCCTGAAGCTGCAAAGGAATATGCCATGAAGCAGGAATCCACGCGTGCAGAGGTATTCCTTAACAAAAAAATTTCATATATTCTCTTGATCCATATTCTATTAGTAGTTCATATTGTGACATATTTTATTCAAGTGTAGGAACAAATGACTTTGAAGAATAAAAATACATCGAAATGGGAAAAGAGAGTATAAAAACGTGGACTGGAGAAACGAGATGAGGGAACTCGAGAAACCATAGCAGAGCAACTGCATTTGAATACTCTATTGAGCAAAAATATTCATTCTATGCATGAGAGCAGTAGTAGCGTTGAGAGCAGCAGTGAAGATGATGACAATGCAGAAATTACTCTAAGTTCAGATGGTAAACCTAAATTTGAGATCATAGAAAATTCCAAAGAGGGGACACTGAAGATATTGAGGGATGAAGAGGAATAAATTCCTAAGTCAAGGCTTATTTCTTTACCCTTTATGGTAGGTTCCTCTGTAATTCTTGCATTTCCTTTCTTTTTTCCTCTTAAGTCATTTCTGGTACACGTTATTCTTACATGATTTTAGGTAGGATTCTGAACTAGAGTTGATTTTGCTAGCTAAATGGGCATGCCTATTGCGTTGCCATTTTCAAGATTTCCCTTTTTTGTTTATATATCAAACCAAAATTTCCACTTTTAATTTTCAATCCTCCACCAATGAAATAGATGGACTTTTTTTGTTTATATAGAAAAGAGATTTAAAATTTTTAACTTTGCATTCTCCATAGATGGATCATAGCTGATGGAGTTTGTCATCAAGAAAATTATATATTTTATTGTGTTGTAGATTTCAGCAAATTTATGGTGATTAGAGATTACTATTTGTACTGAGTACTTGTTTTAAATTTGCATCATCCACCAATGAGATGGTTCATAGCTGAGTAAGCATGCATACAAGCAAGAATTGGATCCTAGAGATCTGCGCCCTACTTGGACCAAGTCATTTGCATGCACTTATATTGAAACATAGAAAAAAAAATGGAATTCGAAAACTAACTGAAATAGAAACTGAACTGACACTGGAAATTTACTAAATCTGGAATAGTAGTTCCAATTCTGAAAATAGTACTGAAGGCTAAATATGAAAAGCAGTTTTAATTCTGGAAACAGTCTAAGTTTGGACAATGCGTGCTGGAGGCATGCATGCACCTTCTCTATCTCTCTTCTACATAATTGATGTGTGCTTCTTTTATCCCACTAGAGTTGCGCCCTCCTATCTTATGTCCTTCTTTGTGGTTGTGCACAAGAACCTAGGATAATTGTCCTAGAGTGCCATTAATGGTGGAGAATGTATCCTAGTTGAGCAGGTAAAAAACTAACATTTGAAGGATAGGCCCTCTCAAATCCTCATAGGTAGGGGGCCTTGTATTTCAGGCCAAAAATAACATTGAATATTGCTTAGTAGAATGAGTTGTTCTTGGCAATGTTGAAAGAAATGCGATTCCATAGAAAATATCTACTCACAACCTTGTATATGTTTTGCTTATCCTTTATTTTAACCATTGACATAATAGAAGTTTGTGCCCTAGTAGTGGTTCTTATATCAAAGAAAGATGAGCTTGCTGAGGGCTTTATGGCAAGTGAGGTAGAGGAATCATGAGAGACACTTAGCCCTGTCCTGATAAGTTTGTTGTTCTGGAGGATCTTGCAACTCCTCCAACTGCAAGTTCAAGTCTCAAAGATGTTGTCTCTTCTTTCTTCTTACCATTGTCATTAATTTATTGATAGGAACTATGGATGATTTCCAAGTTTGATTTGTCACGTATTCCCATTTCATCCCATGGAATTCTAGCAAGGTGGTATTTCATGCGGGTGATTCCTCCATTCATTTCCTTCCCACAACTTGCAAGCCAACTTTTTCCGATTACAAGGATCAACTTGCTCACCTTAATGGGTCCAAATCCTTTGGAATTATTTTAGGGCACTGATCAAACCTAGGGTACAAAATCAAATGAAAATGAACATAAAAGAATGTTACAAATAAAAAACAGATCTACATAAATGTTAAATCTCTCATTAAAATCCAGCAAGAAGAGGCAAATCTAATGGACATTGCAAACCCTAGCTTAAATCTCGAAAAACAAACAAATTATAAGCTTAAATTTTAATTCATACTCAAGAATATGAATGCAAAGCCTTTAGAATATGTCCTGCAACACCCTCTCCTACATCTAACAACATGCTTGATCCGCTATTGTGCATCTGCATAAGAATACCATTGCTTCCTCTGTATTTTATATTGAAACTAAGAATGAAAATATGAATAAAGTTTGTCGGAATGATGGCTTGGCTATGACATCCAAGCCATGAATGTGCCTACATCAAAGAGATCAATCCAATGCATCATTGTATTAGAACATTATTAGGTATCAAGGGCATAATCTGAGACAAAAGTAAAAGGAGAACAATAGAGGACAATCTTATGTATTAGCATCTCTCCTAGAGTTACATTTGTCTAAGTAACTTTATATTTCTCCATGTAATTACCATGAAAGCCTTGATTGGGAGTTGACATCCTACAGAGCCATTTTTAATGGTTATAGTGGCCTTTATGCACATATTTATAAAGTGAAACTGCACAGACTCATAATATAAGTTTAACTCTTGAGGATTTGGAGTATTCATGTGACAGAGGCATCCCACAAATTAAAATTCTCTTGCAAAAATATAAACACACTCTAGCTTATGACAAAGGTTGGAATGAATGGACAGACTTCAAACAACATAATTTTTTGAAAAAAATCCATTTTGGTAGACTCATCAGTGACACGATGAAAATTTGTGGAGTTTGAATAATTATTGAACATATGTTATTCAGACTCTTACAAGAGTGGAAATTACAAGAAGATGAACTTCGAACTGTTAGTGCTTGCCTGAGAAACTACACAATATCTGATGGATGTCAATGCTATTATAGAGAAGGATGCAAAATATATATGTAAGACCTTCAATGTTTTGATGAAAAGAAAACCAAAGGAAAACAATTTTAAAGCCATACTTGAGTTTATTAGGGATCTATCGAATGGATATTGTATTGTTCCATAATGTTTGCATGAAATTTTCTTAGGATACATAAATACCAGTGCTACGCAGTGGACCAATATGATTTTTTTTTCCCAAACCTCCTTTTTGCATAACACTTTCCAAAACACTAAAGAGTGTTGCCAACCAAGTCCTGCTAGGAGCAAGTATGAGAGCATGTGTAGACGGTGACAATGTGGATAATGTGATGGAGGTCAGTGGCAAACATGAACAGTTTGTTTGCAAAATATAGTTGTCATATCTTTCCAGAAGAAGGAAATCAGTGCAGGATCTGGAAATAACACTTAAATTTTTTCAGGAAATGGGGAAGTGTGATATCATCAAATAGATGTATGAGTGGAGAGTAAATTATTTAAGTGTGCATATAGAAGTATGGACAGGGACTTTTGAGTTTTCTTTAATTTCGCTGTCGTTTCTTTATTGTTTTTATAAATTATTTTAAATTCTCTCAAGTTTTTAAAACAATGATTAGGCAAGCTAGGTAACAGGTGCCAGCTTTGGGAACAATACTTTCAAAATTTCAGGGAAATGCTAAAGGAAATACTTGCAAATAGATGTAGAAAGAGGAAGGAATTTTTTTAATATGTAAGTGTGTATATTGGTGCATGGACGGGGACTTTCAAACTTCCTTTTAATTTTGTTGTTGCTCCTTGATTTTTTTAATGAATTATTGCTTGTTTCTTTAGTTTTGAAAAAGTGGTGAGGCCTACCCAATGAATCATGTTAAATGTAAAAAAAAATGATTAATTGGAATTTGGACTTAATAGAAGTTGTTAGTTTGACTTGGATCAATTTTCAATGTTTTTTGCACCTCACCAATTAGTCCACCAAGTGATAACTTTCATGAAAAGAATTGTAAAAGGCAAGTTTAAATGTTTTGTGAACCATGGCATATTATGTCAAATATACATCTACTTTGTAAAATCCTTATCAGTATCTTGTGGTTATGTTTTAGAAAGCGTCTGTGTTGCCTATTTCCTTAGCAATAGGGGTCTCAGTGTCTTTGCACATATGAAAAGAAACATTATGTGTTTCTTTTATTTTGGGAGCAATGTTTAGAAGCTTTTACATTTTGTCTGTGACAGAAAGCTTAATTTTGTTGGATCACCTGCTTGTTTGTGCGTTTTTCCATTCTAGCAATCTTAAATAATGCAACTGCTAAATTTATTCATCACAAATCTGGCTATAATTTTGCATTTATCTCTTTTTGAAAAAATTTTAACTGTTGTAGTTGCATTGAGAGTAGTAGTTTCTTTGCACCGATGTTAACTATGATGAGTGGTGCATTTCAGGGTTGTGTGCACCAGTCCTATGGAAATTATTTGCAGCTACAGGCCATGGGTGGTGTAGAACCAAAGCATTCTTTACAACTTAAAAACAATGAACCTTCAAGGTCTCCCTATGGTGTATTGACAATTAACGGTAAGTGTTATTTTTGTAATTTCTAAGTTGAAGTTTTTGGAAAGGTATGCCAATAATTGGGATTTGAAGAATGCAAGGTTTTCAGATTGCTTGTGAGCATGTGGTCTTTCTATAACTCAAATTTGAAATTTTTCCCTTTGTGCCAAATGTGGAATAGATGTTATACCAATTGAATCTGCAAGGGAACGATTTTTACAACTCATTCTTGATTATTTTCTTCAACCTCGTATAATTGAAGTTCCTGATTCACCAGAATATTCCTATAACAATCCCAATGGAAAGGATAAGCAAAAAAAGAGAAAGTCAATAGAGGCACAATATGAAGGTGATACAAGATTTGTCTTGCCACTTGATTATGTGGCAAACTTATATGAAACTCTTGTTAATGAGGTGAACATATAGCTTGCACTTGTATAGAAGGATTGTAAAGAAGTTCCCTAGGAAAGGTATTCATTGTTGATTGTGTAGTGTGTTCTTTCTGTAAGGTTACTATGTTTAAATCCACTTTCTTTTTCTTATTTGTTATGGATTTTGACTAGTGTATTACTCTAATTCCTTGTAGATTTATGTAGTTGAATGAGTGATATATCTTACTAAGTTATGTAGAATGTATAGGGAAGCTCATCTAGATACCATAATTTAGATTTTGATCACAATTCCAGGCCCATATACATTAAGATGGAGAGAGATGGCATCTGCCCTAGAAGTAAGGACAAAGTTCCCAGAGATGGTTACGAGAGAAGAAAAACGTGTACATTTTGTAGTGGTTCATGGGTTAGATATTATGGAGCAGCCACATATATCTATTGAAGATGTTGAATGGTATGCGAATTTTTCTTAATTCTTTCCATGTGCAATATTTTTTGGTAGTGAATCATGAGGATGTTATGTTGCTTGAAATTTTGTTATATTGCTTGAAATTTTGTTAAGCATTAACAACTTCTTAAAGGGTGCTAGCTCAATGGTAGAGAACCTACTTAATTATAGGCAGGAGATTGGTGTTTCGATTCCTCCGTACCCTATCATAAATTAGTGACTAAGAAAATGACTAAATTCGCATATATACGACTATTAGTAGCTAATTTCCAGTATCTTATAGCATGGCTAACATTTAGTCATATTTAGCTTAGTCATTAAAATGTTATCATCTAGTATTTTATTTAGTCGTATATTTGGTCATTAATCGTGGCAATCAATGACTAAATCAGTGACTATCAATGAATAAATCAATGACCAAATCAATGAATATCAATGACTAAATCAATGACTATCAATGACTAAATCAATGACTAATGAGTCAACCAATTAATGACTAAGTGAAATACAACTAGCTATAAGATCGTGGAAATTAGCTACTATTAGTTGACGACTCAAAAATACTTGTTTATAGCCGAATTTTAGTCATTAATTTCTCATTTTGTACTAGTGACACCTCACTTTGTTAACCTTACCCCCCACTCTATCTCTCTATATCCCCACCCCCCTTCTCTCTCTCTCTCTCTCTCCCAAAACCCCCGTTGTTTACACCCCTACCCCTAACCCCCACTCTCTTTTTCTCTCACCCACCACTAACAAACTCCCCATCCCTCTCTCTCTCTAAACCCTATGAAAACACAGTCTCTCTCTCTCTCTCTAAACCCCTAACCCAAAATCTATCTCTCTCCCTCTAGACCCCTAACCTCAAATCTATCTCTTTTTCTCTCTCTAAACCCATAACCACAATTCTCTCTCTTTCTATCTCTATCTCTCTAAACCCTTAAAAAACAATCTCTTTATCTCTCTCTAAACCCCTAACCCCAATTTCTCTCTCTCTCTCTCTCTCTCTAAAACGATAACCCCCGATCTCTCTCTCTCTCTCTCTCTATATATATATATATATATATATAAACCCCTAACCACTAATCTCTCTCTTTAAACTAGTAAGCCCTAATATCTCTCATTCTATATCTCTCTAAATTTCTAACCTCCAATACCTCTCTCTTTCTCTAAACCCCTAACCCCCAATATCTCTCTCTCTCTCTTCCTCTAAACCCCTAACCCTCAACTTATCTCTCTCTCTCTCTAAACCCTAACCACCAATCCCTTCTCTTTAAGCACCTAATGTGCACTACTACATTTCTTGCCTTTACGGGGGGTTGTCTTCCACCCCCAAAAGTGACCTTAGGGGGTAGGGGGGTTGGAAAAATTGCCTCTAAAGGCACCGATGCTAAATTTTTTTCCCTTTAAGGGTGGTGTTTTATGATATTGAAATTGCACCCAAAAGTGACTTTTGGGGGCAGTTTGTGACCCCCCCTTGTAGAGGTCTATAGAGGCGGTTTTAAACCCCCCTTGTAGACCCCTTCATAGAGACCTAAGTGGGCGGTTTTAAACCCCCTTCATAGAGACGTGGTGAACCCCCCTCATAAGCCCCCTCATACAAACCTACAGGGGGGGTTTGGAACCCCCCTCATATAGGACTATAGGTTCGGTTTCAAACCCCCCTCATGGAGGCCTATAGGGGCGGTTGTGAACTCCCATCGTATAGTCCTATAGGGTCATTTTGGAACCCTCCTTGTAGAGGCTTATAGGGGCAGTTTAGAACCCCCCTCGTAGAGGCTTATAGGGGCAGTTTTGAACCCCCCTTGTAGAGGCCTGTAGAGGCTGTTTGAAACCCATGTAGGGGCGGTTTGTGACCCCTAGAGGGGCGGTTCTAAACCCCCCTCGCAGACACCTATGGGGGCGGTTACAAACCCCCCTTATAGGTACCTACAAGGGAAGTTACAAATCCCCCTCGTAGGTACCTATGAGGGTGGTTGCAAACCCCCCTCGTAGGTACCTACAAGGGACATTCTAAACCCCCCTCATTGTACCATACAAGGGAAATTTTGAAGCCCCTTCATAGTGACATATGAAGGTGGTTTAGAACCCACCTCATAGAAACATACAAAGGTGGTTTGAAACCCCCTCTATAGCCATAATAAATCATAATAAAATATATTTTATTAAAAATATCAATATTGCAATATCAATAGGGCACAGAGGAATCGAACCACCAACCACCTTCTTGTAAGGCAGGTGCTCTTCCATTGATCTAGCACCCTTTCAGAATTGGGGAGAGGAGCAATATGAACATCTAGATTGCATCATTTGTAATTCTAAGAAAAGACAATAATATCCAAAGAAAACCATGCTTAAAATCCAATTTATTTTTCAAAACACACTGATAAGCGCAAAAATCTACCATAATAAGGAAACAGAATATCCAAAATAGTTATACAATCTATTAAGTTGGTGAGCAAAAGGGTCTAAATGCCATATTTTATTTTATTTGTCTACTCGTGCTGGCTAATATCCTAACAATGGGACTTTGACTTGAGAACCCAATTTCCTACCAATGTGAACAAGGATGCACTATCATGGAAAGATTTACAACCATTGATATATCCTAAGAGAATCCATAGAAAAATAGCTCTAGATAAGATAAGATAAGATAAGATAATTTTATTCATGTCCAACAAATGATCATAGAAGTAGGTCAATGGGATTGTGTGGTAACATGATTCAATACAGAGTCGGAGCGCTAAGGCTATCTTTTTAATCACTGGGCTATGAACAAAGTGGGAGCGCTAAGGATATGAACATGATGTATGGAGGGTTGAGGTTGGGTGGTGAATTATCTAGTTGTGTGGCATAGTATTATCTACTCAAGCCTCGGGGGACTCAACTATCAGCTAACGGTTGGATGGGAGGAGAGTGGTCCCCCCACATGTGGTTTCTGTGTTGCTAATGTTATTGGAAAGTGGGTCAATCATGAGGAAGGGATGAACTTAAAAAAATAAGGTAGGCTTGTGTTAGATTCAAAAATTCTGATCCATTTTGAACCACCATTTTAAGAAAAAAGCCATTTAATTTCCATGTCTAGTTTCATGTTCTTCATGGCTTCATGACATTCAAGTGCTTTGAAGGAACTAGAGTTTTCTTATGAAGCTAGCATCATGTTTCTCTTGGTTCAACAATTTCAAGAGTAGTTAACATTTGTATAATAAGTTCTTATTCAAATAACTTGCATTGCAAAGGTTGTGACAAATTGCATTGTAGATAAAAATGACGTAGAACATGATGACAAGTTATAAATGATGGTGGGACAACAAGAGGAATCCCTACGAAAACAATACTAAAGAGCCACGCAACAAAAATAATAGCAAGTGAATTCAACGATCACCATTTCCAAACCAACCTCGAAGCTAGACACCAATATCACAATCTCTTATTTCAATGGCTCTTAATAAAGACAATTTGGATTCCTAAATCAGAATTCTCATATCTTATTTCAAGACCCAACAAAATCTAAGTAATCCCCAAGAGATAATGGTGGTTGAGTGCATATGGATTACCAAGAGCTTACTTGGTGGGAGTTTGATGCTTGGTTGTTTGACCAACAAATTTATAGAAAAAACTATTCACCTATAGAATGATTTCAAAGTTGTTATTGAAAGTAATTCTACCCACTTGAATAAAAGTATGCCATGTTCGTGTGTTGATTTCAAAGTTGTTATTAAAATAAATTCTACAAAAATCACTGAAAATGAAAATGGGTTGTCAACCATGGTCTGGTTACTCCAATAATTTCCTAGCACACATGTTCACTACTGTTGCAACGATTGGGCCATTCTGGACCAACTCATTTAATGTTTCCTCTTTATTGTTAAGTCTGGAGTTCATGCTAAGGCATTGGACCAATCCCTTCCATATGACAAGGATAAATTTGATGTCCTTTGATTGCACAACATAAGACAATAGGGTCTACAAATGGTTCCCTATTCTCCATGGCATTTGCAGCAGTCGCAGTCATTCTCTTTACCTTTTTGTTGCCACTCACTCCATGGTATAAAGCAATTCGCAAAAATATTTCATTGTTTCCTACCTTGCCAAGGATTCTTGCAACTTTATTTTTATGCAAATTTACAATCTCTATACCTAAGAGCATTGTATACAGCAAAAAATTATAGCTTGCATAATGGGGAATCACTTTTGTAAATCTTGTGCAACCTCGAGACTCATCATGTCCATCTTAATTTACCTGTAGGAAACCAAAAGACTCAAATACATTGATCAGGTGATGCAGTCACAAATTGTTTACCATCAGGACTAACCCTTTATCTGGAAACTTAAGTGTTGCAAGAGACCAGTACTCAATCAACCATTTAGTATCTGTAGAAATGACCATTTCAAAAAACATGGTTGTACTTCGTAACTTTTACTGGACCACTGTGACTCTTATTTGAAATAATAGGCTCACTGCTATCAGCATGTGCATCATAAATATGGACATCAGGTGAATTCCAATCATTGTTTTCAAGCTTTGGTTTAAATTCTCTTTGCTTGAAGACCCATTCTATAGTTCCTAGAATAAATGGAAATCAGATCATTACCATCATATCATAGTTGACTACATCATAAATCTTTGGAGCACGGTCATTGGAAATTGTAAACCATATACACTTACAGCTAAACCTTCAATAGGACCAAGATGCGATTGGAAATGCATCATAAATGAAATGCCTGACAACTTCCAAAATTTCCAATGACCTCTTTACAGCCTAAAAGTCCATCATTTCCCTTTTACAAACTCTCTGAAATGGACAAGGATAATGTGCTCATATTGTCTGAAGCATGTATGTCACTAACAAATAAACACAACCAACCTAGTGGAAACTCGCTAGTCTTTAACCCTTCTAAATTTTTATGGAGCAATTTCAAGGGTTAACAAGTTCTTGATGGTAGAGCTTTGCTTCATGTTGATGATGCCCCTTGATGAATTTTCTTGCTAGTAGCTATGGGATGCATTTTCTCATGATTATTTTGGCTATTGGTGTAGTTTCACATGGATGATTTTGGATGCGCATTTCACTCCTACATCACTTTTTCATGATTTGGATCATCTCATTATGGAGTACCATGGTATGGGTGGTTTGTTGTAGCATTTCCATGGCATAAAATCTAAACTTGAAGAAGCCTTCTAGCTTATTGAAGGCAGTTTAGATTCTTATGATGGATTTTTATTAGAGTGCCCTCATCCTTTGACTCTTGGTTAGTTTTATTAGCCATCTCTTCTAGTGTGACTTGTGTGTGTATTCTAGTGAGATATGTTAGCAAATTGAGATGCTTGTTGGTTGTTGATCTGAAGATAGAAATATGGACAGATTTATCAAGACGATTCCATGATGGTTTTGTTGGATTTGTTATAAAAAAGGAAAGGTCATAAATTATGTGCCTTGAGCAAGGATCTATGTATGTAGCAGCAGTGCCATCTTTTCAGATCTAATTTAGTAAACTTGTGGGGTCTTACTTCTACAACCATCTAGAAATGTAGTTGAATGACACATGCCCATATTTTCATCAGTACAAGAACCATTTTGCAACAATGTATCCTTTATTAGTCAAGGAGACAATCAAATCCTCAATGTTTCTAGAGCATCACTACAATGAAGTGGTAAATTGAAGCACAGAAGTTTCCTATGCTCATATTTGGTAGCAAGCACATATCCTTGAAGTAGTATCTCATCTCTAACAGAATATAAGAAATGGCAGCTTGCATATCTTGATGTATTTGAGCATCCTTTGGCATCTACTTGAGTCTTATTACCATGTGTTTGATAGACATGTAGCAGTGGTATCCTCAAGATCCAATAAAGATTAAATACGGAGAAGTGGCAGCCTTTTATTGCTATCCATAAAGTATACGAGAAAAACCCCTATTGTATCAAGTTTTCCTGTTGTTTTTTTGAACAAGCAATGGATTTCTGTCTAGTTGGGGCCATCCCCTCTCTTGTTAGTATGTTGAGCATATGTTTGGGGCTGTTATACATTGGAGAATGCTTGAGAGACTGGTTAGAATTTATTCCACAGAACCGTTCCTTCACTGGTTAGTTATTCACCGGAATCTGATGATGAGGAATGGATCTGCAAACTTATTAGAGTATGTGCCTAGTATGCTGCTAATGATTTGCCATCATTTTATGGGAAAATTCTAATTCGTTTTCATGGGGATGACATCATGGTTCCACTATCCCCCATAATTGGTTGAGCACTCACATTATTCACTTTTTTTTCATGTGTGGAGGGATTTTATTGGTTTGCAAAGAATCCATGGCTATGGAGAAAGTAAGAGATGGAGTCTCTGCTACTGTGCTGATAATTTTATGAACTATTTATCCTGCTTATGTTTCCTTTATTTTTATGAAGATGAAATGTATTTTTATTCTTCGATCCGATGTTTAGCTGGAAGGAGTGTTTGAAGACAGTGATGGAATAGATCTATTTTGTGGTTTTGTGGTTTTATATGATGTAATATCCTGAAAATGTAAAAGCACTATTAACTTCTTTGACCTTGAAACTAAAGGATTTTTAGTTTTGGCCCTCAATGTGGCTATCAAGATATTCCCCAGATTGGCCATTTTAGGTCTCAAGTATCAATAAAGTCGTATAGTAATCATGTAGATACATTTGTATCAAATTGACATTAGATCACATGCATCATGTGCAGATGGTACATATGGAAGAAGCTGTAGACCTTAAATGAATATTTTGTTAAAAGATGAATTTTGTATCTCACCTTAGAACTCTGAGGAACACTGGGATCAACTATTGACTGTTGGTGAGGAAGTAGAAGAAAAGCAAAATTCTCAACCATTTTTTCTTTGTTGTTTTACAATGTATTTTGAAAATGCTGTGGAAATGCTTATTGTTGTAGTTGGAGAATAATTTTTTTTGGAAAACTCGTAAGGTTGTTCTTACAAAAGGAAGGCTAGGAGCATGATCAAGATAATATTGAAGAAAAAAACATGCATGGACAAATACAGAGGCAAGGGGTAACAGACATATTCTCAAAATAGGGGTAAGAAGGTCATATCACTGAAATTCAAGTCAAATGAGGAGGAAAAGGTCAATGATGAGCCAATTAAAGCACATAAATTAAACCCAATCTCTAGTATAAAAAATAAAATTATTGTTCTAGATGCGACATGCCTAGACATAAAGCACGTTTATTTTCCTAAATTTTTTAGAAGGCATACAAATAGTTATGTAGACTATAGAAAACTAATAAAGGAAAGGAAAAAGAAGAGGAATTCCTATTTTTGGCTTCACAGAATGTTGCAAAGGAGGAAAAAGAAGAGGAATTCCTATTTGTGGCTGCACTAAATGTTGCAAAGGATTCCAAAGAGATTTGTTACCTTGATGCACATGACTGAATGGAAGGATTGATTTCCCTTAGATATTGGATATGGAAAACAATATGAGGCGCAAGGGATTTGACACTATCTATGAAAATGACGAATGGTAAAGTGCAACATCAAAAAAAATTTGTATATTCCTTGTTTGGAAACAAATCTACTTTATGTTAGTCAAATTGCAAAGCAATACTTTGAGGTGAAATTTAGAGATGGTAAATGTTTGATTCGAGATCACAAAGTAGCCACAAAATTGTAGCAGTTGGATTTGAAAAGGGGCTTATATAGGTTTGCAGGGACAACACAGGTTTGCAGCGGCAACACAAAACACCAAGCAATGGTCGCATTTGTATTTGAAGGAAACCAACTCTATCATGGCATTGTCATTTCAATTAATATTATCTTAGAATGTGATTAAGATTAGGATGGTGATTAGATTTCCTATAATTATAGGAGTAATAGGTGCCTATGAATCATGTATTGTAAGTAAGCAACATCCTGAAAGCTTCGAAAAGGGTGTGGTGTGGTTAGCAAGACAACCATTAGAATTGTTTCATTGATTTCTGTGGTCCAGTGACG
Source organism: Larix kaempferi (assembly GCA_027924585.1). NCBI lineage: Eukaryota > Viridiplantae > Streptophyta > Pinopsida > Pinales > Pinaceae > Larix > Larix kaempferi. The sequence continues at coordinate 664,796 of BSBM01000972.1, forward strand.
ACATAAATACTACAAACTTTTAATGGATGAGTATTCTATGGAGATATGCATTTTAAGTTTTTAAGGCTTTTCAAAGATCGATCGGAAGGTAGAGTGGTGAAAGCTGAAATTGTTAAGAGATAAAAGTGCTTGTGGGTATACTTGTTCACAGTACTACATGTAACTTACTGAAGCTTATGCCTACTGGAAAGAGGTTTGTATGTGTATGTAAAGTAATCCAACTAACAAGTCTAACAAGTAAATAACCCTGTATATTGCCTGTTCATTTTCCCATGAAAAATATAGACATGTAAAGAGAACCAACAATAAGGGTTTGTCTCAAATCCCTATTGAACTGTCAATTATAAGTTCAAGAAGAGTTGTGCTCCAATTTGGGAAATAAAAGTTTATGTTGCCTCTTTGACCCAGCTATGTGAACCTATAATAATTTCTTCCCTTTTCTATATTTTGAGATGGCGAAGCTCAGGGATCTAGTCTTAATTAGTCACCAACATTGTCACTAGGAACCCACATTCTCACCATGGACCGTGAATAGAGATGAGGTCTTTAGGAGTTTCATCTAGTCTTGGAGGTAAACATTCCCATTGCAATTTGAACCTTAGTTCCTCCAGCACAAATAAAGGCTTTTTGTCCACAACCATCTCCAAGGATTAAACCTCCTTTATGTTTACTTGAATTTTCCAGTCCATTAAGTTTGTTCAACGAAAACCATTAGATTTCCACAAAGTGAAATGAAAAAATATATCACCAATGATATGTAGGTCTAGCAGAAGGGAATAAATGGATTTTAATTGTAGGGTTGTAAACTTTGGATAGAATACCCACAACGTCAGAATATGAATAAAATTATATAAAAGAAAATGGGGAAGAGGGTCTCCAGTGAGGATTTTGGAAGAAAACCCCCAGGAGTTTGGTAGGAAGTTTCCAAACAAGCCACAGTCATAGGGTTGTTTCTCATGGATTCACCCTTGCAACATAAGATATAGTCAAGGTTTATTTTTATACTAGAATTAATGTCCCTCCCTAGGACAACTCGATCTATAGCTCACCATCACTATTTATTCTATCGTCCTCTTTCTTTGGTGATATTATAGTTCAAAGATCATCCTTGGATTTAACCCTAAGTCGTTGACTTCGACAACTACACCAACACTGTAACCTCCTGTGCTTCTTGCACCACTAGATTGATTATTTCTCTTTATGAGGTCGTCTAGTGGCATGTCCATAGAACTCACCATGGAGAATCTAAAGCTTTGATCTCGTAAAAAAAAACAATGTAACTCCAATGCTCCAACCTCCATATGAAACCTTCTCAGAAAACCCAAAAACGTGAAGAATAGCCCATCCCAGTATATGGGTCATGCCACTAGATGTTACCCTTATGCTATCACTAATTCAAGGTATCTGAAATGCTTGAAAAAATGAGTGATAAACTTGTAGCCAGTTTTAGGTTTGCTTCATGCACAACAGCTCTTACTAGGGCCCTCTCCTCTCAGCCAATCCCTATTGAGGTCCCTCTCCACTCAACCATGGTATAATTAGGGCATATCCTAGCATTTCGAGCCCTGTTAGGGCTTCCTTTCCTCAGCATAGGGTGTTTCCAAGGAGGTCGAGCCCTGTTAGGACCTTTCTAACTCAACCAAAGAGGTGCACAAGAAGACCGAGCCCTATTTAGGACCTATCCTATGCAGTAGTAGCATTAATACTCATCCACTACAGTCTTGAAAGGTTTAGGCAGTCCATAGTTTCTTCAACATTCGAAGGAAGCTACAAATTCTTCTTTGGTCAACTGTTTGATGATGAGAATGGTCAGGGTTTGATCTTCTAGTTGATGACAACAATCGTACTTCTCTACAACAAGTTCTCCTGGATTAAGTTCCCTAGAGGAAAGTTGAATTTGTAATGTAAAGTCTAGTCTTTATATTTTCTCATGTAACTCTGAGTCATCTCATATATAAAGAAGATTATTCTTGCTGGGGTTTTTATACCTTGAAAGGTTTTCCCTAGGGTAAAATTTTTGTTCTTGTTGATGCTTTTGCTTTTATCTTGTTGCTGATGATCTATTGTTCTACTATTGCTGCTATATAATGTCAGATCTACAAGTTTAACAATCTACTAAAAGTTGAAAAGGACTACTACTGCTAACAATCAGATCTATGTTAAAAATTTAACATATTCATGGGTAGAGGATACAAAATCCCAAATCTGAAATCAAATTCAAATGAAGTCCATAAAAATTATTTTTGATTGGTTCTACCAAGAGGATAATAGGACCTAGTCAGGTACCCAATTTCCCTTATTTGATGCCAAAGATGCAGGTATCTTGTTCTATTCCTTTGCAAGTTAAAATTTATCAGGTATAACTCTATGCACCATGCAAGTACATAGGTCTTGTACTGAATAAATATGCACCATGCAAACACTCACGTCTCAAAGAATAAATTGACAGGAAAGATGCTAACAAATGGTAGTGTTCTGACACAAAAATTTTCTTACATTGTGACTCATTTAGACTGGAAGGGACAAGAATGTATATAGTTCATTGTAAACCTTGATATGGAAAATCACATAATGATATCAAGCACAACTTTTTTTAAAATTGTGACAACCTACAGGTGTCAAGACCAAATCCAATCCCACATAGGAGTCCCAACATTAGTTACAATAGATAAATGTTTCAACTAAATAATGGGCCTATGTATTTATAGAACAACTATCAGCCTACCAAAATACTTAATTATATTATCATTGCATCTTAATAAATTCTCAACCCGCATCCTCTCCATTTTCAACCTGCGTCCTCTTCGTTTAAGTTTCATTGGCATATTCAACTTCTAACTTATATTTTTAAATTTTTTCTCTTTCTATCCTTATTCAACCTCTTGTTTTACATCTGCATTTGACTTTTGACATTTGGCATGTGCTTTCATTAGAGCCCCCTAAAGCATGCATTGAACTTATCTAAAAAGGGACCTTTATGCTAAAGTGCTATCCACATTGAGTATGCCACAAAGAAATATATCAACTAATATTTATAAAGTGAAAATATCTTATCCCCAAAGTGTTCGTGAGGTCCACTTTATTCGTAACGAACTCACTAACCATTTTAAATGATAAGGTCCACAAATTTTAAGAAATGGTGGTTATCCTCCAAAGTGGACCACGATATCACATTCCACCGATGAACCATGCACTTAGCTCAAATTGACTTGTCTATATTCCAAGACATGGCATATGCTCTAGAGCCTCTATCCAAGGAAATAGGGCCACGAGACATCCATGGATTCACCCAAAGAGAATAAGTGATGCTACAAATGTTTAGCATTTTGCTGAGAACCACCACCAACGATGTCTCCAGGAAATATTTCATACAAGCCAAGGCTATCATTGTAGATGCATATCAACCCATTCATAAAATTTCGCACAGCTTTTTTTGTTTGCTAAAGTCTCAGGTTTCGAACCTCTATCATTTTGAATCATTCCCTAAATTACTTCAATTCATCCACCACAATCTTTGCATTATTTCATGACCCAAGTGAATTGTTGCTCGATAGTTATTCTCAGTGAGCATTTTGTTTGACGTGTTGGAAAATATCCAACTTATGTAAGTAACCAAAATATGACTTCAAACAACAGAATCACTTTCACAAGTTCATTGATACTATAGATCTCATGAAATTATGTAGGCTATGTCCTTGAAACATAGACATAAGTCTTGAAAATATCTCAAAAGGTTCACTCTACCCAAAAGCTAAAATAGGTGAGAATACAAATGTGATCACCAGTCATCTTAGATCTACTACTCTGAGCAATAGTGTACATGAAAATGGAACAGGAACTATTATGTTGCTATGGGCTGTTAGAGAAAAATATTGTATCTCCTCACTTCTTCAGAATAAAATATCCTATATTGGCCCTGGTCACCTAGAAAATGAGGCACAGGGCATGTCCATTACCTTTCATTGCTTCCCATCATTCTCTGGAGATGGGGTCATACCCATAATTTCTTCTATTAGTTGCTTCACTATCTAGAAGTGTTGTGCAGGCCTCCAAAGTTGCCCAGAATTGTTTCCAATGTCAGAAATTTTACCCCTTGTATACCCATGCAAATATGGGGGTAACAAACCTTAATATATGTAACCATCATTGTTTCATATTATTGTTGAGGAAGGTCTAAAAGTGGAAGACTCTGATGTGTAAATTTTTATGTATTTCCTAGTTCAGCCCATTATCCACTCATTTTTAATTTCTAAAAACATTCTAGCATCAAGGGCCTTGATACATTGGATGCTAATTTTTTTTTATGTGTTGGCATTTGAAAAATATTCTACAACGCTAAATTCATGTTAACCAAAGACCAAAATTTTCACAAGCTTTCCGTAGAATAACTTTAAACATCAACACTAAGGTGCTACTATGAATTTCTACATGAAACATCTTTAAGGGCCACTCTAAACTATAAACACAAATAAAGTAAGGTACCAAATAAGGCATATTACAATCCCCAGTTCCTCCTAGAATAGATATGTCCCTAACATGTAATGCATACGAATGACCTTCCATTATCAATAAGCATCCACTAGATCCACACAAGATATTTACACAATATTGAATATATAAATATATAGGATTATTACATACTTGATTTGTTTATGTGAACAACCTGAAGTGACCATAGAGATATACATGCCTCCTCTTTCTTGGTATGAAATTCTGCATTTTGCAACAATTGTAGAAGAGGACTTGAATAATATTTGCATCAATGAAAACCTGTAGACTAGAGCATACAAGTAAGAAGTGTGTATTTAAGAGGGGAACATAACTCAAAAACAACTAAAATATAAATAGTGGACTTGTACCTGGCCTTTATTACCTATTGTAATGTTTGAAATTGTTCAGCATGCTTCCTTCTTGATAATTTTCTTATGATTGTGGGTTAGGAGTGTTGAAAGGTAAGGGAGTACATCATTGTCGATCATACGATGAAATCATAAGGCCAATACATAATTACAATTAAAAATTATCAGGAAATTTGATGTTCAAATTGCATCACTTGTTTTTCACATTACATTTTAGATGATCAAATTGGTGTCTTCAAAGTATTGTTCTATATTAAAAATATGATAAAACTTACATAAATGGATCATAACTACAATGCATTGTCAAGTTTATAATACTCCCCAAAGATATAAAAATGTATAACCAATTTGAAAAAAAATGCTAACGCAACAAGAACATATCAATTCATTGTTCATGATATAAAAGAAGTTTAAGAAATGCAAAGTTTCAACTAAGAAAATCCTTGATGTGTTCAATCATAATATCTGTTAGGAACTCGTGTCAACACTTCTCTTTACTTTGTTAGTATATTGTCGTTGGATGCATATGCTTTGTAATTCATCCTGTAGTATTTGTTCATCCATAGTTTGTCTTAGCCCATGGTATTGCCCCATAGTATTGGATGCATATGCTTTGTAAGTCGTCTCGTAGTATTATATGGCCCATGGTGATGACCCATAGTATTGGGCATAGACTTAGTATATAAGTGTGTATTGAGGCCAATGAAGGTACCATGAAGTTATTTTTATTGAGCTTGCTCAAAGGAGGTTGCCCCCTCGAAGTGGCCTGCGATCAATAAAGTGATTATGAGTTCTATTATTTCTGATATCTCGTGTATTTTCATTAATTAATTGTTGCAGGTTCTTCACATCTAGTATCATAGCACTTTCTTGGGTTTGTTGGGTGAAATTTCTGACAAACTTTTTTTTCGCATCTGTTACAAGTTCGGATCTGGGAATAATCCCTATCCGCTTAACTGTGGGAAGTACTTGGGCATAAGTCCTAAAACGCATTGTGAGGAGTACCACAGGAACCCCAAAGTAGATGGTACATTGAGAGGACCTGCCAGTGAAAAGGGCAACGACCCCTACCTGATTGACTAGTTCCCACCCGTGAGGTCAACCAAGAGTTGTCGTTTGTGGCAAAGTAGTTATTAGTTTTACCTGAGTCATGGAGTGAGGGGTACTGCCTCAATACGAAAGCCGTCAGACAACATTGGTGGCCGAGTGAAACCCCTTAACTTTTAGGAAGCCGAACATACCTGGGGTCCATATCTATTTTCAGCTAAACTGTTGCCGATCACTTTCATGCCATTTCAGATCCATTCTGAGCCATTTCAGATCCAACCGTTTTAGATCCATTCTAAAAGCCATTCCAGATCTACTTGTTTCAAATCTATTCTGAAAACTATTTCAGATCCATCTGTTGCCAATCCCTTCCACATCGTTTCAGATCCAATTGTTCTGATCCCTTTCGTGCCGTTGCAGATCCATTTGTGAAGAAAAAAAAAATCCCATTTTTTTGCCATATCTCCCTTGTTTTAACTCCGTTTCCCTTGAAACTTCCTGGACACCCTTGCAATCCCATTCTGCATATTTCATTCTTGAGGACCCTATCCCAAATTCTACTTCCTAAAGCTAGAATTCTCACATTTGTCTATTTTTAGGGTTTGCCATAACTTCTTCAACTTTCACCCACTCACCTCCAAATTTTTCCACCGTGTTCATTCCCTATTTCTACTTCTTTGTCCTTCTCTGACAAATTTTCCCATTCTTTCACCCTGCTTCTGAAATCCTCATTTTCGGCTTCCCTGTCCATTCGAAAGTGTCCAAGACCTAGTCAAACCCCAATTACCCATCAGAGTTTTTCCCAAATCCAAATTTCCCTTTACTAAATAAGCTTTTGTTTGTGTTTTCTACCCATTCCCCCCCAAAAAAAAATTCCTCGTTATGGTTGTCACCCGCGTAGGAGCAAAAACCATGGAGAAAGCACTTGTAGCCATCCAAACCAAACTCCAGGATCTGGATGAAAAATTTCTCGACCTCCATCTTGAGCATTCATCCATGAACAACAAATAATAGTCTGAGTCTTCATCTGACAATGGGTTCTCTTCTTCCAGCAGTTTTCATGGTCCGAAGCTTGATTTTCCTCGCTTCAATGGTACTGATCCGACTGCATGGATCTATCATGCAGAAAAGTATTTCAGTCTGCATAATACTTTTGATGTCAACAAAGTTCCACTTGTATCATTTCATTTGGAACATGAAGCTCTTCAATGGTACCGTTGGTACATCAAGGCTCATGAAGAGCCAAAATGGCCATATTTTTTTCAGCTCCTTTTGCAACGATTTGGTCCTAGTGCTTTTGATGACTTCACAGGAGCCCTCACTAAACTTTTCCAAATTGGCACTATGAGAGAGTATCAGACATAAATTGAGAAACTGGCCAATCACATAGAAGGATTGTCTGATGAATTCTACAGTAGTTGTTTTATTAGTGGTCTTAAGGATGAAATCCACTCAGAGGTTAAAATGTTCTGTCTCAACACAATGATGGAAGCCCTGGGGTTGGCTAAGTTGGCAAAAGACAAGATTGCATCCCAACAACACTCCAAACCCACTTTTGTTCCCTTCTAAAATATGGGTTCTCAACGACCTCCCATCCCGCCAGCTCCTCGACCAAATCCTATCAAGAATTTGTCAGAAACAGAGATGCAGGCACCCAGAGAAAAAGGGATTTGTTATAATTGTGATGAGAAATTTAGTCAGGGACATAAATGTGTTTAGCAAAAGCTCTATCTATTGGATATGGATTCTCTGCCTGCCTCTAAAATTGGTGAAGAAGATCCATATACAATGGATGATCTGGTCGACATTCAGGAGCCGCCTAATGACCCCCCATCTCACGAGGACCAACCAAATATATCTCTCCATGCTTTATCTGACGTCACCACCCCCCAAACAATGTGGGTCAGGGGTTACTTCAAGAAGCTTCCTCTTACAATACTCATTGATTCTGGTAGCACTCATAACTTCATTGACCCTCGGATCGCCAAACAGGCTAATTATTTTGTCATTCCTTGCTCCAACTTTGAAGTCATGGTTTCCAATGGGGGCATGTTACCTTGCAAGGGGAAGTGTCACAATGTGTATATCTCTCTGGAAGATTATAACCTGCGCTCTAACATGTTTTCCTTGTGCCTAGGCAGATGCGATGTGGTTTTGGGCATTCAGTGGTTATGCACACTTGGCCCCATCTTATGGGATTTTGCTAAACTTTGGATGTATTTTTCAGTCAATGGGAAACAACACAAATTTATGGGCTTACAACAAGGGTCTCTCAACATCATCAGTTCACATTGCCTGGAAAAGATCCTTAAGAATAATTCACATGGTTTCATTGCTCTACTCAATTCCATTCAGATGCACCCATCAACGGTCTCCACTACTTCCTTGGATAGATATGTAGGTGTCTTTGCTAAACCAGTGGGCTTGTCGCCTTCAAGAGACCTTTCTGGTAAGAAATTAGCCACATCTACATCTCAGCAGGAAATGCTGGCTATTTTGCATGCAGTACAAAAGTGGCAGCCATACCTATTAGGGAATTATTTATGCATCAAGAATGATCTCCAAATTCTGGAAAATTTCTTGGAACAACAGGTCTCCTCCCCAGAACATCTGAAATGGGTTATCCAACTCATGGGTTCTGCCTATGTGATCACTTACAAGAAGAGTAAGAACAATATGGTGCCAGATGCTCCTTCTCGCACATTTGATGACCCAGTTTCTCTTACAACTATTTCCTTGCTTGTTCCAAATTGGTTGCAATCTATTCAACAAGGTTATCTCTTCTATGAACTCCATGCTTCTTCATTGGTAGGGCACTCTGGGTTCCTCAAAATGCATGACTAGGAACAATGTAACTTCTTTTGGCAGGGACTGAAATGAAATTTCAGCAGATGGCGGTTGACTATGATACTTGCGAGGTCAATAAGGGTGAAACAATACTCCTTTTGGTACTGCTCGAACCCTTTCCCATCTCTACACAAATTTGTACAACTATTTCTATGGATTTACTAGAAGCGCTCCAGTGGTACAATACCACATCTAAAAGGACACCATGTGAAGCAGTCTATGGACAGGCATTGCTAGTTCTTCTTCCATACACCCTCAGCAGCTCCCCAGTTCAGTAAATTGACTTGGTTCTTCGAAACCACAATCAGATTCTTCTCATTCTGCAGGACAATCTTCACATGGCAAGAATTCGACTGAAACATCAAGCCGATCAGCACCATTCTGAGCGCACTTTTCACGCAGCTGATATGGTTCTTCTTTGTCTACATCCTTCCAAGAAATCCTCCCTGAAACTCAAAAGGCATCAATGGCCCGGAATGAAACCTGAGGATGCTACAGGGGAACCACTCCTTCAAATTCTGCATCAATTTCCACATCTAAAGCTTTGAGGACAAAGCTTTTTCTAAGGGAGAGGGGATGTTAGGAACCCGTGTCAACCCTTCTCTTTACTTTGTTAGTATATTGATGTTGGACACATATTCTTTGTAAGTCGTTCCATAGTATTTTTTGGTCCATAGTTTGTATTAGCCCATGGTATTGACCCATAGTATTGGATGCATATGCTTTGTAAGTCATCCCGTAGTATTATATGTCCCATGGTATTAACCCATAGTATTGGGCATAGACTTAGTATATAAGTGTGTGTTGAGGACAATGAAGGTACCGTGAAGTTATTTGCATTGAGATTTCTCAAAGGAGGTTTCCCCCTCGAAGTGGCCTGCGATCAATAAAGCGATTCTAAGTTCAGTTATTTCTGTTATCTCATGTATTTTCATTAATTAATTGTTGCAGGTTCTTCACAATATCACTTTTGGACTGTCTTTTAAATTAACTTCAGAAGACTAAAATGGTATTATTGACGCCTCAGAAACATATAAACACTACCCATATTGTTTTGCAAGAGACAATAACAGCATGTAGGAGAGAGGATAAGACCAAAGCATATGTTAAGACTTCGTTATCACTTGAATGAATAAAGTATTCAAGAGCTGGAAGTGTTGACTTGTGTATGCATTGCATTGCCAAATAATTTCAATAACAAAGGTGGCAACATAAAATGCAATAGTTAATCAACAAGATAGTGTGAAAGCTAAGGGCATCAACAAACCTTAACTTGACAAGAATAAGTAACAATTAATTTCTAGGCTGATTACAATATGTAAACTAAGTTAACTATTCAAAGGACAAGGCTTTGTATCCATATGTGAAAAACTATCTTCTATCCATAGCTGCTCCAAAAATTTAAGAAAAATTCCATTTGTAATTATTTCCATGGGGATAAATTGAAATCACAATGCTAAAACTACAAAGTATGTGGGCTCACTAAATGAAGTACCGAATGAATAGAAGTTATAGATGTCACAATATTAATGGCCCGTCACAAGGTTTTTCTTGATTTTACTTTTAAATAGTTTTTTATTTAAAAAAAAAAAACCTTTTAATATTTTGTATGTGCTTTGCTTTATCCATTTTTTAAAAGTTTTATATGTGCTTTGATTTATCCATTTTTTTTAAATTTTAGCAAAAATAAAATCTTTGGGGTTTGAACCAAATTCTTGCTCCTAAGTCTATTTGAAATCCAAACTCCAAGACATTATAGAGACCCAGTGACAAGCACGCTACTAAGTGCCAAGGAGAGCAATCCCATAAGAGCACTGAAAGAGTCCACGAAGAAAAACCTCTACACAACATGAATATGGCTATCCATTGGTAAGGAATATAAACAATTATAAATTTATTCTTGTTGCATATGTGGGACTATTTTCATTGCACACAAAATAATAAAAAAGCGCCCAACATCAAGGAGATTTCCCAAAAATAAAAAACCAAGTGTCAAGGCAAGCCGTAAGTATTGAGAGTATATGAATACACTAGGGGAAACATCTTGTGTGAGATCTAACATGGTGGTTTCCTATACATTTTATATGAGCAAAATATGGTATTGAAAACCACTCTTGAAGGGCGTGAAATCCATAAATCCCATAAATGCAAAAGACCTAGCACTACATCAAATCTTAAAGGAAACATAAGAAAGCACTTGGTAAAGCCAAATTCACACAAGTAGCATAATATTATGAGAATTCTAACTTCTATTGGTTGTGAGTCATCACAAAATTGAAAACAATTTCAAGAGATGTTAGTAAAGAGAACTGAATTTTGTAATATGTCTCACACAGAGTTTGAAGGCAATGACTTGGGTATTTTTCCAGGAGTGTCAAATAATTAGGTTTTACAATGACTAGCATGGCTTCCTCATTTCTATCAATGTATTCTTCGCGTTGTATTCAAACAATTACATAAATCAATTGATGACCACAAATTCTTGGAGTAACATAAGCTTCTTGGATGCTCTAAAGACTAGCTTTATCTCCATGTTAAGACATCATAGCAATTGGATAAAAGAAAGAAAATCATTGTTGACATTGACTCGGGTATAGATGATTCCATGGAAATATTTTTGGTTCTTTAGTCTCCATAGGTAGATGTTTTTGGTCTCAATAAAATTTTGGAGATGTCTATAAAACTTTGTCAACAAAAAATTCCCTTAATCTGTTAGAGGTTTCAATGAGAAAAGAGATCTCTATTGTAGAAGATTCACATACATGTAACATCAATTAATAAAGTTCTGAAGCTACGAATTGCAAACTTTGTCCATGGTAGAGATGGACTTGGGAACACCAATATTATTCCACCAAAGGGAATTCGATTCCACAATCAACATCAGATATGGAATCTCTACTTGAAAACATAATGAAGATATTGAAACCCTAATATGATTGTCTCAGAGTACAATTTCTATGTCGGAGTCATTGTTGATTTGGATTGCTTCATTAGTTCAAGGAGGAGTTCGAGTTGCTTATTTGTTGTACTTGAATTACTTGGAACTATTTTTGGTCATTATTTGGGAGGTGGTATGCTGTAAAGGTATTTGTTTCTATTTGAGATGGAAAAGCATGAGTTCTCTGTCAACAAGAATATTAGTAAATATCAATTTGGATCCATCAAGTGGGATGCTTAGGGATGATTGTCTAAAGTTGGATTTGTTCGATGGATATTAATATTAATACCATGAATTCATATTAAGATCGATTCACCATTCATAGATTGTTCGTTTCACCATGGCATATGGTTTAGCAGAAGCATTATCTCAATTTTGACAGAGTAAACTACAGAATTAAGTGACAAAAGAATAAAGGAGGCACTAATAAAATACATTTCAAATTCATATATTAGCTACAATGCTATAGTTGTTTGGGATTTTCGGTAGCACCTTCAATGCAGGATTTTTTCTGGTTTGCAACATCCTGTAACTAGAATTTTCACACAGTCTAGTGAATTTAGAACTTCCACAAGGTTTCTAAGGATGTTAACTTCGAAGTAAATTCTTAGTTACATTTTCTTACTTTTGTAAATAGCAAGTATCATCTCAAATATGAATAAAATAATATGTTGTTCCAAGTCTTCCTAAAAAGTTGGATTTGTTTGGGTTAAAATATAGATCAATTCACTTCTAGGAAATTATATTTGTTTGGGGTGAAATCTGAAATTTGATTGCTTTGTGAATGCACCAGTTCATATTTCAAGCAGTTAATTTATACACCCAAGTGAGATCACTAACGAATGGATGATATGCACATTTATGAAATTGGGTATGTGAAACTGATATGAAGAAGTATATAGGGGAAAGGTATATGCATATTAAGTTAATGAAGATGTTTTTGGGTAAATGAATGAATGTTGGTGGCATTAATAGCCTACCGGCACTTAGGCACCATAAAATAATAATAAGTATCATATCTAATATAAATAAATATTAATAATGTTTGCAGGCTACCACGATGTAAGAAGAACTGTTGTTAAGGTACGAGATTTGTTAAAAGTTCAGAACCCAACCCCAAAACCAAGCCCCAATAAAAACACCATTCATGTCCAATAGAGAGTATAAACCAATTTTTCCATTGCAAGGCCTATTGATTGCTTGAATATTAATGGACACAAATGAGTTTTCCAGGTTAAAAAAAAGATCTCATTGATAACCCAAACCCTTAAGAAAAAATAGAGCATTCTAACTATATGTAGACAGTCCTCGATAGAAAGATGCAGACAATCTGCACTCACAGACTAAAATACAATGCATTCCTTTTACACACATTTCACTACACGGTTACTCTTATATTAACAACATATACACAATGAGTATCTTCACACACTCTCATTCATATTAATAAAAAAAATAGAGTTTATTACTGGAATAGTGCCATGGTTTTCCATGCCTGTAGAGAGTGATGTCGCTGCCATTGCTGCTTGCGCTGTCCCGAGGAAGTAGTCTATTACCACAGTCCATAGAAAGTATGATGAAAAACCCTTGCTGTAGCGAACTATCAGTTCAAACCAAATATTATTGAGGGTTGAGTTGCTTGGGAATGTCTTTCATGTCAATGTGATGTAGTGCTAAGTCTTGGATGTGATTTGAGCCCCATTAGCATGCATTCTAAAAATTTACATCCCGCGTCCCAATTCTAGATTGAGTTACCCTGCTCTCTTCTTCCAAAAAGATGGCAAGGGAGGCAATTTTGACCAAATTTGGCGCCCAACTAGGATTTCTTTTTGAATTTAGTGAAATGGTTTTTATTTTTTATTTATTTTTATTTCTTCTATGTTTATCTTTCATCAATGAACTAGTTCACCACAAAAGAAGGGTATTTCTTGGGATGTTGATCATCTTCTCCTACAAATACTTGCAAATTTTATATGGCTAGTTATTGTTTTAAATATGCCTCTAGACTTTATTTCTCAATATATTGATCTATCCTATATTTCTAATGTTGTTCTCCCTTGCATGTGTCCTCCCGGTCCATTATTATTTTTGTTCCAATTGGGAGGAATATAAGTGGTTTTTCCCGGGTGAGATGTAGAATATATCCTTATGATGGGTTACTAACAGGGTATTTTTTAAGGATTATAAAAGTATACTTAAGTATAGTATTATAGGCGATTATTTTGGATTGAAAAAAACATAAATATAGATTGGTAGGCGAATATTAAATATGAAACATACAATTTACTACTAAAACTTGTAAATTTTGGCGAATATTATGATAAAAAACATATTTTATGTAAATATAGGTGATATTAGAGTCTAAAAATGACCAAATAGCGAATTTATTTCTTGAAAAAATGCCCAAAAAATAGCCAATTGGCGAAATTTCGCCCCTAAAAATTTCCCTGGTTACTAAATTTGTAAAAGATGGACACTATGAGATATTGTTTGAGTACTTATCGGTGGTGGATGATGGGTGGCCTTGAATTCTGGTGCCCTGAATTTTGATGAGAAATTTGTTGAAGGTTGTGGTAACTATGTCTTTTTTTTTTGTGATTGTCCCTACCGACATTTTTACTAATTCAATAACCCCTCTTTAGACTTCCTATGATATTCAATTTTTCTTATGGGTGCTAACAATATCGAGGAACATCATTAGAGTTACAGTGGTGGTCTAATAATTGTTGTGAGTGCCTTTTCAATGCAAGATATAAGAAATTGTTGATGGGAATCTATAATGAACCATTTTTCACCATTCTTTGCATAAGAATTTGACACAATTTGCCTTAATAAACCTTGCTATTATGACGTAGTTTCTAATTTGCTTATGAATAATTTACCTAGATTATTTAATGCATGTGATGTACTTTTTTTCATGGTTGATTTTGAGTAGGTATGCATACATTTCAATTATGAAGCTAATGTGATTACATGTCTAAGAGAGCATGAACCAAGTCACTAATTTCCTCAATCATGATTCTAAACAACTAGAATCATGGGGAGTATTCACAGGGACCTTATCCCTATTTGTCACTCCAAAATATCCCAATGATCAAGGAACCATTTATTTCCCTAGTCGACTCCAATTTCCTCAAGATTTCAAGTTGCACAATCATTATAGGATTCAAGGAGATATCAATTTAGATATATAGGATCAATGTCCATGAATCAATGGATTGATGGAGAATTTAATTAGATTTCCATTTCTAGTACAAATAAGAGCATAAGATGATAATTGGATGTTATTGAACTTAACTTATATGTTATCATTTATCTTAAATCTCTTCAAATTAGAATTGTAGAAGACACTTTGGATTCCTCAACCTCTAATTACCCCCTCACCTTGTACCTAAAATTTAGGTCTAACCCCCAAATAACTAATGTGATAACTCATAAACCAATTCCAAGTAGAGTACTAGATTGGAGAGACAACATAATGAAAGAATTGATAGAGAATTAGCTAGGCATTAGAGACCTCCCAACTGCAAATTCATGTGGGAAAACTAAATGTTAAAGGGCCAAATAGAGATACGGGGAGATTCAAAACCCAGACTCATGGAGTTGTTAGCTCATCCAAAATGCTACAAGCTGCATGGCCTGCCTTTCAATCATGTTTCCAACAACTCATCCCTGAGGAAACCAGAAGGGATTGAGCGATTTATGAGCACAGAGTTATGAGAACTTGCTTGTATATTTGGATTTATTTGGGAGAA
This sequence comes from Larix kaempferi, assembly GCA_027924585.1. NCBI lineage: Eukaryota > Viridiplantae > Streptophyta > Pinopsida > Pinales > Pinaceae > Larix > Larix kaempferi. The sequence goes on from BSBM01000972.1 coordinate 680,242, forward strand.
CGACATCGACAGCTCTCAAAGGGTTTATGTGTCACAATATATTTTTGTTTAAATGGTAATAACATATAGTTTTCCCAAACATAGATTTTAAATAGTCATAGAATAAACTTAAATAAAATGACCACTTAAAAAACTAAGAAGGAAAATGATCACTTAATGAACTATCTCATGAAGAATGGTGCCACCCAATAAGGCCCTCAGTTAATCCTTTTAAGGGATGGTCCTTCATCTATCAACCCAACCCATAAAGATCCTTTTGTAAGGGTGGGTCATCGATTAATTTGGAAACAAGGTCCTAACCAACACCTTTAAGGAGATTAACCCCTTTAAGGAATGGTTTTAAAAGGCTTTGTTTGGTCTAGTGTTGATAATGAAAGGGTTGAGAGTTTGACTAAGTCCATAATTGATTGATAAAATTGATGAGAGAGGTTCATTAAGAATTTGTTTAAGCACATACTTGTGGATTTGGTTATTGTCCTTGATATGTATGTTAGTATAAAGGTATTGGTGCTCGATGCACATTGCAATGGTGAATATTCAACACAAATTAAACTTGGCAAGTAACAGTGTGTTATAAAACACTAATATTCTTTGTCACACACTTATGGTGTTGTGACCTAGTCGCATAGGCACAAATTTCAATCATGTGATATGAATCTCATAACATAGTACAATGATTCTTGTTGTAGACATGGCATATTGATGTAGTTGAGGAGCTCAATAGTTTTTGCATGGAAAGTCAATATTCGAGATGAATAATCTTCCTTGTTTGTCTCTTCCACTTTGGGAATTTGTGTACTTTGTTCAATATAGACAATATGAATAGACTAGAAGACAAAACATTTGTATCCCCTAACTAGATGATAAATTCCATATCATGATATTGTGAATACTTGAATAGTCGGTTGCTTGAAAAAAAATTTCAACTTAAAGTTGTCCATACATTGTCATACGTTTTCATAAACTTCATGGGAATTTGGAGTTGATTCATTGATAATATAGACATGCTAATGTTTGTGTGACTGAATATATTATTTTTTGTATGGGTTCACTAATATTTAATTTGAAGAAGATAGTGAATAAGCAATCTATTTTTGGGTGTATGTCATGATCCCTACTCATTGGTTGGCTCGGCAAGAAAAAATATGTGTCTTACGAAAATGCAATAGGGATTTTTCCATATTAGTAAATTACATCTATGAAGTAGATAACAACATAGTTCCACTAAATGTGTGTGGAGTTATTTTCACTTGTCCACACATTTGTTAGTGGAATGCAAAAATCCCCTAGGGTTGGGTCAAGTGGTTTGACTTGGCATGCTGAAGTCATATTAGCCAAAGAGGTCACAATGTCAAATCCACCGGAGTCCCTCAAGGTTAGGCATACATGTTGTATATCAACAACATTTACTCTGGGTTCCATTCATGAAATGTGAGAGAGTGCCTGAAGAGTTTCCCTAAGGAAGTTTTTCATGGAAAAATGGTATTGAGATGCATTCTACTAACTATGAAAGAACAAGCACTAACTACTAGAAAATACCAAGCATGTGTGATGATGAGGTAAAAGGAACCAACCATCTAAATTTCCATTATATCATACAGGGCATGTTTGATGTCTTAGGGCTTCAAGTGTGGACCATGAACCTCAGAGGATAATTTTTTGTCTTAAGGAATGTTGTGTATGCTTAGCGAATTCAATTTTCTAGTTCGGTGTTGATGGCCTATTTTTATCTAATAGAATTCAAGGTACATGGCCACATGACCTCTAGTATATGATTTTCATCCTGGATAATATTACATTTTCTTCAGATTTAGGATCCCCTAGTTTGAGAGCCAGCCCCCATTGGATTCTTCGATGGTGCAACAAATAAGGATCAAAGTGGAATCGATATTCTGGTGAAAGACACCTCCACTCACTGTTTTAAGGCACACATGGAAATCAATGAAATGAAACTGATGAAGTTGAATATAGCAGCCCTGACCAGTGTCTTTAAATTTTGGTTAACTTTAAAATTCTCCCTCCTCATATTTTATTAGATTGGGTCCAAATATTCTTGTTAACAACAACTCCTCATGAAGAATACGTTTAAAGTTCAAAACCATGCCATTATCGGGCATGTTTAACTTAAATTTCTTCCCTAACCATCCCCGGTCATAGGCTCCAATGACGATGGTGGATAGCTCATTCTTCACACATTTTGAGTCGGTGGTATGCACTAACATGTGTCTACAACAAGGTGACATGTGTCTACAGCAAGGTGACAGGTGGTGGCACATCATAAATAATGCAGATGAGTCTTTTCTCTCATATATTGATGATACCCAAAACTTGACTCCAACTTTGAAAAAACCTTTTCCCATCTAAGTTAATAAATAGGATCATCAATTTGGGTAGGAGGTACTTGTTCTTAATTGTCACCTTATTTAACATTGAATAACCAATGCACATCCAAAAGGTTCCATCCTTCTTATTGGCTACCAATATGTGTTGTATCCAAGGTGATGCACTTGGTCATATGAACCCCTTGTCTAATAATTATTGTAATTACATCTTGAATTCACTCAACTCATTAGTTTGCAATATATTGTAGGCCTTGGATATGGGATGTCTGTGTTATGTTATGCTCTCTTGTTGCCATTGTTTTCCATTGGAATCCACTTGAGTCACCCTTCACAAAAAGGGGAAGACAATGAGAAGAAAGGGTGATGGAATGAAAATTACTAGCATGTTGAAATTAGTAGGAAAATTTTCATTTTTGGTGTTACAGATCTAAAAATTACCAACATATCCCACTTGTAGTTGAAATTAGATTTAGTCTTTAGATATTATGTGATGTCGCAAGGCCTTAATCATCACTCAAGAGCAACAAAGGGAATTGTTACATATAGGCTAGATATTCCATATGTACGTCATATGTAGTAGTCTAGGTTAACATGCATGAAGCATCAACCCCATAGCCAATTAATATGGTATTAGGACCTAAAATTAGTTTATAAGCCATGGTATAGGCCATGAGAACCATCATCAATGTTACGAATATTGAAATGGCCACAATATCTCGCTTGTAAGGTAAAGTAATTATGTGTAGGGCCCTACACATGGACCATGAATCATATAGTAAATTTATTAACCATGGACCATTATTTAGGTTATGAGAACCAGTATTGGTTTACATAACCTATAAATATTAACCCTGGTTGGTTTATTGTTTTACATAACCATGGACAAACCAACAACAACAATGACATCGACGATGGTGACAATGATGATCATGACGATATCACATGTAGGCTAGAGATTTTTATGAGGTAATCTAGGTTAACATGCATGGAAAATCAACCACATGGAAAATTAATATGGCATTAGACCATAAATTTAGTTCACATGCCATATTCTAGGCCACAAGAACCATCCTTTGTGTTACAAATATTGAAATGGCCACCATAAATAATGCCACTAATTAGACACTGACCTAACACAACCAACCCATGTAAATAAATAATGCGCTTGGAACACTTTATCCATGTAATGAATTCATGCACCTAGGAATCTTCAACCTCTAACCCCATCACCTCGTACCTAACCTTAACATCTAGCCCCAAACCGAATAACATGATAACTTATAAACCACTTAACCACTAGTACCAACAAAACCACAACCCCTTTCCCACTAACCCACTGATCCCTTAGGTTCCTCGCTTATAATCCAAAAAGTCCCCAAATCCTACCACATTATGAAATTGTAGAAAATATCCCCTTAAGCCATGTCCCTCTAACCCTAACTCACTACCCCCTAACCCAATCACTAACATGCCTACTGCACCAAATCAACACACTAACACAATAAAATTTGATCTTGGGTTATTTATAACCAAGGTTTTAGATAAAAGACTTTGACATCAATGTTTGAATGATCATTGTATGGGATTTTATCAAACCAAAATTAGTGCAAAAATAAACAAAAGAACTAAGACTATAAACAAAATATTCCCTATTTAGGGTATGTATGATGAATCAAGTCCCTATGCATGGCCCATGAGTCTCAAAATAAATTTGTATTGCCCAAGAACCTACATTTTAGCCCTAGACCATAACATAGGCTCCTAGAACCATCCACGACGTGAAAAGACTAAAACAAATGACAATGTGTTACTGAAAAGCTAAATATTCCTTGTCTATGGCCTATGTGGTGGTATAGAGAAACGCCCATAGGTCACAAGACCTTGAGGTAACTACCGGTTATTATAAAATAGATTTTGATCTAACACCATGGACACCATGGATTAGGCTTCAAGAACCATCCAAGATGTTGTAAATATTGAAATGCCCACCATACCCACTTGCAAGCTAAATATTCCTTGTGTAGGAATCATGTGGTGATTAGGGCCCTACACATGGCCCATTATCCATAAAGGATAATGTTATGGCACACGAGTTTGTATTTTGACCATGGATCATGGAAAGTTGGAGTGTGCGAACCATGTTTGATGTGAAAAACCTAGCATGACTGCCTCAATTGTAGAGCTCTAATGGGATATGGTGTTGAATGATGATGCACACCCTTCCTAACACTACAAAATCTTGTGTGTGCTTAACTCCAATGTTTTTATGAGATGCATTGTTGAACCCATGTGACACACCTAACCCACATACATAAATGAATTTTAGGGGGGTTTCAAAAAACTTCCTCGAAAATTTCAATTCGTATGACTTTTAGGGGGGGTTTCAATAAACCGCCTCCAAAATTTCAATTCTCATTTCTTTTAAGGGGGGTTTCACAAAATCACCTCCAAACATTCAATTATCATGACTTTTAAGGGGGGGTTTTAAACAACTACCTCCAAAATTTTAATTTGCATGACTTTTAGGGGGGGTTCAACAAACTACCTCCAAAAGTTCAATTCTTATTACTTTTAAGGGGGGTTTCAAAAACCCACCTCCAAAGTTCAATTCTCATGAATTTTAAGGGGGGGTTTGTTGGTTTTTCAGAATTTAATACATTATGATCTAGGATCTTAACTGAAAGAACAACATGTACAACATATCAAGCATAAGAGACAAGAGACAAGAGACACAAAACATTTCACTGGGGAAAACCAAGAAGTTGAAAAACCCCGCAACTTCCTTAGAGATAGAATAAGCATCAATACAAGGATCACCATGATCAAACCCAAGAGATAGACATCTTGAAAATCATGATCCTCCTCCACTTGTGTGCACTCCTCCTCTCTCTCACTAATATGAAGTGAGTGAACAATAGAATGTGTAAAATGAGAGAGACACACTCTCTATTTATACACTAACTTGACTTGACCTTTACTCAACTAGGTCAGCCTAAACTTAACCAATTAACATAATGTTGATTGGGCCGACCCCTACTAGGGTGGTCTAATAACCCTTTGACCTACATGACTCATACAGATCCAACCCCATCAAGGTGGTCTAATAACCCATCAAGTATAAGTTACAACACTTACAATATAACTTGCGACACATGCAAGTACACATGATGACACTTCCAATCAGAGGAATAATACATCTCCATTGGGGATACAATAAAGTACAAATACAATATACAAGTGAATATCTTGCGAAGTTACAAATACATCAACAGGGATCAAAATAACCTCCTCCCAAATTTCAATTCTCATGACTTTTAGTGGGGGGGGATCCAATCAACCACCTCCAAAAGCTCAATTCTCATGAGTTTTGAGGGGGGTGCAAAAAAAACACCTCCAAAAGTTCAATTCTCATGAGTTTTAAGGGGGGTTCCAAAAAAACCGCCTCAAAAAGTTCAATTCTCATGAATTTTAGTGGGGGTTTTAACAAACTGACCCCACAATTTATGAGAATTGGGATTTTAGGGGGGCTTTCCAAACAAGTGCCTCCTAAAGTTCAATTCTCAGGACTTTTAAGGGGGGTTCCAAACAAACCGCTTCCCAAAGTTTAATTCTCATTACTTTTAGGGGGGGTTTTGACAAACCGCCCCCAAAAGCTATGAGAATTGGGCTTTTAGAGGGGGGGGGTTCTAAAAACCGCCCCCAAAAGTCAAATTTTAGGACTTTTGGGGGCGGATTTAAAAAAAACCGCCCCCAAAAGTCCAATTTCCATGACCTTTAGGGGCGATTTTAAAATACTGCCTCCAAAGGTCTTAAATTTTTTTTAGGGGGGGTTTTCCCAAGACTCCGCAAGCCAAAACCACCCCTAAAGGGCTATTTAGTTGTAGTGCCCCAATCCCTCTCTCTCTCTCTCTCTAAACCCCCAACCTCCAATATCTTTCCGTCTCTCTTGAAATCCCTAACCTTCTATCTTTAAATCCCTAACCACCAATATCTCTCTCTTTAAACACCCAACACCCAATCTCTCTCTCTAAACTCATAACCCACACGACTCTCTCTCTAAACCCCTAACCACCAATCTCTCTCTTGCTCTCTTTCTAATGCCCCCTCTCTATGTTCTCATTTCCCTAACCCCCTTCCCTCTTTCTAACCCCACCTTCCCTGTCTCTCTCTCTCAACCCCCTATCTTCCTTTATAACATAAATCCTAACCCCCCCATCTCTCTATGTACTCTCTTTATTACCCTCACCCCTTGCACTCTCTATTTCTCTAAGCCTTTGTCTCTCCTCTCCCCCCTCTTTCTCTTTCCCCTCTCTTTCTTTCTCTCTCTATAGTCTCTACGCCTACTCCCCCTAACCACATCCCTGCATCGCTAACCATCGACACTATTCCCATGATCTCTCTCTCTCTCTCTCTCTCTCTCTCTCTCTCTCTCTTGTAAGACCTAATATTTCTCATTCTATATCTCTCTGTAAATTTCTAACTTCCAATACCTCTCTCTTTCTCTAAACCCCTAAGCCCCAATCTCTCTCTCTCTCCCTCTCTCTGTCTCTCTCAATCACTAACCCATTACCTAACCCCCTATATTCCAAACCCGTAACCCCCAATTTATTTATCTCTCTCTAAACCCCTGACCTCCAAGCCTCTCTCTCTCTCTCTAAGCCCCTAAACCCCAATCTCTTTCTCTCTCTCTCTCCCTAAACCCGTAACGTCCAATCCCTCTCTCTCCAAACCCCTAAACTTCAATCTCTATATCTCTCTATATGTCTATATATCCATCTATGCATCTATATGTATTCCTCTCTCTCCCTTTAAACCGCTATCTCCAATCTCTCTCTCTAAACCCCTAAACCACAATCTCTCTCTCTCGATCCCTCTCTGTAAACACATGACACACAATTTCTCTCTCTCTCTAACCCCAACTCCTTACCCTCATACCATTCCCTTGTACTCTATCTATCTCTCCCCCACACCACTAACCATTGATACTCCCCCCATGATCTATCTCTCTCTCTCTTTAAACCCCTATTAATATCGGATCTCTTTCTCTCTCTTTCTTGCTAAACCCATAAATCACAATATCTCTCCCTCTCTATGACCTTAAACTCCTGTCTCTCTCTCTCTCTCTCTCTCTCTCTCTATACCCATAACCTCCAATATATATATATATATATCAAAACCCCTATCTTACAATCTCTCTCTCTCTCTCTCTCTCTCAAAACCCCTAACTCCCAATCTCTTTCTCACTCTCTCGATCTCTCTCTAAAACCCTAACCCCAAATTTGTCTCTCTCTTTAAATACCTACTACCAATCTTTGTCTTTCTACCTCTCTCCCTTTAAACCCCTAATCCCTAATATCTCTACCTCTCTATGCCAAACTCCCACTCCTCCCCCTCTCTATCTCTCTCTCACCAACACCACTAATAATCCACAATCCCCCCATCATCTCTCTCTCTAAACCTCTATTCACCACCAATATCTCTCTCTCTAAATACCTAACCTCTAATATCCATCTGTATCTTAACCCCTAACCACCAATCTCTCTCACTCTCTCAACGCAAAATATATCTCTCATTCTCTTCGTCTCTCTATAAATTCATAACCACCAATCTATCTCTTTCTATATCTCTCTGAACTAGTAAGACCTAATTTCTCTCTAAATTAGTAACCACCAATACCTCTCTTTTTCTCAAAACCCCTAAACCCCAATCTCTCTATCTCTCTCTCCTTGTCTCTCTCAACCACTAACCCCTGATCTAAACCCCTAAATTCCAATTTCTCTCTCCCTTTAAAACCTTAAACGTTCAATATATTTATCTCTCTCCCTAAAACCCTAACCCCCAATATTTCTCTTTTAATCTGACTATCTATCTAAATTCCTAACCCCCTATCTTTCTCTGTATCTAAACCCCTAACCCCCACTCTCTCTCTCTAAACCCTTGACCACCAATCTCTATATTTCAATATATATATCTCTCTCTCTAAAACCCTAACCCCCAATCTCTATATATCACTCTAAAATTCCAACCTCCAATCTCTCTCTCTCTAAACCTGTAACATCCAATCTCTCTCTCTCTCTAAACCACTAACCCCAATCATTCTCTCTCTCTTGCAACCTATAACCTCCAATATCTTTGTCTAAACCCCTAACCTCCAACCTCTCTCACTCTAAACCCATAGCCACCACTCCTTTTCTTTCTCTCTCTCTCTCTCTCTCTCTAAATCCCTAACCCAAAATCTCTCTCTCTCTCTCCCCACCAAACCCCCACTCCCCCCACTTGTACCCTTCTACCTCACTCCATATCTCCTTCTCTTATAACACTAACCATCCATACACCCCTTGTGATCTCTCTCTCTCTGGCTCTAAATGCGTAACCTGCAATCTCTATCTCTCTCTAAGCCAATAACCTCGAATATCTCTCTCTTTAAAACACTAACCCCTAGTCTCTCTCTCTCTCTCTAAACCCCTAACCCCCAATATCTCTCTCTGTCTCTCTGAACCCCTTAACCAAAAATATCTCTATAAACTCCTAATCCCCAATACCTCTCTCTCTCTCTCAATCCCTAACCCCAATCTCTCTCTCCCTCTCCCCATTCCCCCCCACTCTCTCTAAACCCTTAACCCACAATATCTCTCTCTTTAAATCCCTAACCACTGTTATAGCTTGAAATGACACCTCTCCGTCCGTGACGACACTTGCTTCCCTTGGTCGCATGACGACACTTCTTGAGATCAAGTTCAGTCACACAACAGGAAATTTGTGGAAGGAGGAGTCATTTGGGACATTAAAAATGGTTGAAATTACCTCATTCTTGACCCATTTGATGTATATGACCCTTAGGAACATTTTTCCAGACCAAACCATCTCCTAAAAATGAGTAGAAAAGCCTGTTTTTGGCCATTTTTCAACATGAGCGCGACTCCACTGTTGAAATAGTAGTGTGTGTATGTACGCGACTTTGCCTCATTTAAAGTAGCGCTCAATTACATGTGTACGCAACTTTGTATACTGTAGAGTAGCGTACACCCATGTTTGGGTCAAAATCTCGAAATTCGAGTAAGTTAAGTTGGTTGGGAAACCTCTTGAGCAGTTATAACTTCTTTTCCTCTTCCTCACTAACTATATCAGGAGGGTAGAAGGGTCATGTGAGGGGACTAAGCCCAAAAAGAAAGTTATGATGGAGGAAGGGAGACCCTCATGCCCCTCTCTTGTGCTTCAGTTTTGGTAAACCCTAGTACAATTGCTTAGAGGCTGGGATCCTTGGAGAACGGAAGCAGGAGACCTTGAATCTAGGTTTCGTGAAGTGCCAAGCTTGAAGGAAGGTATAACTTTATGTACTTGCTTTCATTCATCAATAAAGATCAGACGTTCTTCTCTTTCCAAATATGACCTATTCTTGTGTGTCTTAGATTTGATTACAGTTTGTTTATAATCTGATGTCTTCTTCTATTATGAATATCAGTGTTATATATGTAGTCAAATGTGTTTGAGAAAGGTATCAAGTTGTTTTGTAGGTCTGGGCATTGCGATACTGAATAGCATTAAAGAGCGAGGGAAGCAAAGCTAGGATCAACCTTCTGAATAATGTGCCTACATTTATAAACCCTAATCTCTTCATTTATTTATTGTACTTGCATAATGCTTGTAAGTCTATCTTTATCACCGTAAGTTGGTAGTTTCTCCCCTGAACTATAGGTACATTTTCCCCATAACAGAATGGCGACTCTACTGGGAAAGCCTAACTGCTTAGGGGTATCCAAGGTCATTTACATAGTCTTGTTTGATGTTCTTTGTTCATTTTATTGATTAGGATCAGTTAGTAGGCTCTGTTTAACCCTCCTTGGCACTTATAGACCCTTCCCAACCCTTGCAAACCCTTGTGGACTTAGGTGTGGGGATTTTAACCCCATTTTTCCAATTTTTTCCACTTGTATGCTACTGTTTGTACCACACAGTAGCGCCCATATGCTACTTTTCCTCTACACAGTAGCGCCCATCTTGATATGGGCGCTAGTTTCCTTCATACACAGTAGCGCTCAAAATCTGGGTTTGATTTTTTTTGAGTTTTTGGGTTGTGGACCCAAATCTGGGGGCTATGGCTGCATTTATTGGGGTCCCTGATGACCCTAGGTCTGATTTAAACCACTGTAAGTGGTCTCCCATCCTTGTAATGATCCTGTATTCATGATTTCAACCTCTTTTGATCAATTTGGGCTTGTTTGCAAATTTTAGGGGTTTGTTGACCTAAGTTGGGGGTTGTGGACCTGTTTGGTGTTTTGTACCCTAATTTGAGTTTGGCTGAACTTTCTTGCCCCATTTCCATTGGATTTGAAACCTCTTGAGTCTTCTTGACCCTGTTTGTATCTATTTGAGTGAAATTTCTCTTTTAGGTTGGTTTCTTATCCTCCCTTATGCTTTTAGTTTTTCTTTTGTAGTGAAAGCTCAAGTGTTTTGGCTATTGTTCAAGACCTTGTTTGCATTGTTTATGTGCAGACCTGACTTTACCAAACCATACTTCTTCATAGGTCATTTGCTTCGTTTGGGTCTAAAAGTAGTTTTTGTACTCTTTTCCCAATGGTTCGCATGCTTACATCAATAAGAATTTGAAAGTCATATTTGGTAGCTTTTGCTGTTTCATAAAGAGAACCTGAAAGTTTCTTTGCTTTGCTTTGATAATAGGTTAGTTTCAGTTTTGTTTCTTACCTTTGAAAAGCATAAAGAATTTTGATTCATTTTCTGAATAGAGTACCTTGCAAGTGGCTTAAAAGATTTTAGAGTGCTTTGCATCAAAAAGAACAAGTTTTCTTTTGCATACCTAGTTGCTTGAGTAGCTGCATTCTTATGTTTTGAGTACATTTAGACTTTATTTTTACCTTTTTTGCATTTGAAATATTAAAAAGCTGCATTTTCACATGCATTCTAGATCAGAATTTTAAGACTTTCATTGAAAAGAAAAGATTTGTTTGGTGGTAAATATTTCATTTTTAGTACTCTATCTCCACTATAACCACTCTCACACACCCACTACTTTTTTGAGTAATCAAGTAACCTTTAAAATGAACCCTAATAAAATGTACTAGTAACATTTTCTTTTCTAGGTTACACTACACCAACTAGTCTTGGTTAGGATCTTGGGTTTAAAACACCTTAAACCACCCAAGATCACACATTACGCAAAAATCGTAGTGAGACTATCACAGGTAAACCCACCTCACCCAAAACTTGCCTAGGATCTATGCAGTAAGTCATTGCGAGATCAGATTGTTGGGAATACTCCTCCTACTTTCTGTTCGAGCATACGCCAAGATTGGATTGCATATTAGGGACTCTTTCGAGTTTCGGGCTTAGTTACCCTGCCCACACTTTCTGATTCGACCGGTGACTGTTACCTTAGGAGTTTTTGGTGTTGTGGTATCCTTAGTATCTGACTTTAGGTTCATACACAGGTGACAGCAGAGGGTATATCTACTGTACCTAAGATAGACATGGGAGGAAACCCCTCGCAGTTCTTTGGGAGGGCGATTGTTTGATTCCAGCGCTTGCACCCTTAGTCATTGTATTGTGGATCTCGGGTAACTGTCTTTCTTCTTTCGTTGATCTGTTTTGGGTCCTCATCATCCTAGACTCTTCTCTGGAAGGCATCTGTTTGCCTTGTTTGATTTACCTAGGACCTTTTTTAGTGGTGTGATCTTTGTGCTACTTGTTTTAGTTTGGCTTAGAGATCTTCTTGTTCATTTGAGCAGGAAACTATGTCTAGCATTCCGGCAAGTGCTAATCAAGGTACCCCTGTTCCGGGGGATCCTTGTGCTATTCCATTCATTAAAAACATTGGTGCTCCCTTAATGGCTACTCTGAATCTTCCTGGATTCACTATTGGGCTGCTGGTTTGGTTGTTTTCCACTCCAAATGCCTTGCATGCTCCTGACGCTTCTTTTGTGAGCACCTCAAATCAAGAGCATCATAACCCTGTGCCTCCCTTGCCAGTAACATCTTCTCCTCCTCCTTCTACCTCATGTGGCAAAAGTAGCAATACTAGTAGCCAGCAGTCTAAAAGGAATAGACGGAGGAAGAATAGGAAGAAGATGCCAAAACAAGGGGGCAGCAACCCAGCCTCTGTAAGTCATGCTTGGGGCAAGCACACTGCCTCTGCAAGTCATGCAAGGGGCACCTACCCAGCCTCTGGAGGTCATGCTGGGAGAAAAATTTTAGTCACTGAAAATCATACTGAAAGTTTGTCTTCAACCACTGTCAATAATGTTGAGGACACGTCATTGATCACTGTTAGTCATATTAATGACAAGTCACCAGTTCCTATGAGTCATACTGGAGACACCAAATCAGCCACTGCAAGTCATGCTGAGGGAGTTGACATTGTCGACAAACCCAATAAACAGAAGCTTAAGTTCCCTTGTAAGTTTTGCGAGGGAGATCACCTTACTTACTTGTGCCCTGTACTTCCAGAAGTGCAAAAAGTGTGGTCCTTAGTTCAAAAGTCTGATGCTTCTGAGCAACCAACCTCTATGAGTCATGCTTGGGGCAAGCTGTCAGCCAATGCTAGTCATGCTGAGAGTACTGACGTTGTAAAGGAGTCTAAACCTATAGGACAGAAACCAAAGTTCCCTTGTAAACTTTGTAAGGGAGATCACCTTACTCACCGATGCCCTGCCATTCCAGAGGCACGAAGAGTGTGGTCCATGTCTGAAGGAACCTCTGTTCCTGAGTTGTCTATAGATTCCCTGTAGTCAGATGAACCTTTGGTTGATAAAGTGGTTGAACCAATGCAATCTTTGGTCGACCCCACTCTTTCTTCGGAGAGTGAAGTGATCGAATCGATGCAATCTTCGATCGATCCCATCAGTCCTTCAGAAATTGATGCGCCTACTGCTGAAGTCTTATGCATTACCAGTTTGGATATTCCTGAAAAAGGGGGCACTTCATCTGTTCCATGTGAACCCCTACCAAGCCCTAGGATTGTTTCCTTTGATTGGAATAGTCTAGCCGAGCCTCGTCTTCCTTCTTTGACACCTTTCCAGATAAAGGTTGATATCGAGAACCATACAGTTAATCGATGCATTGTTGATGAAGGTGCTTCTGTTAGTATCTTATCCGCTTATGCTTGGAGAGATTTGGGTTTCCCTAATGTTATTCCAGTTTTTAATTGGTCGTTGACCCTCGATAAAAGACCTAGTGAACCATTTGGATTCCTCTGTCAGGAACCTATTACTTTGGGTGGAAAAACAGTCTTAGTTGATTTTATGGTTTTAAAGGACCCTGTGGACTTTGATATGATCCTCGGGCGTGATTACATTTATGCTATGCATGCTGTGGTGTCTACGCTTTTTAGTGTGATGCATTTACCTCATAACGAAAAGTCACCATAGACCAGCTTGCATTCGTTGATCCTCCTTGTTACCCAACTGTAGACCAGTCTGATCCCTCGTCATTAGGCACTACTATGTCACATGGGAATGTTGTGGCATATTGTTCCTTGAGTTCAAATGCTACTAAGAAGAAGTCTCTGAATTCATGCTTACCTTCTCGGGACTTGGTCCCAGCTTTTGACCAAGTGACACCTCCATCTGAATGTTTAGATATGTGTTCTATCTGCGATGATATACTTCCTTCTGATGAAGTTTTCCTAGAGTCCATAGTACAGTCTGCCATTCATTTGGATGTTGATCCAGTCACAGTTATGTCCATCCTCAGTTTGACCTTAAAGTCTGATCTTCCTACTGTTGAGTCTTTGGACTCTCCTATAGATCCGCAAATCGGTGTTCCTGCTGAGTTTGATTATGCTTCTAGAATTTTCAACTCCCACGATGATGAATTTGTTTCTGCAGATTCCATCATGTCCTTCAACTTTGATCTTCATCCTGAAATTGATCTTGTTGATTGTAAGTCCTCGGGCTTGGGTACCATAGAGTCTTCATTTGAAAACTCTGCCTTGTTTATGCCTATTGTTGATGATAGTGAAGTTGAAAGTATTTCTACCACAGTGACTTGTATCGGGTTTTTCCTTACATATGTCTTAGATATGATCTTGGTACTGATGTTTCTTGGAGATAGGATTCTTAGCTGGATGTATACTTGCTTACTGGTCCTTTTCGACACCTTGTGCGACTATGTCAGGTATATTCGGAACCTTGCATATAGGTTTAGGCTTCCCCACTGTTATGTTGAATTTGAACCTTTTGCCATCCGAATTCGCCATAGGGTCGAACCTGTTGGATATTGGTGTGCTAGCCATCTCTTTATGCATTGTGCACCAGTCCGACAGCAGAGCCTACCTAACATGGGTCACCCTAGTCAACACCCTTATGCCATTCTGGTGCCCATGTTGAGTTTTTCTCATAGGTCCGGGAGCGTTTTTAGATTTACCATGAATTTGAGAAGAAGCCTCATATCTTTCTTCCTCATATATTTCTGGCCATCCTTGATAAGGCTCCCATCTTTGTGTTCAAATTGCATATGAATCTGTTATGATCCCGATTGCGCTAATGAGCCTGAAGCCAACTTCCACGCTTTTAGCTTGTCATATAAGCCTCCATCTCTGATCTCATTTTTGCTAAGCCCTGTATCATTTTTCCCTCACAATTTGACACCTTTTACCCAGAGGAGACACACCCTGAGTCCTTATCTTGCTCATGTTCCTTGCATTAGGCATAGCTTTGCTCCATGGGCTTGGAGCTAGTTTAGCACTTCCCTGACACTCGTCTCCTCCCATTTCGAGCATTCTTCTTTTACTTTGAGCTCGTTAAAAACAGTAAGTAGGTTTCAAGCATTCTTCTTTTATTTCGAGCTCATTAAAGATAGTAAGTAGGTTTCGATCATTTTTCTTTTACTTCGAGCTCGTTAAAAACAGTAAGTAGGTTATGAGCATTCTTCCACCTTTCCTTCGAGCTCGCTAAAAATAGTAAGGAGGCTACGAGCATTTCTTCAACCTTTCCTTCGAGCTCATTAAAAACAGTAAGGAAGTTATGAGCATTTTCCTATCTCCTTTGAGCTCATTAAAAATAGTAAGGAGGTCATGAGTTTACTTTTCTGGACTCGTTAAACCTTTACGGAAAAGATCCCTATGGAGTTCTTTTAAGCCCTTTTAAGACTCCTTAAATAGCAAAAGTTTTCCGAGCATAGTTGTCTTTTTGGGCTCGTTAAAATAACTGAACCCACATCCACTTAGGTATAGAATTACCCCTTTTCCGGGCCTTGGTGGATAATTTACGAAAAGGTATACTCTAGGTATACTCTTGTATGCACTAGAAGAGTTCTTCTTCCATTATTTTACACTTTTTCGAGGAAGGAGACTAACTTTACGAAAAGGGACCTTTGGAGTCGTCTTTAGGGTTTTCAGACTCTCGAAATGTGAAAGCACCAAGCGAGCATTCACCTACTCGGGCTCGATGTGAAATCCACGAGATGGTTGATAGAGGACTGTTTAAGTTTTTCAACTCTATAAACAAGAAAACACCACCAAGCACATACCAATCCGGGCTCAATATAAAATCCACGGATAGGTGTATAGAGTACTGTTTAAGTTTTTCAACTCTATAAGCAAGAAAACACCGCCAAGCACAGACCAATCCGGGCTTGATTTAAAATCCATGGATAGGTGTATGGAGTTTTCTTCTAGGTTTTTCAGACTCCTTAAATATGAAAATACCGTCGAGCATGCTTTAGTTCTTTGTCAAGCTCGTTAAAAAATGAAAAAGGAAAGGGAAGGGAAGAATGTTAAAATATCTTTCAATATGATGGCAGCAAGTCAACTATCTCCTTGAACAAAGCACCTATTTTGAGTCTATCAAACAAGTTGGGTTCTAGTGTTGGCCTTAGGGTAAACTTGATCTCAGAGTTCTTACTCCTCCGTTTGGTTAGTCTTCCAATCATATGGAGAATCTGTTAATGTCTCCTACATTGCAGATTTGCATCATGATCCCTTTGTGTTAAAAGTTGCCTAAGTCACTCTTCTGTCGTGCTCACTGTTCAAGGATATAACCTGTGTCGGCCATTCTGCAATTGCCTTGACCTCATGTGTCGGCCATTCCTTGGTGTCAGTATGTTTCATCATGTGTTTAGTCCTACTCCAAATCAGCTCATACCTTTTGAGTGTCCCTCCTGTTGGATGATGGAGGATGCGTTAAGGCCTCCCTTCCAACGAACTTCTTCCCATCGACTTCAACTCATTGTGCTCTGGGAATGAAGTTTAGAGTTTCGGTTAGTACCTTGGGGATTGCAGTCATTAGGGGCAGTTTCCCTCACTATTGGATAGATGGGAATACATCAATGTCTCCTATCTGATGGATTCTTCAAGTGTTCAACGGCAAGACCACTTATTCGCACTTGCTTGAATGTACTAGGTACCTTGGGTTCCATTTTTATTATTGGTGGACATCCTCACATTTGTTAACGGTATACATCAATGACCGGTAATCAAACAATACCTCCCATGTTCGACATCAACTCATTTATTCGCATGGATAGGTTTGTACTTTGGGTTGTTTTTGGATGAAGACCTCGGGATCCTTGATAACGTCTGTAGCTAGGGTTTTACCCCTAGCTTGTGCGAATGAGCACCTACTAAGGAGAATGGACTCCTTAGTAGCAGTTCAGTAGATGTAAATTATTAAGCTAAAACAAAGATATAAACTACTTTAAACATTGTGCATGAAACATAAACAAAAGATGTAAAGAATGGCTTTTTTGTATTAAAGTTACCTTCAATGTGAAGGTTGATGAAGCTCCTTGCAATGTCCAAGAGGGTTGCTCCAAGCTCCAATGTGCTCCTTCTCTTTCTCCAATGGTGGGAATGGGCCAAAAGTGGCTCTCAAGGTGAAAGTAGTTCAATGGTGAACTAGGGTTTCAAGAGAGATTTTGGCAGAGTAAGGGTGCTTATGATTGTGGATATGGAATAAGGGATCTCCATCACCTATTTATAGTTTTTTGGTGGTGGAGTGCTGACCCATGGTTTTGGGAAACACATGGTTTTGGGCAGCTGTATAGGGTTTTTTCCTCCTTTTCCTCATTATTTTATATTTTTCTTCCCTTTATAGGGGGTTTTTGCTATTTTTAGAGGAATTTTGGATATTTTTGGAGGAAAAATGGGTTTTTTTAACCTTTTTGAGGCTATTTTGAGGGTTTTGTGGCCTTTTGGAGGCATTTTAGGCCTTTTGGAGGTATTTTAGTGGGATTTTTGGGGTTTTTAAGGGAAATATGGTAGGAAAATGGACAAATGAGCCATATAATGTGGTAGATGAGGTAGTGAACACTTTTTGGGTGTTAACAACATCACCTCATTTATGTTATCACCCAAGTTGTGCAAGACTGAGCCACAATATTTTTGGCTCTTGATGAGACATAGATCCAGCTTGTTCTCTATGGCTATGTTCTCCAGTTTTGACATAGATCCACCTTGTATTTATGTGGCTATGTTTACACTTATGTTCCTCATGGATCCAAGCTTGTATTCTAGTGGCCATGATATATGCATCTGTATTTTGGATCATTATTGTATCCTCTTGGAGGTCATGTTACACCATTTGAACATGGACAGTTACCCCAAGGATAAGTTGGTCTGACATTGCCTTTACTTTCAGGTACTTCATTTGAGCCTACGATTCTTGGTTTCTCCGTTCCTCCACAATTCAACTCTTTTTTACTTATAATGTATTTCAGCCATCGTTTCCCGTACTCCCTCTGACCTCATACATTAGGGGGCATCTTTTATAGCTTGAAATGACACCTCTCCGTCTGTGACGACACTTGCTTCCCTTGGTCGCATGACGACACTTCTTGAGATCAAGTTCAGTCACACAACAGGACATTTGTGGATGGAAGAGTCATTTGGGACACTAAAAATGGTTGAAATTACCTCATTCTTGACCCATTTGATGTATATGACCCTTAGGAACATTTTTCCAGACCAAACCATCTCCTAAAAATGAGCAGAAAAGCCTGTTTTTGGCCATTTTTCAGCATGAGCGTGACTCCACTGTTGAAATAGTAGTGTGTGTATGCGAGTTTGCCTCATTTAAAGTAGCACTCAATTACATGTGTACGCGACTTTGTATACTGTAGAGTAGCGTACACCCCTGTTTGGGTCAAAATCTCGAAATTCGAGTAAGTTAAGTTGGTTGGGAAACCTCTTGAGCGGTTATAACTTCTTTTCCTCTTCCTCACTAACTATATAAGGAGGGTAGAAGGGTCATGTGAGGGGACTAAGCCCAATTACAATCTTATGCTGGAGGAATGGATACCCTCATCCCCCTCTCTTGTGCTTCAGTTTTGGTAAACCCTAGTACAATTGCTTAGAGGCTGGGATCCTTGGAGAACGGAAGCAGGAGACCTTGAATCTAGGTTGCGTGAAGTGCCAAGCTTGAAGGAAGGTATAAATTTATGTACTTGCTTTCAGTCATCAATAAAGATGAGACGTTCTTCTCTTTCAAAATATGACCTATTCTTGTGTGTCTTAGATTTGATTGCAGTTTGTTTATAATCTGATGTCTTCTTCTATTATGAATATCAGTGTTATATATGTAGTCAAATGTGTTTGAGAAAGGTATCAAGTTGTTTTGCAGGTCTAGGCATTGTGATACTGAATAGCATTGAAGAGCGAGGGAAGCAAAGATAGGATCAACCTTCTGAATAAGGTGCCTACATCTCTAAACCCTAATCTCTTCATTTATTTATTGTACTTGTAGAATGTTTGTAAGTCTATCTTTATCACCGTAAGTTGGTAGTTTCTCCCTTGAAATATAGGTGCATTTTCCCCACAACAGAATGGCGACTCCGCTGGGGAAAGCCTAACTGCTTAGGGGTATCCAAGGTCATTTCTTTAGTCTTGTTTGATGGTCTTTGTTCATTTTATTGATTAGGATCAGTTAGTAGGCTATGTTTGACCCTCCTTGGCTCTTATAGACCCTTCCCATCCCTTGCAAACCCTTGTGGACTCAGGTGTTGGGGTTTTAACCCCATTTTTCCAATTTTTTCCACCTGTACGCTACTGTTTGTACCACACAGTAGCA
Organism: Larix kaempferi; assembly: GCA_027924585.1. Classification (NCBI taxonomy): domain Eukaryota; kingdom Viridiplantae; phylum Streptophyta; class Pinopsida; order Pinales; family Pinaceae; genus Larix; species Larix kaempferi. The sequence goes on from BSBM01000972.1 coordinate 699,602, forward strand.
CCCATATGCTACTTTTCCTCTACACAGTAGCACCCATCCTGATATGGGCGCTAGTTTCCCTCATACACAGTAGCACTCAAAATCTGGGTTTGATTTTTTTTTAGTTTTTGGGTTGTGGACCCAAATCTGGGGGCTGTGGCTGCATTTATTGGGATCCCTGATGACCCTAGGTCTGATTTAAACCATTGTAAGTGGTCTCCCATATTTTTATTGATCCTGCATTCATGATTTGAAACTCTTTTGATCAATTTGGGCTTGTTTGGAATGTTTTGGGGTTTGTTGACCTAAGTTGGGGGTTGTGGACCTCTTTGGTGTTTTGTACCGTAATTTGAGTTTGAATGAACTTGCTTGCCCCATTTCCACTGGATTTGAAACCTCTTGAGTCTTCTTGACCCTGTTTGTATCTATTTGAGTGAAATTTCTCTTTTAGGTTGGTTTCTTATCCTCCCTTATGCTTTTAGTTTTTCTTTTGTAGTGAAAGCTCAAGTGTTTTGGCTGTTGTTCAAGACCTTGTTTGCATTGTTTATGTGCAGACTTGACTTTACCAAACCATACTTCTTCATAGGTCATTTGCTTCGTTTGGGTCTAAAAGTAGTTTTTGTACTCTTTTCCCAATGGTTCGCATGCTTACATCAATAAGAATTTGAAAGTCATGTTTGGTAGCTTTCACTGTTTCATAAAGAGAACCTGAAAGTTTCTTTGCTTTGCTTTAATAGTAGGTTAGTTTCAGTTTTGTTTCTTACCTTTGAAAAGCATAAAGAATTTTGATTCATTTTCTGAATAGAGTACCTCGCAAGTGGCTTAAAAGATTTTAGAGTGCTTTGCATAAAAAAGAACAAGTTTTCTTTTGCATACCTAGTTGCTTGAGTAGCTGCATTCTTATGTTTTGAGTACATTTAGACTTTATTTTTACCTTTTGTGCATTTGAAATATTAAAAAGTTGCATTTGCACATGCATTCTAGATCAGAATTTTAAGACTTGCATTGAAAAGAAAAGATTTGTTTGGTGGTAAATATTTCATTTTTAGTACTCTATCTCTACTATAACCACTCTCACACACCTACTACCTTTTTGAGTAATCAAGTAACATTTAAAATGAACCCTAATAAAATGTACTAGTAACATTTTCTTTTCTAGGTTACACTACACCAACTAGTCTTGGTTAGGATCTTGGGTTTAAAACACCTTAAACCACCCAAGATCACACATTACGCAAAAATCGTAGTGAGACTATCACAGGTAAACCCACCTCACTCAAAACTTGCTTGGGATCTATGCAGTAAGTCATTGCGAGATAAGATTGTTGGGAATACTCCTCCTACTTTCTGTTCGAGCATACGCCAGGATTGGATTGCGTATTGGGGTGTCTCTCGAGTTTCGGGCTTAGTGACCCTGCCCACGCTTTCTGATTTGACCGGTGACTATTCCCCCAGGAGTTTTCGGTGTTGTGGTATCCTTAGTATCTGACTTTAGGTTCATACACAGGTGACAGCAGAGGGTACATCTGCTGTACCTAAGACAGACATGGGAGGAAACCCCTTGCAGGTCTTTAGGAGGGCGATTGGGTGATTCCAGCGCTTGCATCCTTAGTCATTGTATTGTGGACCCCGGGTAACTATCTTTCTTCCTTCGTTGATCTGTTCTGGGCCCTCATCATCCTGGACTCTTCTCCGGAAGGCATCTGTTTGCTTGGTTTGATTTACCTAGGACCGTTTTTAGTGGTGTGCTGTGGTGCTACTTGTTTTGGTTTGCCTTAGAGATCTTCTTGTTCATTTGAGCAGGAAACTATGTCTAACATTTTGGGGAGTGCTAATCAAGGTACCCCTATTCCGGGGGATCCTTGTGCTGTTCCATTCATTAGAAACATTGGTGTTCCGTTAATGGCTACTCTGAATCTTCCTGGATTCACTATTGGGCTGCCGGTTTCATTGTTTTCCACTCCGAATGCCTTGCATGCTCCTGATGCTTCTTTTGTGAGCACCTCAAATCAAGAGCATCATAACCCTGTGCCTCCCTTGCCTGTAACATCTTCTCCTCCTCCTTCTAACTCATGTGGCAAAAGTAGCAATACTAGTAGCTAGCAGTCTAAAAGGAATAGATGGAGGAAGAATAGGAAGAAGATGCCAAAACAAGGGGGCAGCAACCCAGCCTCTGTAAGTCATGCTGGGGGCAAGCACCCTGTCTCTGCAAGTCATGCAAGGGGCACCTACCCAGCCTCTGGAGGTCATGCTGGGAGAAAAATTTTAGTCATTGAAAATTATACTGAAAGATTGTCTTCAACCATTGTCAGTCATGTTGAGCACACGTCATTGATCACTGCTAGTCATATTAATGACAAGTCACTAGTTCTTGTGAGTCATACTGGAGACACCAGATCAGCCACTGCAAGTCACACTGAGGGAGTTGACATTGTCGACAAACCCAACAAATAGAAGCTTAAGTTCCCTTGTAAGTTTTGCGAGGGAGATCACCTTACTTACTTGTGCCCTGTACTTCCAGAAGTGCAAAAAGTGTGGTCCTTAGTTCAAAAGTCTGATGCCTCTGAGCAACCAGCCTCTATGAGTCATGCTTGGTGCAAGCTGTCAACCAATGCTAGTCATGTTGAGAGTATTGACATTGTAAAGGAGTCTCAACCTATAGGACGGAAACCAAAGTTCCCTTGTAAACTTTGTAAGGGAGATCACCTTACTCACCGATGCCCTGCCATTCTAGAGGCACGAAGAGTGTGGTCCATGTCTGAAGGAACCTCTATTCCTGAGTTGTCTATAGATTCCCTGCAGTCAGATCAACCTTTGGTTGATAAAGTGGTTGAACCAATGCAATCTTTGGTCAACCCCACTCTTCCTTCGGAGAGTGAAGTGATCGAATCGATGCAATCTTCGATCGATCCCATCAGTCCTTCGGAAATTGATGCGCCTACTGCTGAAGGCTTATGCATTACCAGTTTGGATATTCCTGAAAAAGGGGGCACTTCATCTTTGCCATGTGAACCCCTACCAAGCCCTAGGATTGTTTCCTTTGATTGGAATAGTCTAGCCGAGCCTCATCTTCCTTCTTCGACAACTTTCCAGATAAAGGTCGATATCGGTAACCATACGGTTAATCGATGCATTGTTGATGAAGGTGCTTCTGTTAGTATCTTATCCGCTTATGCTTGGAGAGATTTGGGTTTCCCTAATGTTATTCCAGCTGTTAATTGGCCATTGACCTTCGATAAAAGACCTAGTGAACCGTTTGGATTCCTCCGTCAGGCACCTGTTACTTTGAGTGGAAAAATAGTCTTAGTTGATTTTATGGTTTTAAAGCACCCTGTGGACTTTGATATGATCCTCGGGCGTGATTACGTTTATGCTATGCATGCTATGGTGTCTATGCTTTTTCATGTGATGCATTTCCCTCATAACGAAAACATTGTCACCATCGACCAGCTTGCATTCGTTGATCCTCCTTATTACCCAACTGTAGACCAGTCTGATCCCTCGTCATTAGGGACTACTATGTCACATGGGAATGTTGTGGCATATTGTTCCTTGAGTTCAAATGCTACTAAGAAGAAGTCTCTGAATTCATGCTTACCTTCTCGGGACTTGGTCCCAGCTTTTGACCAAGTGACACCTCCATCTGAATGTTTATATATGTGTTCTATCTAGGATGATATACTTCCTTCTGATGAAGTTTTCCTAGAGTCCATAGTACAGTCTGCCATTCATTTGGATGTTGATCCAGTCGCAGTTATGTCCAGCCCCGGTTTGACCTTAAAGTCTGATCTTCCTACTGTTGAGTCTTTGGACTCTCCTATAGATCCGCAAATCGGTGTTCCTGGTGAGTTTGATTATGCTTCTAGAATTTTCAACTCCCGTGATGATGAATTTGTTTCTGCAGATTCCATCATGTCCTTCAAATTTGATCTTCATCCTAAAATTGATCTTGTTGATTGTAAGTCCTCGGGCTTGGGTACCATAGAGTCTTCATTTGAAAACTCTGCCTTGTTTATGCCTATTGTTGATGATAGTGAAGTTGAAAGTATTTCTACCAAAGTGACTTGTATCGGGTCTTTCCTTACATATGTTTTAGATATGATCTTGGTACTGATGTTTCTTGGAGACAGGATTCTTAGCTGGATGTATACTTGCTTATTGGTCCTTTTCGACACCTTCTGCGACTATGTCAGGTATATTCGGAACCTTGCATATAGGTTTAAGCTTCCCCGCTGTTATGTTGCATTTGAACCTTTTGCCATCCGAATTCACCATAGCGTCGAACCTATTGGATATTGGTGTGTTAGCCATCTCTTTATGCATTGTGCACTAGTCCGACAGTAGAGCCTACCTAACATGGGTCACCCTAGTCAGCACCCTTATGCCATTTCGGTGCCCATGCTGAGTTTTTCTCATAGGTTCGGGAGCCTTTTTAGATTTACCATGACTTTGAGAAGAAGCCTCATATCTTTCTTCCTCATATATTTCTGGCCATCCCTGATAAGGCTCCCATCTTTGTGTTCAAATTGCATATGCATCTGTTATGATCTCGCTTGCGCTAATGAGCCTGAAGCCGACTTCCATGCTTTTGGCTCGTTATATAAGCCTTGATCTCTGATCTCATTTTTGCTAAGCCTTGTTTCATTTTGCCCTCACAATTTGACACCTTTTACCTGGAGGAGACACACCCTGAGTGTCCTTATCTTTCTCATGTTCCTTGCATTAGGAATAGCTTTGTTCCATGCGCTTGGAGCTAGTTTTGCATGTCCCTGACACTCGTCTCCTCCCATTTCGAGCATTCTTCTTTTACTTCGAGCTCGTTAAAAATAGTAAGTAGGTTTCAAGCATTCTTCTTTTACTTCAAGCTCGTTAAAAATAGTAAGTAGGTTATGAGCATTCTTCCACCTTTCCTTTGAGCTCGCGAAAAACACTAAGGAGGATATGAGCATTTCTCCCACCTTTCCTTGGAGCTCGTTAAAAATAGTAAGGAAGTTATGAGCATTTTCCTATCTCCTTTGAGCTCATTAAAAAGAGTAAGGAGGTCATGAGTTTACTTTTCCGGACTCGTTAAACCTTTACGGAAAAGATCCCTATGGAGTTCTTTTAAGCCCTTTTTAGACTCCTTAAATAGGAAAAGTTTGCCGATCATAGTTGTCTTTTCGGGCTCATTAAAATAACTGAACCGACATCCACTTAGGTATAGAATTACCCCTTTTCCGGGCCTTGGTGGATAATTTACGAAAAGGTATACTCTAGGTATACTCTTGTATGCGCTAGAAGAGTTCTTCTTCCATTATTTTACACTTTTTCGGGGAAGGAGACTAACTTTACGAAAAAGGACCTTTGGAGTCGTCTTTAGGGTTTTCAGACTCTCAAAATGTGAAAACACCAAGCGAGCATTCACCTACTCAGGCTCGATGTGAAATCCACGAGATGGTTGATAGAGGACTGTTTAAGTTTTTCAACTCTATAAACAAGAAAACACCGCTGAGCACATACCAATCCGAGCTTGATATAAAATCCACGGATAGGTGTATAGAGTACTGCTTAAGTTTTTCAACTCTATAAGCAAGAAAACACCGCTGAGCACAGACCAATCCAGGCTTGATTTAAAATCCATGGATAGGTGTATGTTGTTTTCTTCTAGGTTTTTCAGACTCCTTAAATATGAAAATACCGTCGAGCATGCTTTAGTTCTTTGTCAAGCTCGTTAAAAAATGAAAAAGAAAAGGGAAGGGAAGAATGTTAAAATATCTTTCAATATGATGGCAGCAAGTCAACTATCTCGTTGAACAAAGCACCTGTTTTGAGTCTATCAAACACGTTGGGTTCTAGTGTTGGCCTTAGGGTAAACTTGATCTCAGAATTCTTACTCCTCCGTTTGGTTAGTCTTCCAATCATATGGAGAATATGTTAATGTCTGCTACATTGCAGATTTGCATCATGATCCCTTTGTGTTAAAATCTACCTAAGTCACTCTTGTGTCGTGCTCACTATTCAAGGATATAACCTGTGTCGGCCATTCTGTAATTGCCTTGACCTCATGTGTCGGCCATTCCTTGGTGTCAGTATGTTTCATCATGAGTTTAGTCCTACTCCAAATCAGCTCATACCTTTTGAGTGTCCCTCGTGTTGGATGATGGAGGATGCATTAAGGCCTCCCTTCCAACGAACTTCTTCCCATCGACTTCAACTCATTGAGCTCTGGGAATGAAGTTTAGAGTTTCGGTTAGTACCTTGGGGATTGCAGTCATTAGTGGCAGTTTCCCTCGCTATTGGATAGATGGGAATACATCAATGTCTCCTATCCGATGGATTCTTCAAGTGTTCGACGGAAAGACCACTTATTTGCACTTGTTTGAATGTACTAGGTACCTTGGGTTCCATTTTTATTATTGGTGGACATCCTCGCGTTTTTTAACGGTATAAATCAATGACTGGTAATCAAACGATACCTCCCATGTTCGACATCAACTCATTTATTCTCATGGATAGGTTTGTACTTTGGGTTGTTTTTTGGATGAAGAACTTGGGATCCTTTATAACATCACCTCATTTATGTTATCACCCATGTTGCACAAGATTGAGCCACAATATTTTTGGCTCTTGATGAGACATAGATCCAGCTTGTTCTCTATGGCTATGTTCTCCAGTTTTGACATAGATCCACCTTGTATTTATGTGGCGATGTTTACACTTATGTTCCTCATTGATCCACGCTTGTATTCTAGTGGCCATGATATATGCATCAGTATTTTGGATCATTATTGTATCCTCTTGGAGGTCATGTTACACCATTTGAACATGGACAGTTACCCCAAGGATAAGTTTGTCTGACATTGCCTTTGCTTTCAGGTAATTCATTTGAGCCTATGATTCTTGGTTTTTCCGTTCCTCCATGATTCAACTCTGTTTTATTTATAATGTATTTCGGCCATCGTTTCCCATACTCCCTCTACCCTCATACATTAGGGGGCATCTGTTATAGCTTGAAATGACACCTCTCCGTCCGTGATGACAATTGCTTCCCTTGGTCGCATGACGACACTTCTTGAGATCAAGTTCAGTCACACAACAGGACATTTCTGGATGGAGGAGTCATTTGGGACACTAAAAATGGTTGAAATTACCTCATTCTTGACCCATTTGATGTATATGACCCTTAGGTACATTTTTCCAGACGAAACCATCTCCTAAAAATGAGCAGAAAATCCTGTTTATGGCCATTTTTCAACATGAGCGCAACTCCACTGTTGAAATAGTAGCATGTGTACGCGACTTTGCCTCATTTAAAGTAGCACTCAATTACATGTGTACGCGACTTGGTATACTGTAGAGTAGCATACACCCCTGTTTGGGTCAAAATATCGAAATTCGAGTAAGTTAAGTTGGTTGGGAAACCTCTTGAGTGGTTATAACTTCTTTTCCTCTTCCTCACTAACTATATAAGGATGGTAGAAGGGTCATGTAAGGGGACTAAGCCCAATTACAAAGTTATGCTGGAGGAATGGAGACCATCATCCCCCTCTCTTGTGCTTCAGTTTTGGTAAACCGTACTACAATTGCTTAGAGGCTAGGATCCTTGGAGAACGAAAGCAGGAGACCTTGAATCTAGGTTTCGTGAAGTGCCAAGCTTGAAGGAAGGTATAACTTTATGTACTTGCTTTCATTCATCAATAAAGATCAGATGTTCTTCTCTTTCCAAATATGACCTATTCTTGTGTGTCTTAGATTTAATTACAGTTTGTTTATAATCTGATGTCTTCTTCTATTATGAATATCCGTGTTATATATGTAGTCAAATGTGTTTGAGAAAGGTATCAAGTTGTTTTGCAGGTCTAGGCATTGCGATACTGAATAGCATTGAAGAGCGAGGGAAGCAAATCTAGGATCAACCTTCTGAATAAGGTGCTTACATCTCTAAACCCTAATCTCTTCATTTATTTATTGTACTTGCAGAATGCTTGTAAGTCTATCTTTATCACTGTAAGTTGGTAGTTTCTCCCCTGAACTATAGGTGCATTTTCCCCACAACAGAATGGCGACTCCGCTGGTGAAAGTCTAACTGCTTAGGGGTATCCAAGGTCATTTCTTCAGTCTTGTTTGATGGTCTTTGTTCATTTTATTGATTAGGATCAGTTAGTAGTCTCTGTTTGACCCTCCTTGGCTCTTATAGACCCTTCCCAGCCCTTGCAAACCCTTGTGGACTTAGGTGTGGGGGGTTTAACCCCATTTTTCCAATTTTTTCCACCTGTACGCTACTGTTTGTACCACACAGTAGCACCCATACGCTACTTTTCCTCTACACAGTAGCGCCCATCCTGATATGGGTGCTAGTTTCCTTCATACACAGTAGCGCTCAAAATCTGGGTTTGATTTTTTTTGAGTTTTTGGGTTTTGGACCCAAATCTGGGGGCTGTGGCTGCATTTATTGGGGTCCCTAATGACCCTAGGTCTGATTTAAACCACTGTAAGTGGTCTCCCATCCTTATACTGATCCTACATTCATGATTTGAACCTCTTTTGATCAATTTGGGCTTGTCTGGAAAGTTTTGGGGTTTGTTGACGTAAGTTGGGGGTTGTGGACCTGTTTGGTTTTTTGTACCCTAATTTGAGTTTGACTAAACTTGCTTGCCCCATTTCCACTGGATTTGAAACATCTTGAGTCTTCTTGACCCTGTTTTTATCTATTTGAGTGAAATTTCTCTTTTAGGTTGGTTTCTTATCCTCCCTTATGCTTTTAGTTTTTCTTTTGTAGTGAAATCTCAAGTGTTTTGGCTGTTGTTCAAGACCTTGTTTGCATTGTTTATGTGCAGACCTGACTTTACCAAACCATACTTCTTCGTAGGTCATTTGCTTCATTTGGGTCTAAAAGTAGTTTTTGTACTCTTTTCCCAATGGTTGGCATGCTTACATCAATAAGAATTTGAAAGTCATATTTGGTAGCTTTTACTGTTTCATAAAGAGAACCTGAAAGTTTCTTTGCTTTGCTTTGATAGTAGGTTAGTTTCAGTTTTGTTTCTTACCTTTGAAAAGCATAAAGAATTTTGATTCATTTTCTGAGTAGAGTACCTTGCAAGTGGCTTAAAATATTTTAGAGTGCTTTGAATAAAAAAGAACAAGTTTTCTTTTGCATACCTAGTTGCTTGAGTAGCTGCATTCTTATGTTTTGAGTACATTTAGACTTTATTTTTACCTTTTTTGCATTTGAAATATTAAAAAGTTGCATTTGCACATGCATTCTAGATCAGAATTTTAAGACTTGCATTGAAAAGAAAAGATTTGTTTGGTGGTAAATATTTCATTTTCAGTACTCTATCTCTACTATAACCACTCTCACACACCCACTACCTTTTTGAGTAATCAAGTAACCTTTAAAATGAACCCTAATAAAATGTACTAGTAACATTTTCTTTTCTAGGTTACACTACACCAACTAGTCTTGGTTAGGATCTTGGGTTTAAAAAACCCTAAACCACCCAAGATCACACATTACGCAAAAATCGTAGTGAGACTATCATAGGTAAACCCACCTCACTCAAAACTTGCCTGGGATCTATGCAGTAGGTCATTGCGAGATCAAATTATTGGGAATACTCCTCCTACTTTCTATTCGAGCATACGCCAGGATTGGATTGCATATTGGGGACTCTTTCGAGTTTCGGGCTTAGTTACCCTGACCACACTTTCTGATTCGATCGGTGATTGTTCCCCCAAGAGTTTTCGGTGTTGTGGTATCCTTAGTATCTGACTTTAGTTTCATACACAGGTGACAGTAGAGGGTATATCTATTGTACCTAAGCCAGACGTGGGAGGAAACCCCTTCCAGTTCTTTGGAAGGGAGATTGGGTGATTCCAGTGCTTGCACCGTTATTCATTGCATTGTGGACCCGGGGTAACTGTCTTTCTTGCTTCGTTGATCTATTTTGGGCCCGCATCATCCCAGACTCTTCTCCGGAAGGCATCTGTTTGCCTGGTTTGATTTACCTAGGACCATTTTTAGTGGTGTGCTCTTTGTGCTACTTGTTTTAGTTTGCCTTAGAGATCTTCTTGTTCATTTGAGCAGGAAACTACGTCTAGCATTCCGGCGAGTGCTGATCAAGGTACCCCTGTTCCGGGGGATCCTTGTGCTGTTCCATTCATTAGAAACATTGGTGCTCCCTTAATGGCTACTCTGAATCTTCCTAGATTCACTATTGGGCTACTGGTTTGGTTGTTTTCCACTCTGAATGCCTTGCATGCTCCTGACGCTTCTTTTGTGAGCACCTCAAATCAAGAGCATCAGAACCATGTGCCTCCCTTGCCACTAACATATTCTCCTCCTCCTTCTACCTCATGTGGCGAAAGTAGCAATACTAGTAGCTAGTAGTCTAAAAGGAATAGACGGAGGAAGAATAGGAAGAAGATGCCAAAATAAGGGGGCAGCAACCCAGCCTCTGTAAGTCATGCTAGGGGCAAGCACCCTGCCTTTGCAAGTCATGCAGGGGGCACCTACCTAGCCTCTGGAGGTCATGATGGGAGAAAACTTTTAGTCACTTAAAATCATACTGAAAGTTTGTCTTCAACCACTGTCAGTCATGTTGAGGACACGTCATTGATCACTACTAGTCATATTAATGACAAGTCACCAGTTCCTGTGAGTCATACTGGAGACACCAAATCAGCCATTGCAAGTCATGTTGAGGGAGTTGACATTGTCGACAAACCCAACAAACAGAAGCTTAAGTTCCCTTGTAAGTTTTGAGAGGGAGATCACCTTACTTACTTGTGCCCTGTACTTCCAAAAGTGCAAAAAGTGTGGTCCTTAGTTCAAAAGTCTGATGCTTCTGAGCAACCAGCCTCTGTGAGTCATGCTTGGGGCAAGCTGTCAGCCAATGCTAGTCATGTTGAGAGTACTGACATTGTAAAGGAGTCTAAACCTATAAGATGGAAACCAAAGTTCCCTTGTAAACTTTGTAAGGGAGATCACCTTACTCACCGATGCCCTGCCATTCCAGAGGCACGAAGAGTGTGGTTAATGTCTGAAGGAACCTCTGTTCCTGAGTTGTCTATAGATTCCCTGCAGTCAGATCAACCTTTGGTTGATAAAGTGGTTGAACCAATGCAATCTTTGGTCGACCCCACTCTTCCTTCGGAGAGTGAAGTGATCGAATCGATGCAATCTTCGATTGATCACATCAGTTCTTCAGAAATTGATGCACCTACTGTTGAAGTCTTATCCATTACCAGTTTGGGTATTCCTGAAAAAGGGGGCACTTCATTTGTGCCATGTGAACCCCTACCAAGCCCTAGGATTGTTTCCTTTGATTGGAATAGTCTAGCCGAGCCTCGTCTTCCTTCTTCGACACCTTTCCAGATAAAGGTTGATATCGGGAACCATACTGTTAATCGATGCATTGCTGATGGAGGTGCTTCTGTTAGTATCTTATCCTCTTATGCTTGGAGAGATTTGGGTTTCCCTAATGTTATTCCAGCTGTTAATTGGTCGTTGTCCTTCGATAAAAGACCTAGTGAACCGTTTGGATTCCTCCATCAGGCACCTGTTACTTTGGGTGGAAAAACAGTCATAGTTGATTTTATGGTTTTAAAGGACCCTAGGGACTTTGAAATGATCCTTGGGCGTGATTACGTTTATGCTATGCATGTTGTGGTGTCTACACTTTTTCGTGTGATGCATTTCCCTCATAACGAAAACATTGTCACCATCGACCAGCTTGCATTCATTGATCCTCCTTATTACCCAACTGTAGACCAGTCTGATCCCTCGTCATTAGGCACTACTATGTCACATGGGAATGTTGTGGCATATTGTTCCTTGAGTTCAAATGCTACTGAGAAGAAGTCTCTGAATTCATGCTTACCTTCTTGGGACTTGGTCCCAGCTTTTGACCAAGTGACACCTCCATCTGAATGTTTAGATATGTGTTCTATCTGGGATGATATACTTCTTTCCGATGAAGTTTTCCTAGAGTCCATAGTACAGTCTACCATTCATTTGGATGTTGATCAAGTCGCAGTTATGTCCAGCCCCGGTTTGACCTTAAAGTCTAATCAACCTACTGTTGAGTCTTTGGACTCTCCTATAGATCCCCAAATCGGTGTTCCTGCTGAGTTTGATTATGCTTCTAGAATTTTCAACTCCCGTGATGATGAATTTGTTTCTACAGATTCCATCATGTCTTTCAACTTTGATCTTCATCCTAAAATTGATCTTGTTGATTGTAAGTCCTCGGGCTTGGGTACCATAGAGTCTTCATTTTAAAACTCTGCCTTGTTTATGCCTATTGTTGATGATAGTGAAGTTCAAAGTATTTCTACCACAGTCTCTTGTATCGGGTCTTTCCTTACATATGTTTTAGATATGATCTTGGTACTGATGTTTCTTGGAGACAGGATTCTTAGCTGGATGTATACTTGCTTACTGGTCCTTTTCGACACCTTGTGCGACTATGTCAGGTATATTCGGAACCTTGCATATAGGTTTAGGCTTCCCCGTTGTTATGTTGCATTTGAACCTTTTGCCATCCGAATTTGCCATAGGGTCGAACCTGTTGGATATTCGTGTGTTAGCCATCTCTTTATGCATCGTGCACCAGTCCAACAGCAGAGCCTACCTAACATGGATCACCCTAGTTAGCATCCTTATGCCATTCTAGTGCCGATGCTGAGTTTTTCTCATAGGTTCGGGAGCCTTTTTAGATTTACCATTACTTTGAGAAGAAACCTCATATCTTTCTTCCTCATATATTTCTGGCCATCCCTGATAAGGCTCCCATCTTTGTGTTCAAATTGCATATGCATCTGTTATGATCCCACTTGCGCTAATGAGCCTGAAGCCGACTTCCACGCTTTTAGCTCATTATATAAGCCTCCATCTCTGATCTCATTTTTCACTAAGCCCTGCATCATTTTGCCCTCACAATTTGACACCTTTTACCTGGAGGAGACACACCCTGAGTGTCCTTATCTTGCTCATGTTCCTTGCTTTAGGCATAGCTTTGTTCCATGCGCTTGGTGCTAGTTTTGCATGTCCCTGACACTCGTCTCCTCCCATTTCGAGCATTCTTCTTTTACTTTGAGCTCGTTAAAAATAGTAAGTAGGTTTCGAGCATTCTTCTTTTAATTCGAGCTCGTTAAAAACAATAAGTAGGTTTCGAGCATTCTTCTTTTACTTCGAGCTCGTTAAAAACAGTAAGTAGGTTATGAGCATTCTTCCACCTTTCCTTCGAGCTCGCTAAAAACATTAAGGAGGCTACGAGCATTTCTTCCATCTTTCCTTCGAGCTCGTTAAAAATAGTAAGGAATTTATGAGCATTTTCCTATCTCCTTTGAGCTCATTAAAAATAGTAAGGAGGTCATGAGTTTACTTTTTCGGACTCGTTAAACCTTTACGGAAAAGATCCCCATGGAGTTCTTTTAAGCCCTTTTCAGACTCCTTAAATAGGAAAAGTTTGTCGAGCATAGTTGTCTTTTTGGGCTCGTTAAAATAATTGAACTGACATCCACTTAGGTATAGAATTACCCCTTTTCCGGGCCTTGGTGGATAATTTACGAAAAGGTATACTATAGGTATACTCTTGTATGCGCTAGAAGAGTTCTTCTTCCATTATTTTACACTTTTTCGGCGAAGGAGACTAACTTTACGAAAAAGGACCTTTGCAGTTGTCTTTAGGGTTTTCAGACTCTCGTAATGTGAAAACACCAAGCAAGCATTCACCTACTCGGGCTCGATGTGAAATCCACGAGATGGTTGATAGAGGACTGTTTAAGTTTTTCAACTCTATAAACAAGAAAACACCGTCGAGTACATACCAATCCGGGCTCGATATAAAATCCACGGATAGGTGTATAGAGTACTGTTTAAGTTTTTCAACTTTATAAGCAAGAAAACACCGCCGAGTACAGACCAATCCGGGCTCGACATAAAATCCACGGATAGGTGTATGGAGTTTTCTTCTAGGTTTTTTGGACTCCTTAAATATGAAAATACCATCGAGCATGCTTTAGTTCTTCGTCAAGCTCGTTAAAAAATGAAAAAGGAAAAGGAAGGTAAGAGTGTTATGATATCTTTGAATATGATGGCAGCAAGTCAACTATCTCCTTGAACAAAGCACCTATTTTGAGTCTATCAAACAAGTTGGGTTCTAATGTTGGCCTTAGGGTAAACTTGATCTCAGAGTTCTTACTCCTCCGCTTGGTTAGGATTCCAATCATATGGAGAATCTGTTAATGTCTCCTACATTGCAGATTTGCATCATGATCCCTTTGTGTTAAAAGCTGCCTAAGTCACTCTTGTGTCGTGCTCACTGTTCAAGGATATAACCTGTGTCGGCCATTGTGTAATTGCCTTGACCTCATGTGTCATCCATTCCTTGGTGTCAGTATGTTTCATCATGTGTTTAGTCCTACTCCAAATCAGCTCATACCTTTTGAGTGTCCCTCGTGTTGGATGATGGAGGATGCATTAAGGCCTCCCTTCCAACGAACTTTCTCCCATTGACTTCAACTCATTGTGCTCTGGGAATGAATTTTAGAGTTTCGGTTAGTACCTTGGGGATTACAGTCATTAGTGGCAGTTTCCCTCGCTATTGGATAGATGGGAATACATCAATGTCTCCTATCCGATGGATTCTTCAAGTGTTCGATGGCAAGACCACTTATTCGCACTTGCTTGAATGTACTAGGTACCTTGGGTTCCATTTTTATTATTGGTGGAGATCCTCGCATTTGTTAACGGTATACATCAATGACCGGTAATCAAACGATACCTCCCATGTTCGACATCAACTCATTTATTCGCATGGATAGGTTTGTACTTTGGGTTGTTTTTTGGATGAAGACCTTGGGATCCTTCATAACATCACCTCACTTTTGTTATCGCCCAAGTTGCGCAAGATTGAGCCACAATATTTTTGGCTCTTGATGAGACATAGATCCAACTTGTTCTCTATGGCTATGTTATCCAGTTTTGACATAGATCCACCTTGTATTTATGTGGCTATTTTTACACTTATGTTCCTCATGGATCCACGCTTGTATTCTAGTGGCCATGATATATGCACCAATATTTTGGATCATTATTGTATCCTCTTGGAGGTCATGTTACACCATTTGAACATGGATAGTTACCCCAAGGATAAGTTTGTATGACATTGCCTTTGCTTTCAGGTACTTCATTTGAGCCTATGATTCTTGGTTTCTCCGTTCCTCCATGATTCAACTCTTTTTTATTTATAATGTATTTTGGCCATCGTTTCCCATACTCCCTCTGACCTTATACATTAGGGGGCATCTGTTATAGCTTGAAATGACACCTCTTCGTCCATGACGACACTTGCTTCCCTTGGTCGCATGACGACACTTCTTGAGATCAAGTTCAGTCACACAACAGGACATTTGTGGATGGAGGAGTCATTTGGGACACTAAAAATGGTTGACATTACCTCATTCTTGACCCATTTGATGTATATGACCCTTAGGAACATTTTTCCAGACCAAACCATCTCCTAAAAATGAGCAGAAAAGACTGTTTTTGGCCATTTTTCAACATGAGCGCGACTCCACTGTTGAAATAGTAGCGTGTGTATGCGACTTTGCCTCATTTAAAGTAGCGCTCAATTACATGTGTACGCGACTTTGTATACTGTAGAGTAGCGTACACCCCTGTTTGGGTGAAAATCTCAAAATTCGAGTAAGTTAAGTTGGTTGGGAAACCTCTTGAGCGGTTATAACTTCTTTTCCTCTTCCTCACTAACTATATAAGGACGGTAGAAGGGTCATGTGAGGGGACTAAGTCCAATTACAAAGTTATGCTGGAGGAATGGAGACCCTCATCCCCCTCTCTTGTGCTTCAGTTTTGGTAAACCCTAGTACAATTGCTTAGAGGCTGGGATCCTTGGAGAACGGAAGCAGGAGACCTTGAATCTAGGTTTCGTGAAGTGCCAAGCTTGCAGGAAGGTATAACTTTATGTACTTGCTTTCATTCATCAATAAAGATCAGACGTTCTTCTCTTTCCAAATATGACCTATTCTTGTGTGTCTTAGATTTGATTATAGTTTGTTTATAATCTGACGTCTTCTTCTATTATGAATATCAGTGTTATATATGTAGTCAAATGTGTTTGAGAAAGGTATCAAGTTGTTTTGTAGGTCTAGGCATTGCGATACTGAATAGCATTGAAGAGCGAGGGAAGCAAAGCTAGGATCAACCTTCTGAATAAGGTGCCTACATCTCTAAACCCTAATCTCTTCATTTATTTAGTGTACTTGCAGAATGCTTGTAAGTTTATCTTTATCACTGTAAGTTGGTAGTTTCTCCCCTGAACTATAGGTGCATTTTCCCCACAACAACCACCAATCTCTGTCTCTCTCTCTAAACCCTAACTCCCAATATCTCTCTCTAGACCGCTAACCTCCAATCTCTCTCTTTTTAAACACCTAACCTCAATTCTCTCTATATATCTAAATACCTAGCCACCAATCTCTTTGTATATATCTCTCTCTTTCTAAACCACTAACCACCAATCTATCTATCTCTCCCTAAACCCCTTACCCCAGTCTCTCTCTTTCTATCTCTCTCTTTGTAAACCATTATCCTCCAATCTCTCTCTCTCTAAACCCTTAACCCCCAATAATTCTCTCTTTATATATATCTGAATGCCTAACAACCAATATCTCTTTTTGTCTAAACCCATAAGTGCAAATCTCTCTCTCTCTCTATACCCCTAAGCCCCAATCTCTCTGTCTCTCCATCTCTCTCTCTCTAAATCCCTAACCACCAATCTCCCTCTTCCTTTGTTCCCAATGCCCCCCCTCTCAGTCTCTTGCTAACCCTCATCCTCCTCCTCCTCCTCCTCTCTTTCTCTCTCTTTATCCCCCACCATTAAACACCTCCCCACATCTCTCTCTCTCTCTCTCTCTCTCTATATATATATATATATATATATATCCCTCTATGCCCTACTCACCAACATAAAAGAAATTAACCCTTACAACCCCTATAATTTATAATATTTCAAAACCCTAAAACCTTTGACCCATTGCTTCTATAACACTTAACACTTTACTCGTATATTCTATAAACTATAATTCTTAAAATTTAACAACTTTATCACCCATAACCCTAAACCCATATAAACCCTAAAAACCTTAGAATTCATGAAACCCAAAAACCTTATAAGTTACCTTGGATTCAAAAATCCATTAAGTTAAAAGTATATAGCCATAACTTGTTATATTCCTAATCACTAGAACTCATAACTACTAAAACCTATAATCCTTAAACATTAACCCATAACACATATAAAGATGAACCTATATAAACCTAATGCCCGTAATCCTGAATTCATATAATCCCTAGGTTCTAATCATTCATCCATTTAACCCCTAATCCATAGGACTTAATCTCTCTCTCTCTCTCTAGACCACTAACCCTCAATTTCTCCCTTTCTATCTAAACCCGTAACCCACAATTTCTCTCTCCCTCTTTCTTTCTCTAAACATATGACCCACAATTTCTCTCTCCCTCTTTCTCTCTCTAAACATGTAACCCACAATTTCACTCTCCCTCGCTCTCTCTCTCTAAAACTCTAACCACCAATCTCTCTGTATCTCTCTCTAAATCTGTAACCCACAGTTTCTCTATCTCCCTCTCCCTCCCCCCTACTCCACCTAGTCTATCTCTCTCTCTAAACCCCTAACCCCCAATCTCTCTCTATCTATCCATCTAAACCCATAACCCCTAATATCTCTCTCTCTAAACCCCTAACCTCCAATCTCTCTCTCTAAACCGCTAACCTTCAATCTCTCTCTCTCTCTAACCCTCACTCCTCACCCTCTTATTGTTCCCACCCACTCTATCTGTCTCTCCCCCATAGCACTAACCATCGATACTCCCCCCATGCTCTCTCGTTATCTCTATCTAAATTCCTATTAACCCCCAATCTCACTCATTATGTCTCTCTCTCTAAACCCCTAAAACCTAATATATGTCCTTCTCGAAGCACTTAAACTCTAATCCATCTCTTTCTCTAAACCCATAACTTCCAATATCTCTCTCTCTCTCTCCCTCTCTCTCTCCTTCCAAACCCCTAACTGCCAATATCTCTCTCTCTCTCTCTCTCTCTCTCTCGAAACCCCTAACCCCAAATATCTCTCTCTCTCTCTCTCTAAACCCCTACTACCAACCTATTTAATTTTACCTCTCTCTCTCTAAACCACTAATCCAAATATCTCTATTTCTCTCTCCCAAACCCCCACTACTCACCCTCCTACTCCTCCCCCTACTCTATTTCTCTCTCCCCAACACCTCTAACAATCCACAATCCCCCTATGATCTCTCTCTCTCTCTCTCTCTCTCACACACACACACACACACACACACACACAAAACCACTAACCCCTGATTTAAACACCTAAATTAAAATCTATCTCTCTAAACCCTTAAACATTCAATATATTTATCACTCTCTAAACCTATAAGCCCCAATATTTGTCTTTTAATCTTAATCTCTATCTAAATGCCTAACTCCCTATATCTCTATGTATCTAAACCCATAACCCCCCCACTCTCTTTAAACCCCTAACAACCAATCTATCTCTCTCTCTCTCTCTCTCTCTCTCTCTCAAACCCTAACCCCCAATCTCTATATATCACTCTAAAAATCCAACCTCCAATCTCTCTATGTAATCCCATAACACCCAATATCTGTCTCTCTCTCTAAACCCCTAACCTACAATCATTCTCTCTCTCTCTCTTTAAATCCGTAACCTCCAACCTCTCTCACTCTAAACCCATAACCACCACTCCCTTTGTTTCTATCTCTCTCTCTCTCTAATCCCATAACTCCAAATCTCTCTCTTTCCATATTTCCCTCTATGTAAATCCCTAACCTCCAAATCTCTCTCTCTCTATATATATAAGCCGCTAGCCCCTAATCTCTTTCTCTCTCTCTCCCTAAACTCATAACCTCCAATCCCTCTCTCTGTCTAAACCACTAATATCTAGTTAAGTGATCATTTCGAGATAAAAATCCACTAGCATAATTACATATATAAATATTTCATGGAAGTGAATCAAAAGTCACTAAAAAATAGGGATCCGCTTGCTTTACCCCCTATCTTAATAAATCGTAAGGGAAAGGAAAATAAAATCACCAAGGACCGAAGCGAAGTGCTTGTCCGCATCGGGCAAGGTTAGTTGTGTGAAACCGGTATCCCAGGCAATATATGTGCATCATTCTGTAACCCTCAAGGCCCTCGACATAGCTAGGAGAAACACTTCTCATTTTGGTTCACTTCATTCCTCGCTCTCTTTTTGGTTACGCGAGCCTCATAATGCAATCTCCTATTTTCTCAATTATGAAAAGCATAATGACATATTTAAACAATGAACATCTTTTTCTATATAAGTAGTTGATCTAAACAGTAAAAATATAACTCCAATATCTATCTCTCTCTATTTGTCTATCTATCTATCTATGTATCTATCTCTTTCCTTCTCTCTCCCCCTAAACCCCTAACATCCAATCTCTCTCTCTATCTAAAACCCTAACCCGCAATATATCTCTCTCTCTCTACCTCTCTCTCTCTCGCTCCCTCTCTATAAACCTATGAACCACAATCTCTCTCTCTCTCTCTCTCTCTCTCTCTCTCTCTCTTTGTCTCTCTCTACGAACCCCTAAATCCCAATCTCTTTCTCACTCTCCTGATCTCTCTCTAAAACCCTAACCCCAAATTTGTCTCTCTCTCTCAAAACACCTACTACCAATCTCTGTATTTCTACCTCTCTCTCTCTAAGCCCCTAATCCCTAATATCTAAATATCCTCTGCCAAAACCCCACTCCTCGCCCTCCTACTCCTCCCCCCCTCTATCTCTCTCTCCCCAACACCGCTCACAATCAACAATCCCCCTGTGATCTCTCTCTCTCTCTAAACCTCTATTCAGCACTAATATATCTCTCCCTAAATACCTAATCTCTAATCTTCCTCTCTCTCTTAAACCCTAACCCCCAATCTTTCTCGCTCTCTCTAAACCTGTAACCCAAAATATATCTTTATCTCTCTCCATCTCTCTATACACCCATAACCACCAATATCTCTCTTTACATATCTCTCTGAACTAGTAAGACCTAATATTTCTCATTCTATATCTCTATGTAAATTGCTAACTTCCAATACCTCTCTCTTTCTCTAAACCCCTAAGCCCCAATCTCTATCTCTCTCCCTCTCTCTGTCTCTCTCAACCACTAACCCCTTACCTAACCCCCAATTTATTTATCTCTCTCTAAACCCCTAACCTCCAAACCTCTCTCTCTCTCTCTAAGCCCCTAAACCCCAATCTCTTTCTCTCTCTCTCTCCCTAAACCCGTAACGTCCAATCCCTCTCTCTCCAAACCCCTAAACTTCAATCTCTATAGCTCTCTATATGTCTATATATCTATCTATGTATCTATATGTATTCCTCTCTCTCCCTTTAAACTGCTATCTCCAATCTCTCTCTCTAAACCCCTAAACCACAATCTCTCTCTCTCGATCCCTCTCTGTAAACACATGACACACAATTTCTCTCTCTCTCTAACCCCAACTCCTTACCCTCATACCATTCCCTTGTACTTTATCTATCTCTCCCCCACACCACTAACCATTGATACTCCCCCCATGATCTATCTCTCTCTCTCTCTAAACCCCTATTAATCTCGGATCTCTTTCTCTCTCTTTCTTGCTAAACCCATAAATCACAATATCTCTCCCTCTCTATGACCTTAAATTCCTCTCTCTCTCTCTGTCTCTCTCTATACCCATAACCTCCAATATATATATATCTCTCTCAAAACCCCTATCCTACAATCTCTCTCTCTCTCTCTCTCTCTCTCAAAACCCCTAACTCCCAATCTCTTTCTCACTCTCTCGATCTCTCTCTAAAACCCTAACCCCAAATTTGTCTCTCTCTTTAAATACCTACTACCAATCTTTGTCTTTCTACCTCTCTCCCTTTAAACCCCTAATCCCTAATATCTCTACCTCTCTATGCCAAACTCCCACTCCTCCCCCTCTCTATCTCTCTCTCCCCAACACCACTAACAATCCACAATCCCCCCATTAACTCTCTCTCTAAACCTCTATTCACCACCAATATCTCTCTCTCTAAATACCTAACCTCTAATATCCATCTGTATCTTAACCCCTAACCACCAATCTCTCTCACTCTCTCTACCCAAAATATATCTCTCATTCTCTTCGTCTCTCTATAAACCCATAACCACCAATCTATCTCTTTCTATATCTCTCTGAACTAGTAAGACCTAATCTCTCTCTAAATTAGTAACCACCAATACCTCTCTCTTTCTCTAAACCCCTAAACCCCAATCTCTCTATCTCTCTCTCCTAGCCCCTGATCTAAACCCCTAAATTCCAATTTCTCTCTCCCTTTAAACCCTTAAACGTTCAATATATTTATCTCTCTCTCTAAAACCCTAACCCCCAATATTTCTCTTTTAATCTGACTATCTATCTAAATTCCTAACCCCCTATCTTTCTTTGTGTCTAAACCCCTAACCCCCACTCTCTCTCTCTAAACCCTTGACCACCAATCTCTATATTTCAATATATATATCTCTCTCTCTAAAACCCTAACCCCCAATCTCTATATATCACTCTAAAATTCCAACCTCCAATCTCTCTCTCTCTAAACCTGTAACATCCAATCTCTCTCTCTCTCTAAACCCTTAACCCCCAATATCTCTCTCTTTAAATCCCTAACCACCAATCTCTGTCTCTCTCTCTAAACCCTAGCTCCCAATATCTCTCTCTAGATCGCTAACCTCCAATCTCTCTCTTTTTAAACACCTAACCTCAATTCTCTCTATATATCTAAATACCTAGCCACCAATCTCTTTGTATATATCTCTCTCTTTCTAAACCACTAACCGCCAATCTATCTATCTCTCCCTAAACCCCTTACCCCAGTCTCTCTCTTTCTATCTCTCTCTCCGTAAACCCTTATCCTCCAATCTCTCTCTCTCTCTAAATCCCTAACCCTCAATCTCTCTCTCTCTAAACCCTTAACCCCCAATAATTCTCTCTTTATATATATCTGAATGCCTAACAACCAATATCTCTTTTTGTCTAAACCCATAACTGCAAATCTCTCTCTCTCTATACCCCTAAGCCCCAATCTCTCTGTCTCTCCATCTCTCTCTCTATAAATCCCTAACCACCAATCTCCCTCTTCCTTTGTTCCCAACGCCCCCCCTCTCAGTCTCTTGCTAACCCTCCTCCTCCTCCTCCTCCTCCTCCTCTCTTTCTCTCTCTTTATCCCCTACCATTAAACACCTCTCTCTCTCTCTCTCTCTCTCTCTCTCCCTCTCTCTCTCTCTCTCTCTCTCTATATATATATATATATATATATATATATATATATATATATTCCTCTAACTCCTACTCACCAACATAAAACAAATTAACCCTTACAACCCCTATAATTTATAATATTTCAAAACCCTATAACCTTCGACCCATTACTTCTATAACACTTAACACTTTACTCGTATATTCTATAAACTATAATTCTTAAAATTTAACAACTTTATCACCCATAACCCTAAACCCATATAAACCCTAAAAACCTTAAAATTCATGAAACCCAAAAAGCTTGTAAGTTACCTTGGATTCAAAAATCCATTAAGTTAAAAGTATATAGCCATAACTCGTTAAATTCCTAATCACTAGAACTCATAACTACTAAAACCTATAATCCTTAAACATTAACCCATAACACATATAAAGATGAACCTATATAAACCTAATGCCCATAATCCTGGATTCGTATAATCCCTAGGTTCTAATCATTCATCCATTTAACCCCTAATCCATAGGACTTAATCTCTCTCTCTCTCTCTAGACCACTAACCCTCAATTACTCCCTTTCTATCTAAACCCGTAACCCACAATTTCTCTCTCTCTCTTTCTCTCTCTAAACATATGACCCACAATTTCTCTCTCCCTCTTTCTCTCTCTAAACATGTAACCCACAATTTCACTCTCCCTCTCTCTCTCTCTAAAACTCTAACCACCAATCTCTCTGTATCTCTCTCTAAATCCGTAACCCACAGTTTCTCTATTTCTCTCTCCCTCCCCCCTACTCCCCCTAGTCTATCTCTCTCTCTAAACCCCTAACCCCCAATCTCTCTCTATCTATCCATCTAAACCCATAACCCCTAATATCTCTCTCTCTAAACCCCTAACCTCCAATCTCTCTCTCTAAACCCCTAACCTTCAATCTCTCTCTCTCTCTAACCCTCACTCCTCACCCTCTTATTGTTCCCACCCACTCTATCTATCTCTCCCCCACAACACTAACCATCGATACTCCCCCCGTGCTCTCTCGTTATCTCTATATAAATTCCTATTAACCCCCAATCTCACTCATTATGTCTCTCTCTCTAAACCCCTAAAACCTAATATATGTCCTTCTCGAAGCGCTTAAACTCTAATCCATCTCTTTCTCTAAACCCATAACTTCCAATCTCTCTCTCTCTCTCTAAAACCCTAACTTACAATATCTCTCTCTCTCCCTCTCTCTCTCCTTCCAAACCCCTAACTGCCAATATCTCTCCCTCTCTCTCTCTCGAAACCCCTAACCCCAAATATCTCTCTCTCTCTCTCTCTCTCTAAACCCCTACTACCAACCTATTTAATTTTACCTCTCTCTCTCTAAACCACTAATCCAAATATCTCTATTTCTCTCTCCCAAACCCCCACTACTCACCCTCCTACTCCTCCCCCTACTCTATCTTTCTCTCCCCAACACCGCTAGCAATCCACAATCCCCCTATGATCTCTCTCTCTCTCTCTCTAAACCCTATTCACCACCAATATCTCTCTCTTTTAAGCACTAACCTCTAATCTTTGTCTCTCTCTTAACTCCTAACCCCCAATCCCTCTCACTCTCTCTAAACCCCTAACCCAAAATATCTCTCTCTCTCTTTCCATATCTCTATAAACCCATAACCACCAATCTCTCTCTCATTCTATATCTCTCTCTTAATTCCTAACCCCCAATCCCTCTCACTCTCTCTAAACCCCTAACCCAAAATATCTCTCTCTCTCTCCATCTCTCTATAAACCCATAACCACCAATCACTCTCTCATTCTATATCTCTCTCTAAATTGCTAAACTCCAATACCTATCTCTTTCTCTAAACCCCTAAACCCCAATCTCTCTCTCTCTCTCTCTCTCTCTCACACACACACACACACACACACACAAAACCACTAACCCCTGATTTAAACACCTAAATTAAAATCTCTCTCTCTAAACCCTTAAACGTTCAATATATTTATCTCTCTCTAAACCTATAAACCCCAATATTTGTCTTTTAATCTTAATCTCTATCTAAATGCCTAACTCCCTATCTCTCTATGTATCTAAACCCCTAACAACCAATCTATCTTTAAATCTCTCTCTCTCTCTCTCTCTCTCTAAAACCCTAACCCCCAATCTCTATATATCAATCTAAACACCCAATCCCATAACACCCAATATCTGTCTCTCTCTCTAAACCCCTAACCTACAATCATTCTCTCTCTCTCTTTAAATCCGTAACCTCCAACCTCTCTCACTCTAAACCCATAACCACCACTCCCTTTGTTTCTATCTCTCTCTCTTTCCATATTTCCCTCTATGTAAATCCCTAACCTCCAAATCTCTCTCTCTCTCTCTATATAAGCCGCTAGCCCCTAATCTCTTTCTCTCTCTCTCCCTAAACTCGTAACCTCCAATCCCTCTCTCTGTCTAAACCACTAATATCTAGTTAAGTGATCATTTCGAGATAAAAATCCACTAGCATAATTACATATATAAAGATTTCATGGAAGTGAATCAAAAGTCACTAAAAAATAGGGAGCTGCTTGCTTTACCCCCTATCTTAATAAATCGTAAGGGAAAGGAAAATAAAATCACCAAGGACCGAAGCGAAGTGCTTGTCCGCATCGGGCAAGGTTAGTTGTGTGAAACCGGTATCCCAGGCAATATATGTGCATCATTTGGTAACCCTTGGGGCCCTCGACATAGCTGGGAGAAACACTTCTCATTTTGGTTCACTTCATTACTTGCTCTCTTTTTGGTTATGCGAGCCTCATAATGCAATCTCCTATTTTCTCAATTATGAAAAGCATAATGACATATATAAAGAATGAACATCTTTTTCTATATAAGTAGTTGATCTAAACAGTAAAAATATAACTCCAATATCTATCTCTCTCTATTTGTCTATCTATCTATCTATGTATCTATCTCTTTCCTTCTCTCTCCCTCTAAACCCCTAACATCCAATCTCTCTCTCTCTCTCTCTATCTAAAACCCTAACCCGCAATATATCTCTCTCTCTCTACCTCTCTCTCTCGCTCCCTCTCTATAAACCCATGAACCACAATCTCTCTCTCTCTCTCTCTCTCTCTCTCTCTCTCAAAACACCTACTACTAATCCCTGTATTTCTACCTTTCTCTCTCTAAGCCCCTAATCCCTAATATCTAAATATCTCTCTGCCAAAACCCCACTCCTCCCCCTCCTACTCCTGCCCCTCTCTATCTCTCTCTCCCCAACATAGCTAACAATCAGCAATCCCCCTGTGATCTCTCTCTCTCTCTCTAAACCCCTATTCACCACTAATATATCTCTCCCTAAAGGTCTAATCTCTAATCTTCCTTTCTCTCTTAAACCCTAACCCCCAATCTCTCCCGCTCTCTCTAAACCCGTAACCCAAAATATATCTTTATCTCTCTCCATCTCTCTATAAACCCATAACCACCAATATCTCTCTTTACATATCTCTCTAAACTAGTAAGACCTAATATTTCTCATTCTATATCTCTCTGTAAATTGCTAACTTCCAATACCTCTCTCTTTCTCTAAACCCCTAAGCCCCAATCTCTCTCTCTCTCCCTCTCTCTGTCTCTCTCAACCACTAACCCCTTACCTAACCACTTATATTTGTGAGTATTTTGATCACAGAAGATCGAGGAGCTATGGAGAACCTCACAAAATTGAATTAATTTGCAAAAACAGTGGAAAATTTTTAAAAAGATGATAAATTTACACACAATGTATGCTCAAATCTTTGATTAACTGACTGTCTAACATGTGAAAATGTTAGTAACAGGTTTTTATTACATTCATGAGAAAATCGAGAGCATTAGGTGGCTCAAGCTGAGTGTACAAGTCATCAATGCCAAATTGGCCTCAATCCCCCCTAGGTGGGTCCAACTCAATCCCAATCACCCCAAACAGCTACGAATTCTGGTGTGGAGGTGGCTGAAGCATGCTGAGTCATTAATTAGCTCAAGGCAGGCGTGGGTGAGCAAATAGAGGAGGTTTGGGGGCCCAAGGGAGCATTAAATGCTCCAAATCTAGCCAAAAGTGGGCAAAAATCCACCCTAGCGCCCTTGGTCAACTAAATTCCCCAAAACAAGGAGAGAGGGCGCACCAGCAATAAATGAGGGCGCACTTGTGGACAAAACTGGAGGCTGGGTGAACTGGTTTGCTCAGAAGTGGGTGTGAACACTCTCAAAGTGGGTTTTTGACCAACTAAAGTCACTTAATCCAAAACATGGTTTAATTAAGCACATGGATAATTAAAATTTATGGATTATGGTACTAAGTGTGGTTACTGTTCTAACACCCCCCCTTAACCATAACTTTGTACATCTCATGAAAGATAAGTGGGAGGCCTTGGCAACAAAGGCTCAAGTCACCTCAATACAAACAGAAATTTTATTTGTCCATATGAACCGAGGAAAAGAAGTAAAACCTCATGGGATAAAAAATTCCCTCAAAAATGGACATGGGGCTGAACCTGCAATTAAATTGCAGCAATCACCATCCATCACTCACTCCAAGCAAAGCTCTCAAGTAAGTGAAGGTCTTCTCAGTAAAGCACTTGGTGAAAATATCAGCAGTTTGCTCGGTGGATGGGCAATACTGCAGTGAAATCACCCTGTCATGCACCAAGCCCCGAATGTAATGCATGTGGATCTCAATGTGCTTTGTTCTTTGCCTCTGTACTGGATCAGTAGATATCTTGATGGCACTTTGATTATCCACCCAAATATTGGTTGGAGAATCAATAGCAACACCAAACTCCCGAAGAATGCCTTGCAACCAAACACACTGTGTGGCTGCGTTCACTGCTGCCCTGTACTCGGCCTCTGCTGATGAAAGAGAAATTGTATGCTGTTTCTTACTTGACCAGCAAATAGGACCTTCAGCAAACATAAACACAAAACCTGAAGTGGACTTTCTATCGATGGGATCTCCCGCCCAATCGGAATCAGAAAATCCAGCTAGTTGAAGTGAAGAACCAGCTGCATAGTGTACCCCGAAGCTCTTTGTTCCTTGGACATAATGAAGGATCCTTTTGGCTGCCTTCCAATGGATCTCATGTGGCTGCTGCATATACCTTGCTACAGCACTTATAGCATAAGACAAATCAGGTCTTGTATGTGTAAGGTACAGCAAACTTCCAACTAGCTGCCTATAGAGTGTGCAATCCACCACCGGAGAGTCTTCAAATTCACCTAGTTTTATGCCTGAAAGGAATGGGCACTTGGATGCCTTACATTCAGCCATTTTGAACTTGAATAACAGGTCTGAAGCATACTTAGATTGACTCAGCAAAATACCTCTCTCATATTGCTCAATTTCCAAACCCAAAAATTGCCTTAGCAATCCTAGGTCGCTCATGGCAAATTCACTGTGCAAAGAAGCTTTAATTGAGCCAATTTGTTTGGTGCAGCTCCCTGTAATTAAGAGATCATCAACATACAGTACAATGACCTGAAAATTACCATCACAATGCTGCAAATAAACATTTGGATCAGACTTGCATCGACAGAAACCAATTGAGAGCAAAAAAGCATCCATTTTGGCATACCAAGCCCTGGGGGCTTGCTTGAGTCCATAGAGTGACTTCTTCAACCTGCATACAAGTGTGGGATCCTCTTGGAATCCTTCAGGATGCTGCATATATATCTCTTCCTGTAGCTCACCATGCAAGAATGCACTTTTGACATCCATGTGGTGAACTTCCCAACCTTTACTAGCTGCCATGGCTAGAGCTAGTCTAATTGAGTCCATCTTTGCAACCGGTGCAAAGGTCTCTGTATAATCCACACCATGGATTTGCGAGTAGCCCTTAGCCACTAACCTAGCCTTATACTTCAGATCAGAACCATCAGCAACATGTTTGGTTCGAAAAATCCACTTACATTGCACTAGTTTCCTCTTGCGAGGAAGAGGCACCAAATCCCATGTTTTGTTCTCTTGGAGAGATTGGAATTCTTCTTGCATTGCTGCCCTCCACCTTGGATCATGATGAGCTTCCTGATATGATGTTGGATCAGATCCAATCATCATATAACAGTGATCAGCAAGCTCACTCTCATTTGCAAAGGAAGCATTGATTGTTTGGGATCTAGTCTTCCTAGGCTCTTGGGGATTGCCTGCCAATTCACCTGCAGCTTCTATGATTTTTTCAGCCCACTTGGGCCTTGATGGTGACTCATGTACAGCAATGTCATCTTCAGCTATGTCATCTTCAGCAATATCAGAAAAATCAGAGGAAGAATCATCACTAATCTCATTGAGGTGTGGAGGAGAGGAGCTTTCCCCCGGTGCAAGCTCAAAATCTGGAATTGGTTCTTCTTCGAATTGCACACTTCTCTCAATGAAAGTTTTAAGTGTGGATGTGTCAAAGAGCTTGTAGCCCTTTGTGTCCTCACCATAACCAACCATGATACATTCCCTGCTCTGTGGCTCCAAAGCCTTCCTCTTTTCTGATGGAATTCGAGCCCATGCTCTAGACCCAAAAATCCTGAAATTTGACACATTTGGTTTTTGGCCAAACCATGCCTCATAGGGGGTTTTTCCTTTGACTGATTTGTGAAAGGCTCTGTTCTGAATATGAGCAGCACAATTGATGGCTTCAGCCCATAGCTTAGGGCTTAGATCCCTAGCTTCAATCATGCAAGTAGCCATCTCCTTGACAGATCTATTTTTCCTCTCTGCCACACCATTTTGCTGAGGTGTGTAGGGGATTGAATGTTGCATTTGGATGCCACATTCCTCACAAAGGTGCTGAATGTTATTATTCACATATTCCTTTCCATTATCAGTCCTAAGGATCTTTATCTTATGACCACTATGGTTCTCCACTAGGGCTTTCCAAATCTTCAGTTTCTCAAACACTTCTGACTTCAATTTAAGGAAGTAAACCCAGCAGAATCGAGAGTAGTCATCTATGAATGTAAGTACATACCTTGATCCACCATATGATGGAGTGGGAAGAGGACCAATGAGGTCTGAATGTACCAATCCAAGTGGTTGAGTGGCTCTCCTTGCCATTCCCTTCTCATAGCTGCGCTCAGGATGCTTTCCAACTACACACCCAATGCATGCACCATTCGATGATCTGATTTCTGGAAGCCCTTCCACCATCTCGTCCCTGTGCAATTGCTGGAGATATTTGTAGTTCATGTGGCCAAATCTTTCATGCCACAACTTGGAGGTCTCGTTGGCATGAGAGACAAGAGCATGGTCACTAGAATTTGGAATGAAGTTTGAGAATTTGTACATTCTCTCATCATGATCTGCATACCCTACTGCCACAACTTGATTTGAGGAAATTTCTGAGATTTCTACCAAATCTGGAGTGAATGTCACTCTCTTGGCTTCTCCTGTATGAGTCATTTGATAGATTGATAGAAAATTTGCAGCCAATGAAGGTACATAGAGCACATCACTGAAATAGCCATGCTCCATGTCAATCCTTCCAATCCCCTTGGTCTGGAGTTCTGAATCATCTCCCATTCGAACTGTTGGGCCACCATTCGAATGCAAAGAGGAGAAAAGCTCTCTGGATGAAACCATATGTCTGGAAGCTCCTGAATCAATGATGAAGGAAGAGGGATTCGAAGTACCTGCTACCAAAGCATGACACTTCTCCTTATTGTCAGGGTTTGAGGTGCTTTCTTTCTTCCTTGCGCCCTCAGGGACTGGGATGTTGTTCTTCTCCAGCAGCTGTGCCATTGAGTCAATGGTTTTCTTCATACATGAGCTCTCTGGATGCCATCCCCTATGACAATAGGTGCATTTGGTCTTTTCCTTTCCCTTCTTGTCCTTCTCCTTTGACAGATTCGAACCCCCATCTGCAGACTTGGTCTTGTCAAACTTCCTCTTCTCTTGCTGCTTCGAATTCTTGGCTTTCTGCTTTCCTTTGCTTGCATTTGAAACACCCATTGCCAATGCTTGGTCCTTTGATTTTATGGTGCCCATATGAACTAGTTTATCCTGCTCCTGAGTGAGACACTCCATGAAGGTAGCTAGTGATGGCATTTGCCAATTTCGAAGGGTCATTTTGGCTAAGTGAAATGTGCTAACAAATACTGAAAACTCTGGGCCTAGCTTCGAAAGGATGGACAGAATCAGTTGTTCCTCCTTCTTAACAATTCCACATTGTTGCAGTTGAAGCACCAGTGACTTGAATTTCGTGAAGAACTCCTGGATGGTTTCAAAATGCGCTGGGCTCAAGCTAATGAGCTCGTTTTCAAGCTGGTGGCCTCTCAGTTCATCAGTTTTCCCAAAGAGTGATTCTAGCTTCACCCATACTTCATTGGGAGTTGTCAAACTGTCTGTATGAAACAAGAGTTCCCTTGAAATGCTCAGGCATAGCAATCCATAAGCTTCATCAAGTCGATTGTAGTACTTTGCTTTCTCCACAGCAGAATTTGGCTCCACTTCTGTGCCCATGGTCACTCTATAGAGACCCTTAGATCTCAGCTTGATGACCATCTCAGCCTTCCAATCGAAAAAATTGAAGGGTGTGAGCAACATTTGGTTTGCTTCCATGACTGCTGCGTTAATGGTGAGAAAACTACTGAAACACCTGCAAAAAACACTCAATTTTTATCTGGAAATCCTCTCTAGAATGCAGTTCAACGCTCAATGTTGGCCTACAACTCACTAACTCCACGATGGCTCTGATACCATGTGAGTATTTTGATCATAGAAGATCGAGGAGCTATGGAGAACCTCACAAAATCGAATTAATTTGCAAAAACAGTGGAAATTTTTTAAAAAGATGATAAATTTACACACAATGTATGCTCAAATCTTTGATTAACTGACTGTCTAACATGTGAAAATGTTAGTAACAGGTTTTTATTACATTCATGAGAAAATCGAGAGCATTAGGTGGCTCAAGCTGAGTGTACAAGTCATCAATGCCAAATTGGCCTCAATCCCCCCTAGGTGGGTCCAACTCAATCCCAATCACCCCAAACAGCTACGAATTCTGGTGTGGAGGTGGCTGAAGCATGCTGAGTCATTAATTAGCTCAAGGCAGGCGTGGGTGAGCAAATAGAGGAGGTTTGGGGGCCCAAGGGAGCATTAAATGCTCCAAATCTAGCCAAAAGTGGGCAAAAATCCACCCTAGCGCCCTTGGTCAACTAAATTCCCCAAAACAAGGAGAGAGGGTGCACCAGCAATAAATGAGGGCGCACTTGTGGACAAAACTGGAGGCTGGGTGAACTGGTTTGCTCAGAAGTGGGTGTGAACACTCTCAAAGTGGGTTTTTGACCAACTAAAGTCACTTAATCCAAAACATGGTTTAATTAAGCACATGGATAATTAAAATTTATGGATTATGGTACTAAGTGTGGTTACTATTCTAACAATATTCCAAACCCATAACCCCCAATTTATTTATCTCTCTCTAAACCCCTGACCTCCAAACCTCTCTCTCTCTCTCTCTAAGCCCCTAAACCCCAATCTCTTTCTCTCTCTCTCCCTAAACCCGTAACGTCCAATCCCTCTCTCTCCAAACCCCTAAACTTCAATCTCTATATCTCTCTATATGTCTATATATCTATCTATGTATCTATATGTATTCCTCTCTCTCCCTTTAAACCGCTATCTCCAATCTCTCTCTCTAAACCCCTAAACCACAATCTCTCTCTCTCGATCCCTCTCTGTAAACACATGACACACAATTTCTCTCTCTCTCTAACCACAACTCCTTACCCTCATACCATTCCCTTGTACTATATCTATCTCTCCCCCACACCATTAACCATTGATCTCCCCCCATGATCTATCTCTCTCTCTCTATAAACCCCTATTAATCTCGGATCTCTTTCTCTCTCTTTCTTGCTAAACCCATAAATCACAATATCTCTCCCTCTCTATGACCTTAAATTCCTCTCTCTCTTTCTCTCCCTCTCTATGACCTTAAATTCCTCTCTCTCTCTCTCTCTCTCTCTCTCTCTCTATACCCATAACCTCCAATATATATATATATATCTCAAAACCCCTATCCTACAATCTCTCTCTCTCTCTCTCTCTCAAAACCCCTAACTCCCAATCTCTTTCTCACTCTCTCGATCTCTCTCTAAAACCCTAACCCCAAATTTGTCTCTCTCTTCAAATACCTACTACCAATCTTTGTCTTTCTACCTCTCTCCCTTTAAACCCCTAATCCCTAATATCTCTATCTCTCTATGCCAAACTCCCACTCCTCCCCCTCTCTATCTCTCTCTCCCCAACACCACTAACAATCCACAATCCCCTCGTCATCTCTCTCTCTAAACCTTTATTCACCACCAATATCTCTCTCTCTAAATACCTAACCTCTAATATCCATCTGTATCTTAACTCCTAACCACCAATGTCTCTCACTCTCTCTACCCAAAATATATCTCTCATTCTCTTCGTCTCTCTATAAACCCATAACCACCAATCTATCTCTTTCTATATCTCTCTGAACTAGTAAGACCTAATCTCTCTCTAAATTAGTAACCACCAATACCTCTCTCTTTCTCTAAACCCCTAAACACCAATCTCTCTATCTCTCTCTCCTTGTCTCTCTCAACCACTAACCCCTGATCTAAACCCCTAAATTCCAATTTCTCTCTCCCTTTAAACCCTTAAACGTTCAATATATTTATCTCTCTCTCTAAAACCCTAACCCCCAATATTTCTCTTTTAATCTGACTATCTATCTAAATTCCTAACCCCCTATCTTTCTCTATATCTAAACCCCTAACCCCCACTCTCTCTCTCTAAACCCTTGACCACCAATCTCTATATTTCAATATATATCTCTCTCTCTCTAAAACCCTAACCCCCAATCTCTATATATCACTCTAAAATTCCAACCTCCAATCTCTCTCTCTCTAAACCTGTAACATCCAATCTCTCTCTCTCTCTAAACCACTAACCCCAATCATTCTCTCTCTCTCGAAACCTATAGCCTCCAATATCTTTGTCTAAACCCCTAACCTCCAACCTCTCTCACTCTAAACCCATAGCCACCACTCCTTTTCTTTCTCTCTCTCTCTCTCTCTCTCTCTCTAAACACATAGCCTGAATCTATTTATCTATCTCTAAACCACTAACACCAAATTTCTCTCTTTCCATATTTATCTCTATCTAAACCCCTAAACTCCAAATATATCTCCCTCTCTAAGTCCCTAACCCCGAATCTCTTTCTCTCTCTCTCCCTAAACCTATAACCTCCAATCCCTCTCTCTCTCCAAACCCCTAAACTCCAATCTCTATCTCTCTCTATCTGTCTATCTATCTATCTATGTATCTATCTCTACCCTCTCTCTCCCTCTAAAGCCCTAACCTCCAATCTCTCTCTCTCTGTAGGACCCTAACCCAAAATCTCTCTCCCTCTCGCTCCCTCTCTGTAAATCCATGACCCACAATTTCTCTCTCTCTCTCTAACCCCCATTCCTCACCCTCCTACCATTCCCTTGTACTCTATCTATCTCTCCCCCACACAAGTAACCATCAATACTCCCCCCATGATCTCTCTCTCTCTCTCTCTCTCTCTCTTTATAAACCACTATTAATCTTGAATCCCTTTCTCTCCCTCCCTCTCTCTCTATCTCTCTCTAACCCCTAAATCCCAATATCTCTCCCTCTCTATGATCTTAAAGTCCAACCTCTCTCTCTCTCTCAAAAACCCTATCCTATAATCTCTCTCTCTCTCCAAACCCCTAACTCCCAATCTCTTTCTCACTCTCTCGATCTCTCTCTAAAACCCTACCCCAAATCTGTCTCTCTCTCTAAAAACCTAATACCAATCTTAGTGTTTATACATCTCTCTCTCTAAACGCCTAATCCCTAATATCTCTCTCTCTCCCCCAAACCCCCACTCCTCACTTTCTAACTCCTCCCCTCACTCTTTTCCTCTCTCCCCAACACCACTAATAATCCACACTCCCCTTGTAATCTCTCTCTCTCTAAACCCCTATTAACCACCAATCTTTCTCTCTAAACCCCTAACCTCCATTCTCTCTCTCTCTCTAAACCCATAACCCCCAATCTCTCTCTCTCTCTCTCCAAACCATAAATTCCAATCTCTCTCTAAACTCCTAAGCCCAAATATCTCTCACTCTCTCTCTCTCTCTCTCTCTCTATATATATATATATATTATATATAAACCCCTAAATGCTAATCTCTCTCTTTCTATCTCTCTCTTTTAACTAGTAAGCCCTAATCTCTCTCATTTTTTCTCTCTCTAAATTGCTAACCTCCAATACCTCTCTCTTTATCTAAACCTCTAACCCCCAATCTCTCTCTCTCTCTCTATCTCTCTCTCTCTCTCTCTCTATCTCTCTCTCTCTCTCCCTCTCTCTCTCTCTTTTCCTCTAAACCCCTAACCCTCAACTTATCTCTCTCTCTCTCTCTCTCTAAAACCTAACCACCAATCCCTCTTTCTTTAGACCCCTAATCCCCAATCTCTCTCTCTCTATCTAAACCCCCAACCTCCAATATCTCTTTGTCTCTCTCGAAATCCCTAACCTTCTATCTCTAAATCCCTAACCACCAATATCTCTCTCTTTAAACGCCTAACCCCTAATATCTCTCTCTCTAAACTCGTAACCCACAACCACTCTCTCTCTAAACCCCTAACCACCAATCTCTCTCTTGATCTCTTTCCAATGCCCCCTCTCTCCCTCTCTCACTAACCATCCTGTCTCTCTCCTTCTAGCCCCACCCTTCTCTACCCCCCCTTCTTCTCTATCTCATCCTTTCCCTAACCCCCTTCCCTCTTTCTAACCCCACCCTGCCTGTCTCTCTCTCTCAACCCCCTTCCTTCCTTTATACCATAAATCCTGACCCCCCCATCTCTCTATGTACTCTCTTTATTACCCTAACCCCTTGTACTCTTTATTTCTCTAAGCCTTTGTCTCTCCTATCCCCCCCTCTCTCTTCTTCCTCTCTTCCTCTCTCTCTCTCTCTCTAATCCCTAACCCTACTCCCCCTAACCACATCCTTGTATTGCTAACCATCGACACCATCCCCGTGATATCTCTCTCTTCTTCTCTCCTACAAAAATCCCCACACCTCACTTTGTTAACCTTACCCCCACTATATCTCTGTATCTCCCCACACTGCTTCCCTCTCTCTCTCTCTCTCTCCTCCCCCAAAACCCCCATTATTTACCCCCCAACTCCTAACCCCCACTCTCCTTATCTCTCACCCACCACTAACCAAATCCCAATCCCTCTCTCTCTAAACCCTATTAACACACAGTCTGTCTCTCTCTCTCTAAAATTGTAACCCCAAATCTCTCTCTCTCTCCCTCTAAACCCCTAACCTCAAATATCTCTCTTTTTCTCTCTCTAAACCCATAACCACCATTCTCTCTCTTTCTATATCTATATCTCTAAACCCTTAAAATCCAATCTCTTTATCTCTCTAAACCCATAACCCCAAATATTTATCTTTCTATCTCTCTCTAAACCCCTAACCCCAATCTCTCTCTCTCTCTATCTATTTATATAAACCCATAACCCCCTATCTCTCTCTCTCTCTAAACCGATGACCCCCAATATCTCTCCCTAAACCACTAACCTCCAATCTCTCTCTCTCTTCAGCCCACCTTTCCCTAACTCCCCCTTCCTCTCTCTCTCTCTCTCCAGGCCCACCTTTCCCTAACCATCCATCCCTCTCTCTAACCCAAACACCACTCTCTCTCTCTCTCTTCCTTTCCCTAAACCCTCTCCCTGTTTATAACCCCCCACTCTCTCTCTCTCTCTCTACCCATCTTCTTACCCTATAAGATAAAGCATAACCCCAATCTCTCTATGTACCCTATTAACACATAGTTTGTCTCTCTCTCTCTAAAACCATAACCCCAAATCTCTCTCTCTTCCTCTAAACCCCTAACCTCAAATATCTCTCTTTGTCTCTCTCTAAACTTATAACCACCATTCTCTCTCTTTCCATATCTATCTCTCTAAACCCTTAAAATCCAATCTCTTTATCTCTCTAACCCCATAACCCCAAATATTTGTCTTTCTATCTCTATCTAAACCCCTAACCCCAATCTCTCTCTCTCTCTCTCTCTCTCTATATATATATATATATATATATATATATATAGATAGATAGATATAAACCCATAACCCCCGATCTCTCTCTCTCTCTCTCTCTCTCTCTCTCTCTCTCTCTCTACCCCTCTTCTTCCCCTATAAGATAAACGATAACCCCAATCTCTCTATGTACCCTATTTATTACCCTAAACACTAACCCCCTATTATCTCTCCAAACATTAACCTCTGATCTCTCTCTCTCTATATATCTATATATACATATACATATATATATATACCCCTAACCACTATTCTCTCTCTCTAAACTAGTAAGCCCTACTCTCTCTCATTCTATCTCTCTATAAATTTCTAACCTCCAATATCCTCTCTTTGTCTAAACCCCAAACCGCCAATCTCTCTCTCTCTCTCTCTCTCTCTCTCTCCCTCTCTAAACCCCTAACCTCCAATCTCTTTCCATCTCTCTCGAAATCGCTAACCACCAATATCTCTCTCTTTAAACACCTAACCCCCAATCTCTCTCTTGCTCTCTTTCCAATGCCCTCTCTCTCCCTCTCTCACTAACCATCCTCTCTCTCTCTCTCTTCCCCCACCTTTACCTAGCCCCTCCCTTCCTCTCTATCTCATCCTTTCCCTAACCCTTCTTCTCTCCCTCTAACCCAACTCCCTTCTCTTTGTGCTCCTTTCCCTAACCCCCTTCCCTCTTTCTAGCCACAGCTTCCATGTCTCTCTCTATGAATCCCTCGAGTTCCTTTATACCATAAATCCTAACCCCCCCATCTCTCTATGTACTCTCTCTATTTCCCTAACCCCTTGCGCTCTCTATTTATCTAATCCTTTGTCTCTCCTCTCCCACCCTCTTTCTCTTTCCCCTCTCTTTCTCTCTCTCTCTCTCTCTAATCCCTAAACCTACTCCCCCTAACCAAATCCCTTCATCCCTAACCATCGACACTGTCCCCATGATCTCTCTTTCTCTCTTTCTCTAAACCTCTAACCCATATTCTCTCTCCTTCTCTCCTGCCAAAATCTCCATACCTCACTTTGTTAACCTTACCCCCTATCCTATATCTCTATCTCCCCACCCCAATTCTCTCTCTCTCTCTCTCTCTCTCTCTCTCTCTCTCTCTCTCTCTCTCTCTCTCCTCCCCCATAACCCCCGATGTTTACCCTCCTACCCCTAACCCCCACCCTCTTTCTCTCTCACCCACCACTAACCAAATCCCCATCCCTCTCTCTCTCTAAACCCCTAACCCCAAATATTTGTCTTTCTATCTCGATCTAAACCCCTAAGCCCAATCTCTCTCTCTCTCTCTCTCTCCCCCCACACAACTATGTATATAAACCCCTAATCCCCAATCTCTCTCTCTCTCTCTCTCTCTCTCTCTCTCTCTCTATCGATAACCCCCAATCTCTCTCCCTAAACCACTAACCTCCAATCTCTCTCTCTCTCTCTCTCACTCTCTCTCTTCATCCCACCTTTCCCTAAATCTCCCTTCCTCTCTCTCTCTCTCTCTCCCCACCTTTCACTAACCCTCCCCCCTCTCTCTAACCCAAACCCCACTCTCTCTCTCTCTCTTCCTTTCCCTAAGCCCTCTCCCTATTTATAACCTCTCTCTCTCTCTCGACACCCCATATTCCCCTATAAGATAAAGCATAACCCCCCATATCTCTATGTAGCCTCTTTATTACCCAAAACCCTAACCCCCTACTCTCTCTATTTCTCGAAGACTACGTCTCTCTCTCCCTTTACCCCCCAAATCCCTAAACCTAGTCCCCCTAACCATACACCTAAATTGCTAACCATC
Organism: Larix kaempferi; assembly: GCA_027924585.1. NCBI lineage: Eukaryota > Viridiplantae > Streptophyta > Pinopsida > Pinales > Pinaceae > Larix > Larix kaempferi. Next base: position 737,787 of record BSBM01000972.1, read on the forward strand.
AACGCTTCCCCGATGTTCTCTCTTTCTCTCAATAAACCCCTAACCCTTGGTGTCTCTCTGTATCTACCCCCAAAAACCCCACTCATCACCCTCCTAACTCTACTGCCACTCTATCTTTCTATCTCCTCTACCATTAACCATCTTCCCATCCCTCCCTCTCTTTCTCTCCCTCTCTCTCCATCACAATCTCTGTGTGTGTGTGTGTGTGTGTGTGTCTATATATATATTTCTCTATCTAGACCCCTAAATTTCAATTTCTCTCTCTCTAGACCCTTATAGCCTTAATATATATCTCTCTCTATAACCCTAGCCCTCAATATTCCTATTTCTACCTCTCTCTAAACCCCTAACCATTAATGACTCTCTCTCTCTCTCTCAACCCTGACCGCCAATCTCTCTCTCTCTCTCTAAACCCCTAACCCAAAATCTCTCTCTCTCTCTCTCTCTCTCTCTCTCTCTCTCTCTCGCAAACCACCACTCCTCACCGTTGTACCCTTCCACCCCACTCCATATCTCTTTTCCTGATACCACTAACCATCCATAATCCCCTTGTGATATCTTTATCTCTCTAAACACCTAACCTGCAATCTCTATCTCTCTTCTAGCCAATAACCTCCAATCTCTCTCTCTTTAAAACACTAACCCCATTCTCTCTCTCTCTAAATCCCTAACCCCCAATCTCAATCTCTCTCTCTCCCTTAACCCGCTAACCAAAAATATCTCTCTCTAAACCCCGAACCCCTAATATCTCTATTTCTCTATAAATCCTTAATCCCAAATACCTCTCTCTCCCTTAATCCCTAACCCCAATTTCTCTCTCTCTAAACCCTTAACCCCCAATCTCTCTCTCTCTTTAAATCCCTAACCACCAATCTCTCTCTCTCTCTAAACCCTAACTCCCAATATCTCTCTCTAAACCACTAACCTCCAATATCTCTCTTTTTAAACCCCTAACCTCCATTCTCTCTCTATCTCTAAATACCTAACCACCAATCTCTTCGTTTATATCTCTCTCTTTCTCTAAATTCTTACCCTCCAATCGATCTCTCTCTCTAAATACCTAACCCTCAATCGCTCTCTCTCTCTAAACCCTTAACCCCAATATCTCTCTATATATATTTGAACCCCTAACAACCAATATCTCTTTGTCTCTAAACCCATAACCACCAATATCTCTCTCTCTAGAGCCCTAAGCCCCAATCTCTCTATCTCTCCCTCTCTCTCTAAATCCCTAACCACCAATCTCTCTATTCCTTTGTTCCCAACACCCCCCCTCTCCCTCTCTTTCTAACCATCATCCTCCTCTCTCTCTCTCTCTCTCTCTCTCTCGATATATATATATATATCCCTCTCCCCCCTACTCACTAGCATAAAAGAAATTAACCCTTACAACCCCTATAATTTATAATATTTAAAAACCCTACAACCTTCAACCCATAACTTTACTTGTATATTCTATAAACTATAATTCTTAAAACTTAACCAATTTATCACCCATAACCCTAACCCATATAAACCCTAAAAACCTTAAAATTCAAGAAACCCTGAAACCTTATAAGTTACCTTGGATTCAAAAATCCATTAAGACTTAACCTTAAAAGTATATAGCCATAACTCGTTAAATTCCTAATCACTAGCACTCATAAGTACTAAAACCTATAAGCCATAAACGTTAACCCATAACACATATAAAGATGAACCTATATAAACCTAATGCCCATAATCCTGAATTCATATAATACCTAGGTTCTAATCATTCACACATTTAACCCCTAATCCATAGGATTTAATCTCTCTCTCTCTCTCTCTCTAGATCCCTTATTTCCACTCTCTCTCTCTCTCTCTCTCTATTTTTCTAAACACTTAACCTCCAATATCTCTCTCTCTAGACCACTAACCCTCAATTTCTCCCTGTGTGTCTAAACCTGTAACCCACAATTTCTCTCTCTAAACCTATAACCCACAATTTCTCTCTCTAAACATGTAACCCACAATATCTCTCTCCTTCTCTCTCTCTAAAACTCTAATCACCAATCTCTCTGTATCTCTCTCTAAATCCCAAACCCATAGTTTCTCTCTTTCTCTCTCTCTCTCTCTCTCTCCCTCTCCCCCCAATCTATATCCCTCTCTAAACCCCTAACCCCCAATCTCTCTCTCTCTCTATCCATCTAAACCCATAACCACTAATATATATCTCTCTCTAAATTGATAAACCCCAATCTCTCACTAAACTGCTAACCTCCAATCTCTCTCTCTCTCTGGACCCACCTTTCCCTACCCTCCCTCCCTCCCTATAACCCAAACCCCTCTCTCTCCTCCTTTTCCTAACACCCCCTCCCTCTTTATAAACCCACTCCCTCTCTCTCTCTCTCAAACCACCATCTTCTCCTATACCATAAATCCTAACCAACCCCATATCTCTATGTACCCTCTCTACTACCCAAAATCCTAACACCCTACTCTCTCTATTTTTCCAAGCCTCCATCTCTCTCCCTTTATCCCAAAAATCCCTAACCCTACTCCCCCTAACCATATACCTAAATTGCTAACCATCAACACTCCCAATTCTCTCTCTCTCTCTCTCTCTCTTACTAAACCCCTAACCCCTAATCTCTCTCCCTCTCTCCACAAATACCCCACTTCTCACCCTCCTAACCCTACCCGCCACTCTATCTCTCTATCTCCCATACCACTATCTTCCCATCTCTTTTCCTCTCTCTATTCCTCTCCACCCCAATTTGTGTGTGTGTCTTTATACATATATATTTCTCTATCTAAACCCCTAAAATCCAATTTCTATCTCTTTATACCCTTAAAACCTCAATATATATCTCTCTCTAAACCCCTAACCCATCTCTCTCAAAACCCCTAACCAGCAATCTCTCTCTCTCTCTCTCTCTTTCTCTCTCTCTCTAGTTAAACCCCTAATTCCCAATCTATCTATCTCTCTAAACCCTAAATCCCAATCTCTCTCTCTCTCTCTCACTATCTCTAAGCCCATAAACCCAATATCTCTCTTTCTATCTCTCTTTCTCTACCCTTAAACCTTATATATATATAGTGGTAAGCCCCTCTCTCTCTCTCTTTGGATGCAACTTTCCCTAACCCCCCCTTCCTCTGTCTCTCTCCTTTCCACAACCCTCCCCCTCTCTCTCTCTTCTAACCCATATTTCCCTAACCCCAAACTCCATCTATGTAATCCAACCCCTTACTCTCTCTACTCCTTTCCCTAACTCCCCTACCTCTTTATAACATCTCCTTCTCTCTCTTAACCTCCCATCTTCCCAAATTCCATAAAGTGCCATCCCATCGAAGTGCGCAGAGACCTAATTTTGAGGAAGAAGCCCGTCTGTAGCTAAGTGTGCAAACGAAGAATTGTTGTACCCTTTCCTAAGATAATAAAACAACAGTTCTTGTGGACGTAGCTTCCCATCTAGGGAAGTGAACCACATTAAATCTTGTGTTATGCGATTGTTGTGTATGGTTGCTATTATTCAGTTTCTTGAATTATTTATAGTATGAATTCTTGAAATTACAGTTATCTGATATGTTTTTACTTTTATCTATATTCACCGTGGAAGGGATGGAATAAGATGTTAGGTAGCTCATATATGGATGAATGTTAATGATTAGTATCTCTAAGTATTTGGATGCATGAACCCGTTAAATAATCACAGAGTTAATAATAAGGAGTTGAGTGTTGCATCAGGCTGCGTAGCATTGCACAAATCATTCCATTTCATATGTTTGAAATCGGTCTAAGTGTGGATGAATGATTAAGACTATTAAGCAGGATTGATTAGTTTGATTAAGTCTTACAGTGAACGCACAATCTGGTTGACATGCTGATCCTTGTTAAGAGATGCATTGTCTCGTCGTGGTATCCTAGCAGTACCATGCATCCCCATTGACAGAAAGTATAAGACTTCGCATAGCCCCTTTCCCATAGCGTGGAAGCTCCATACCGCATTGTGCATTAGTCAGTTAAGCACTCGCACCACCAGGTTGTGGAAACCTGATTCCGCAACCACCCCCCTCAACTTCGCCTCGGGTGAGACTTTAGACTGCTCACACTCTATTGCTGAAAGGGCCGATGAATAAGGGTTTTGTTGGTATTCTGTACCGCGAAGTACCTGGGTCTACATTGGAAACCTCTAGAATGGTGTTGCGACTAACAAATGGTTATGTTTCCGTGCTAAGACTCAGTGATGTGATAGTGAGTTTTGGAAAGTAATGTGCAAAGAAGAAAACAAACTCCCATTAGGATCAGATAGTTGGCATCCAGAACAAAAAGAGACCTGGACTTGGTGCGATAAGATCGAAAGACATTTTCCAAACAAAGAAAACAAACAGGCACGTCTATCTGACGTACAGTGGTTGAATAGATATTTGTGGATGGACATCCACGAGATTTTTTGGACATTGTTTCCAAACAAATTACATGAATGGATATCACGACTAGTAGAAAGAAAGAATTGTTCTCAAGGAGGAGTACCTACAAAGTGGAGTATAGAGCTTATTGAATAGCTCAAAGAAATAGACAGCCCACTATCGCGAGTAGTCGACTTCCAGGTTGATAGCATACTTGAAGGATTTGTGGCCAAGTTTGCTGTAGACACACTGAAATCCTATAGCCAAGCTTAAGCATACTTTTTCAAAGGATTCAGAGGTAAGTTTCTGAGCAATCTCAGTCTATACATTAAAATGCTTTTAACTGAGAAAGGTGTTTTAAGAATGCAGTAATAGATTTTAATCTGTCATGGTAGAAAACACATACATTGATTTTGATGAAGAAAACCATACTTTGCGAAGTGGAAAGAGATATAAGCTTACTAACAAAAAGAAACATAAAGGATCGAGAAACCACATAGATCCCGCAATTCCATGTGACCTCAATAATCAGAAGACATGGTTATCAGCCACAATCCAGTGTATTACACCACAGAATCCACCGGGTGTTAATAGTGTTCCTCCCCTATCTCAGATTTCCGCAGTCCAGGACCCACCCATGATAAGTGTCGAGTAGTAGTTCCAACCAATAATCAATACTAGTAGCACAACATTGTTTGAGGGTTAGGAACATTTATTATGAATTATTGTTAATTATTAATTTCAAAAATCTATTTAAACCAAACAATTATCTTGACTGAAATGAATCCAATTATGTTACACAAGGGATCTTTGTTTCTAGTTTGCAAGGCCACCCAAAAGTGCAAGTAAAGAGAATGCACAAATGCCTTTGAATTAATTTATGAATTAGACATTTACAAGTGATATCTACTATTTCAATTACAAGATCGCCTGAAATTCCAAGTGAAGAGGATACTCATAGCTCGAGAATTGTAATAAAAAATCAAATCTACTATGTTACAACTTGATATCCACTTTCTAGTTCACAAGATCACCCAAAATCCTAAGTGAAGAGGATAATAGAGGCTTGAAAATAAATTTCTTAAAAATTCAAATCCAAAACTATTACAATTGAGATCCACTTTCTCGTTCACAAGATCACCTGAAAGCCCAAGTGAAGAGGATAATAGTGGCTCAAACACAACTTATCTCAAGAAAATTTAAGATTAAAGCTACAAATATCTCTAATTGTGAATGAGGTAAATCAAATTTTGTAGATCCAAAACATAAATTTACTAATTAAAGTTGTTCCTTATGTTTTGGGGGGGCAATTTTGCAAATTCTTTCAATATGTAATGTTCAAATTTTTGAATTTTTATATAATTTTCTTTATGGAATGTTTTCAAATGATATTCTAATTTATTTTTGGATGTGATTTTGTGTTTTGTTTTAGGCTTAGAAAGCATGTGGAATTCAAAATTCAAATGCCTAAAGGTTCCTGAAACAACATTTCATGTTTTTTACAATTTTTTATCATTTGCAAACTAGTGTTGTAACCATAATTTCAAGAGATAAATGAAAATTAAATCAATTAAATGTTGAATTAAGGATCCAATAGCTAAATATGTCCTAAATCAATCATATCTAAGACAAATTGTGAGAAAATTTTGAAAAAAATACCAAATTAATCCATTCTTAAGGGTTTTTGAGGGAAAATCCAACTTTAAAATTTTGAAATTAAATCCTTCTGAATTTTTCCAAATCTATTTGAAATTGATCATAAAATGTGTCTAGTATAATATGCAGTTATGCAAACATAAAAATATTTCCTAAAGATGGCCCTAAAACAATGAATTCTAACTACTAGTTTTTGACAATTTCCTGCAATTTTTGAACAAAAATCTTTAAAATATTCAAAATGTTTCCAAATATTAGTCAATTAGGATGTAAGTAAGTTCTAATATCTAATTTATGGAATTCCTAAGCCAATCAAAGCAAACAAAATCATAATAAAAGATGAATTTGGGACCATTTTAGGCTCGAATGTTCAAGATCCTGGGGGCACACACACCTATTATCACTATGACATGCGTGTTTGAGGCATATGCACACTTTTCACCACTGTGAAAAGCGTGTGGAATGCACTTGTGCTAATTGTGACCAATGTCTAAGCAAGAAAATCAAGATCCATGGCTAAATTCGCCAAAATTTGAAAAACAATTGTGTTGTATGGGGTAAATATAGGTTCTAACCAGACTCAATATGATTTCTAAACATTCTTAGAAGGACTTTTGACATAATTAAGTAAGTCTTAGGAAAATCTTAAATCTTAGGACACCAATTTTGAAAAAAAAATGAAAACCCAAGTGGAGTCTCCAATCTATTGATAGGTTTAAGCATAGGGATGTGTCTACTCTTATTATCTATCTTACTATGAATTGGTGAGATTCAATTGACATAAATGAAGCAATTATTTGTATTTTCCTAAGATATTTAACCATTTTTTAATTTGAAATAAGCTTGGAGGGAAAAAACTAAACTCAAATATGGGAGGAAAATTGAATTACTTCATATGACATCAAAGCAAAAATGATACTTACTTACAGCCTTGCTTGAGGTTAATCCCATCTCCTTTCCTTTGAGCCATCCTTCTCCATCCTTGGCTTTGATCGTTCAAGTGCTTTGTGTTGAATATGAGCTTTCCAACCTTTAAATCCTTCCAACATGCCTTTATTCTCACTCTCTGTATTTTACAATTCCCCAATTGCCTTTCTTTTATAGCATTGGGATTTGTGCATTCAATGACTAAACATGAATGTGGGACTAAAATTTTGGACGAATTTTTATTATTTTCATCCAAAACTCCCTTTTCCTTACTTTTTCAACATTTGTCTTGACTTTCCAGAATTTTTAGGATAATTAATACACATGTGATGTATTCTTTCCAGCACAGGAGTTGTAAAAACTGGGTTTTTGTCATTTAAGTGGTCCTAAGCTTGGACTCTTTAGAGAAACCTTTGTATTCACAAACTTCTTCCTTTGTGCAAGCAGTGGTTAGATGAGAGATTAGATCTCTCAATTGTTCCAAATTTCCAGTCTTCATGTTGTGGATGAATGGAAAAATGTGCTTCCGCCTTCACTTATTAAGGGTGTTAACTTGATTGTTAACAGGGGCATTGGATAGAGCAGAAGAGAGATATTGGTGGTTAGGGGTTTAGAGAGATATATAGAGGGAGAGAGAGATTGGATGTTATTAATTTAGAAAGAGAGAGATATTTGAGGTTAGGGGTTTAGAGAGAGAGAGAGGGATTGTTGGTTAGGGATTTATAGACAAAGAGGGAGAGAGAGATTGGGGGATAAGGGTCTAGACACATAGAGATAGAGGCAGAGAGAGAGAGATATTGGTGGTTATGAGTGATAGAGAGAGAGAGAGAGAGAGATTGGGGGTTAGGGGGTTGAGAGAGAGAGAGAGAGAGAGAGAGATTGGGGGATAGGGGTCTAAAGAGAGAGAGATAGAGATATATATTTGGGGAGAGGGGTTGATAATAGATTTAAGTGTAGTGTTAGATCTACTTTAAACATGCTATATTATTATGAAATGGTGAGTTCCAATGTCAGATATGAAACAATTAACTAACATTCCCTAACATCTTAGCCATTTTTGAATTCAAACTAAACTTGATAAGAAAAAATTAAACTCTTAAATTGAAAGAAAATTGAATCATTTCATATTAATATAAAGAAGAAGATACATACTTGCAATCTAGCTTGATGTGCATCCTTTCTCCTTTTCCATGAGCTTTCATTTCTCCAACCTTGCCTTTGATGAAGATTCCAAGCTTTCTAATCCTCCAAATCTCCCCATCATGCCTTTGCTCTTCCTTTTTCGCCCTCCTACCATGCCCAAATGGCTTTTTTTATATCATTGGGAAATGGGCTCTAGAGTTTCTCTTTTCAATGCAAGATAATCCCTTTTCATGATTTTTTATTATTTTCTCTCAAAAACCCACTTTCCATAGTATTTTTAGGCTTTTGTCACAACTATAGCATATTTAAGTACAATTAATGCACTTATGTGCATTTCTTCTCACTATTTGATTGGTGGAGCTTAGATTTGAGCCTTCAATTAAGCAATTCAATCACTAAACCTTGTCTCTTTACGATCCTACTTTTTTCACTCAATCATTCCAGTTATGGAAGTAGTGATTACATCAGAGAGGATTCTTCTCTTCTACACTTTTATTCTGTCATCATGTTGCAGGTGCATAGTAAAAATATGCTTCTTCCTTCACTTTGTTAAGGGTGTTAATTTGATTGTTAACAGATTCCCCCTAATGTGTGATGTCTGAAGCAGATCTAAGGGACGTAATACATTATCGAAACTAATACTCTTCATACGAATACTATTTATTGATCAAAGCAAGGATGAGGAAAGGACAAGTTCACGGGCACAGGATTTGGGATACATCTGCAAGTCAAATAGATCAATTTTTCAAATATATAATATCTTCCTGAGGCGGGTATTCCCATCCTCAGTAGTAAACAAGAATGGCCACAAACAATACATAGTGGATCCATGTCAAAAGAAACATTTTTAGAAGTGTAAACATGCACATTGAAGAGTGCGAGAACAAGGTCTTTATCGAACCTCTGACATGGTAGTTTAATATTGCGCAGCTCGGGCAGTGCATCGATGAGTGAGACAACTATTTTTCACAAGGTCTTCAATACAAACTGACGATAGTACGAGTTTATATCATGCGAATAAATGAACTAATGTCAAGCATAATAAAACACCATCTGATTATCGATCATTGATGTATACCTTTAACATATGTGAAGAGACCCATCGATAATGATGATGGACTCTAAGGTACTGAGTACAAACTAGCAAATGAGAATAGATGTTCTGAAGTCGAACACTTGTAGAATCAAATAATCAGGGGTCATTGATGTATACCCATTGTCATTTACGAGAAAACCTTCCATTGATGAATGTAAGATCCAACATACTCCTAGGTTTCTAGATCCATTTCCTAGATGATGATTTGGTGTCGATAGGAATAGATCCATCAGAAGGAGGGCATTAATGCATCCCACATCAATCGATACGAAACAAAGATCAATAGTCTGATATAATTTGGTAGAACTGCGAGATCCAACACTATATACTGACACAAGGAAGGTCGACTTGATTGGTCAGGAATATTTGAGGAATGGCCGACATAGTTTGAAATTCCCTTGAACACATAACACGGCACAGAATGGACAATTGGAAACATAGGACTTGAGTAACCGAACTTAATCAAATCTGCCAATTCCAAATGTATTAACGAAAGCTCCATTGGTGACACGAAGGATAACCCATCGATGGAGATCTGTTCAAAATACTGGTACAGTTTCCTAAGGAAAATGTAAATGGTGTACTGACGGTGGATAACAAATTATGTTCTGTGTTCAAAAGATACAAGCACTGACTGTTGCCATTTTCTTCAATGATATAATATAAAAAGATTCAATTCTCCCTCTTTTTGGATTTTTGTGTTTTCCAATTTTTAAAATTTTTCACTTATTATCTTGAAAAAATAATAAATAATGTATGATACATTAGAGGAAATGAGTGTCTCAAGGGCATGCGCCTAAATTTCAAGGGCATGGGTCAGGCCAAGGCAAAGATACATATTGCAAACAAGGGATGAGATAGTTATGTACACTCTTACAGATGTTTCCTCCATGGGTATGGGTCAAATATATAGAAGCAATGGTTTATAGGCATCATGTAACAAAAAGTGACTGCAAAGGAAAATACAAAACATAAGCAATAAGCAACGAAGCAGTTTGCACGGATTTTCAAGTGGATATTTTAACACATTCTTATGTAAAATGAAAACAATTTGGGATCCCATCAGGATATGGTCAGAAATTTATGAAAGATAAATATGTGGTCTCAAACTCCAAGTCATGATGGGACTAATAGGGCTCCCGGGCGTATGAGAATAACTCAACATGGGCACCAAAATGGAAATGGGGTGCTTTAAGTGTAGTGTTAGATCTACTTCAAACATGCGATATTACTATGAAATGGTGAGTTCCAATGTCATATATGAAACAATTAACTAACATTCCTTAACATATTAGTCATTTTTGAATTCAAACTAAACTTGATAAGAAAAACTCAAACTCTTAAGTGGAAGGAAAATTGAATCATTTCATATTAAGCTAAAGAAGAAGATACATACTTGAAATCTAGCTTAATGTGCATCCATTCTCCTTTTCCATGAGTTTCCTTTATCCACCCTTGCCTTTGATGAAGATGCCAATCTTTCCAATCCTCCAAATCTCTCCAGCTTGCATTTTCTCTTCATTTTCCCTCCTCCTACCATGCCCCAAATGCCTTTGTTTTATAACATTCGGAAATGGGCTTTCAAGTTTCTCTTTTCAATGTGGGATAATCCCTTTTCACGATTTTTTATTACTTTCTCTCAAAAACCCACTTTCCATAGTATTTTTAGGCTTTTGTCACAACTTTAGCATATTTAAGCACAATTAATGCACTTTTGTGCATTTCTTATCACTATTTGACTGGTGGAGCTTAGATTTGAGCCTTCAATTGAACAGTTCAATCACTAAACCTTGTCTCTTTAGGATCCTTCGTTATTCACTCAATCCTTCCAGTTATGGAAGTACTGATTAGATCAGAGAGGGTTGTTATCTTCTATACTTGTCCTCTATATGCTTCTTCTTTCAGTTTGTTAACGGTGTTAATTTGGTTGTTAATAGATGCTAATGTTTGATGTTCGAAGTAGAGTTAAGGACCAAAATACATTATTGAAACTGATACTCTTTATTGATCAAAGCAAGGATGAGGAAAGGATAAGCTCACAGACACAGTATTTAGGATACATCTGTAATTCAAACATAGCAATTTCTCAAATATATAATATCTTCCTGAGGCAGGAATACCCATGCTTGGCACTAAAAAAGCATGGCCATGAACTATACACATTGGATCCATGTCAAAAGAAAAATTTTCAGAAGTGTAAACATGCACTTTGATGAGTGCGAGAACAAGGTCTTCATCAAACTTCTGACATGGTAGTTTAATCTTGTGCAGCTCAGGAAATGCATTGATGAGTGATACAACTATTTTTCCCAAGGTATTCAATACAAACCAATGATAGTATGAGTTTATATCATGTGAATAAATGAACTGATGTCGAGCATAATAAAACATCATCTGATTATCGATCATTGATGTATACCTTTAACAGATGCGAAGAGACCCACTGATAATGATGATGGACTCTAAGGTACTGAGTACAAACTAGCAAGTGTGAATAGATGTTCTGAAGTTTAACACTTGTAGAATCAAATAATCAAGGGTCATTGACGTATACCCACTGTCATTTGCGTGGAAATCTACCTCTGATGACTGCAAGATCCAAGGTACTCCTAGGATTCTAGATCCATTTCCTAGATGATGATTTGGTGTTGATAGGAATAGATCCATTAGAAGGAGGGCATTAATGCATCCGACATCAACCGATACGAAAAAAAAATCAATAGTCTAATATAATTTAGTAGAAATGCAAGATCCAACACTGTATACTGACACAAGGAAGACCAACTTGATTGGTGAGGAATATTTAAGGAATGGCCAACAAAGCTTGAATTTACATTGAACACATAACATGACGCAGAATGGACACTTGGAAACATAAGACTTGAGTAACCAAACTTAATGAAAACCTCCAATTCTAGATGCACTAACGAAAGCTACATTGGTGGCAGGAAGGATAACCCATCGGTGGATATCTGTTCAAAATACTGGTATAGTTTCCTAAGGAAAATGTAGATGGTGTACTGACGATGGATACCAAATTATGTTTCATGTTCAAGGGAGACAAGGACTAACTGTTTCCATTTTCTTCAATGATATAATATGAAATGATTCAATTCTCCCTCTTTTTGGATTTTTTCATTTTCCAATTTTTAACCTTTTTCATTTATTAGCTTGAAAAAATAATAAAGAATCCTATGATACATTAGATGAAATGAGTGTCTCAAGGGCATGCACCTAAATTTCAAGGACATGGGTCAGGCCGAGGAAAAGATACATATTGCAAACAAGGGTTGAGTAATTTATGTACACTCTTACTGATGTTTCCTCCATAGGCATGGGTCAAATATACAGAAGCAATGATTTATAGGCATCATGTAACAAAAAGTGACTGCAAAGGAAAATACATAACATAAGCAATAAGAAACAAAGCAGATTTCACGAATGTTCAAGTGGATATTTTAACACATGCTTATGTAAAATAAAAAACATTAGGGAACCTAGCAGGATATGGTTAGAAATGTATGAAAGAGAAATTCATGGTCCCAAACTCCAAATAATGATGGGACTAATAGGGATCCTGGGCCTATGAGAATAACTCAGCATGGGAACCAAATGGAAATGGGGTGCTGATTAGGGTGTCCCATGTTCGGTAGGCTCTTTTGTCGGATTGGTGGAAAATACAGATATGAAGGGTTGAACCACCAATTTCCAACAGGTTCGACCCTATGGAAATTTTTGGTTGCAAAAGGTTCAAATGCATATTTACAAAGGGATAGCCTAAACCTATATGCAATATTCCAAATATACTAGATCAGATCAAGGAACATTCAAATAATGCTCCTATACTTGGGTAGACTTAATCCAATTATGCTCCCAGTGGCCCCACAAAAGATGTCCTTAGGTGGGTGCAACCAAATGTTGACAACTTTAGGGATATCTTGATATGATGATAAAATGTAATCCAATAAATCATATGAGTTGGGAGATCTCACAGCCCAAATGGGCCAAGTAACCAGATCATATTCCTCCATCAAGAGAATATTTTGATCTGAATATGATGAAGTTGTTTGAGTAGCTTGGTATGAAACTTCTATGACAGATAGGGGTGATCCAAATGCTTGCCAACATTTAAATGATAGTACACAAGCTGAGGTCCCTTCATCTACTATGGTTCGAAAAATGTTCTTACCATGAGTCATTACTTTAATCTGAAAATAAACTTCGGAAGGAATCTATGTATGATGTGATCGAAGTTGGATCGGATGGATCAACAATGCAAATTTTATACAATAGTTCATTTTTTTTTTAGGATGACATTGCATTACCTCCATGTCCGACATGGCACATTGTACTTGAACTAGGTCCTCAAGAACAATATCATTTTCAGCATCTCGAGTGTTAGGATTATGCATTATTCTACGTAGAAAACCTTTGGGGGGTGTGGCACTAAGTCTATGGATGGTTTCTCAATGGAGAGAAAACCACTTGGCTATGATACCGATTGATCTAATGTACTTGGAGAGACATCATAAGAATCGATTCTTGTTTGAATGTTCATCTCATGATCGCACATGAAGAAATTGGAATTGGGATCATTTCCCCCTTGCGGGGGGGTTTGGATGGTTTCTCCCTGGCGGGGGTACCGGTGTCAAAATAGTGGGTTGTTGTTTCCCATCACATTGAGTCATGTTTGGTGTATCTCTTTTCCCATATTTATCATTTTTCTTACTCTTGTAGTTCTTCTTCTTTCCTCTAAGGTATATGGATTGGACTATAGGGATTTCAGAATTCTGGGAAGGATTAGCACTTTGCTTACCCTTATACTTCTTTTTCTTTCCTCTAAGTTCTATGGATGAGACTAAAAGGATGTCAGAAGTGTTGGAAGGATTAGCAGGTTGTTGCATTGCCCAGCCAATTGTGGGTTGCGAAGTCTAAATAGAAACTTGTCCCAATTGTTGGGTAATCTGTTCAATTTGGTTGACGGAATCCATCATACCATTGGCATGAGGTCCATGTGGTGGCCTATTTGGATCAAACGTAGGTCTTGCAGGTTGGTTACAAAAATATTGGTTATTTCCTGGAACCTTACCACTCCATTTCGGAACGACGTTAATGGTTGGATTGTTCCCTTGCGGGGTTAGGCCCCGAAAAGATTGGTTACTTTCTAGAACCTAACCACTCCATTGATGTGGTCACTGTGTGTGATAAGAATTCCAAGGTGGGTTTCCCCTTTGTGGAGACTGACCCCAGGAAGATTGGGTACTTCCTGTAACATGGCCAATGGGTGGATTGCCCCCTTGCGGAGGTGGGCCCCAAGAATATTGGTTACTTCTTAGATCCCAACCACACCATGATGGTTGTCCTTGGGCTTGAGAATCATTCCAAGGTTGATTGCTTCCTTGCGAAGGTTGCATCCAAAAAGATTGGTTACTTCCTGGATGTTGTCCATTCCATGGTGGAACAGGATGGATGGATGGTTACTTTATAGAACCTGACCACTCCATTGATGTGGTGCATGTGTGTGATAAGAATTCCAAGGTGGGTTTCCCCTTTGTAGAGACCGACCCTAGGAAGATTGGGTACTTCCTGTAACATGGCTAATGGGTGGATTTCCCCCTTGCGAAGGTAGGCCCCAAAAATATTGGTTACTTTTTGGAATCTGACCAAACCATTGATTGTTTCCTTGGTTTTGATAAGTGTTCCAAGGTTGATTTCCTCCTTACGGAGGTGGGACCCGAGAAGATTGGATACTCCATGAAACCTCCCCAATCCATTGATGAATGGGGTTGATAGGTGGATTTCCCCTAGCCATTGTGATAGGATAAGTTGGAGGATAATCCCTGGGGGCATTTCCTTTAATCTATGGAGCATAACCCCAATTGGCATAAATGTTTCATGGTTCATTTCTTGCTCCAAGAATATTACTATTCCATGGTGAAGGGTTGTCCCCGGAAGTAGAATTTGTACAAGTGTTAGGTATACCAAGAGGATTTTGGTTTACTCCTTGTGTGTTTTGACCTTGATTAGCCGAACCATATGGAAAACAAATGTTTGGTAAGGTACACCTTTCAATAGGGATTCCTGCAGACGAAGTGGATGTACTTTCAGGATTGGAACCCGAAACTGTATCAACTAGAACTAAAGTGTTGGTTGAAATTGTGCTGCTAACAGGTATACTAATTGTTGGGAATGATGTAGAGACCAAATTGGAAGTATTTCTACCTCCATCAACTGTTTGATGTTGCGACGACGTAGTCGCTTGTGCTCCTGATGAAGCCATAGGGTCACTTTTTGAATTTTGCATGCCATTCAAACTTTCAAAAAGAGGTTTGATATCACCCAGTGACTCATGGATAATCAGTATAAATGGTTCTGAAAAAATCATCAAAGGTGGAATTACATGAGCATTTGTGTGATTTTTCAATGTTTCAATTTCAACTAGAGTAAGATCATCAACTATGTTTGTATTTAGTTCATTATGTGACGATGAATTCTCAGTGTTTATTCGTTGTTGTTCTTATTGTATCTGTCTCTACAATGTAGCAGGGCCTTCAATTTTTGGTGACTCACTTCATTGCCGCCGTGACTAGCGGATCGAGAGAGTAGCCACTTATAAGAATTTGACAAAAGTATGTATTTAAAATTATCTTCTTAATAAAAAAATAGAATCAAACAATCCTAAGGAAGTCTATAATGAACAAAAGTAAAACGTGTCCACATAGTAAAAAGTCTTATAGATCCAAGCAAGCAAACTACTTTTCCAAAGAGCCGAAGCTCAGTAAAAATTTGGATTGGAGGGCCTTCCAAAATTAGTAGTTGTTGAGAGATATGAGGCATCAAACAATTACTAACAGTGAAGGTATGAGAAACAATTACAATAAACTTTAATCGCCAAGGGTGCAAGTGTTGGTTCCTGACCAATCACCCTCCCAAGGAGTAAAAGTTCCAAATTTTGTCTCAGGTATTGCAAGATTTCTCCACTTACTATAGCCTATGTGAAATCCTAGGAAGAGCAACTAAAGCTACCATTTCACAATCAACGGTTAGGCGGAACAGTTTTAATTCGAGGACAACTCTAATAACCAGGTACTCTAGAAAAGTGATGTCACCCCGAGGATAATAACTGATTTTCAAAAATCATTGTAAACCAAACCAATATCTCAATGAAAATGAATCTAATACTTTTACACAGGGGATCTCTGTTTCTCATTTGCAGGTCCACCCGAAAGTGCAAGCAAAGATGATATGCAGAGCCCTTTGAAATGCTTATGAATTAAAGTCTAGACTATTACACTTGAGATCTACTTTCTCATTTGTAGGGCCACTCGAAAGTGCAAGCAAAGAGGATACGGTAGCTCAAGAATTGTATGTGAAAATTGAAATCTACTCTATTACACTTGAGATCTACTTTCTTGTTCACAAGATCGCATGAAGGCCCAAGTGAAGAGGATATGGTGGCTCAGACAGACAATGCTTTAAAAATCAAATTCTAGATTATTACACTTGAGATCCACTTTCTCGTTTGTAGGGCCACCCGAAAGTGCAAGCAAAGAGGATACGGTGGCTTAGACACAACTTATCACAACAAAATCGAGATATGACACTACAATATTCTCTAATTGTGCATAAACATAATGAAAATACTGTACATCCAAAACAAAATTGAACTAATTAAAGTATGTATTCGGTTTTGGAGGGAAATTGTTTTCAAAATGTCTAAAGGTGTAATGTTGAATATTTTTTTTTCAATGCAAATGTGTTCAAGTGATCTTTTCATATGTCACAACTGATATTTGGTTTCATGTTTCAGATAAGCAAGTTTATGAGATTCATAAATTAAAGGGCCTTAAGGTTCTTTAAACAAATATTTATGTTTTTTTAATTTTCACTATTTGCAAACTATGAAATTCATCAAAATTATTTAAAGATTGGTCCTAACCCTATCCAACCAATGATCTAAAAGAAAAAGATGACCTTGAGAAAATGGATCTACCACAAATTGTAAGAAAAATTTGAAAGAAATGTCAAATATTTAGGCCATTTTTAAAGGTTTTTGGAGGGAAACTCCAAATCTGAAGATATCAAACCAAACCCTCCCAAATTTTTCCAAATTAATGGTAAACTGATCTTAACATGTATTAAATAAATTTTTAGGTCTGCAAGTACAAAAATGAAGCCTAAATGTGGCCCTAAAACAATGAAATCTCAAAACTAGTTCTAGCAATTTTTGCAAATTTGAAACAAGAAAGCTTTAAAATTCTTTAAAATTGTTCCAAATCTTGAGCAAAGGAGGATCAAAATGAGGTTTAAAATCTAGTATTAGGGTTTCCTAATCCTATCCAAGAAGAAAAGATCAACTAAAAAGCGGAAAGAGGGAAGAACTAGGCTCCAAAAACTCAAAAAACCAGTCGGCACACCTTCTAGAACAGAGCAAAGTGCCAAAAGGGGAGTGGCGCACTTTGTACACAGGCAGGGTGAACCAATTGACCTTTGGCACTCTGTGTACATAGGGAGGCTGTGCCAGTATTCTAAATCAAGAAAGACCGATATCTTAGCTCTATTTTGAAGGATTTTGAGAGTTTATGAGTGGATCTAGGCTGTTTTGGAGCCTCTAAACCTGCAACATAGGTTCTTGAAGGGATATTAAGGAAAAATTGGAGTAGATCTGAAAGGTTAGAACACCAATTCAGCTAGCACGGTCGCAAATCTAATAATAGCTTTAAGTGTAGTGTTATATCTACTTTAAACATGTTATATTACTATGGAATGGTGAGTTCCAATGTCAGATATGAAACAATTAACTAACATTCCTTAACATCTTATCCATTTTTGAATTCAAACTAAACTTGATAAGAAAAAATTAAACTCTTAAATGGAAGGAAAATTAAATCATCTCATATTAAGCTAAAGAAGAAGATACATACTTGCAATCTAGCTTGATGTGCATCCTTTCTCATTTTCCATGAGATTTCCTTCCTCCACCCTTTCCTTTGATGAAGATGCCAAGCTTTCCAATGCTCCAAATCTCTCCAACATGCCTTTTCTCTTCCTTTTGCCCCCTCCTACCATGCCCCAAATGCCTTTGTTTTATAGCATTAGGAAATGGGCTCTCAAGTTTCTCTTTTCAATGTAGGATAATCCCTTTTCATTATTTTTGATTATTTTCTCTCAAAAACCCACTTTCTATAGTATTTTTAGGCTTTTGTCACAACTATAGCATATTTAAGTACAATTAATGCACTTTTGTGCATTTCTTCTCACTATTTGACTAGTGAGCTTAGATTTGAGCCTTCATTTGAGCAGTTCAATCAATGAACCTTGTCTCTTTAGGATCCTTCTTTCTTCACTCAATCATTCCAGTTATGGAAGTAGTGATTAGATCAAAGAGGCTTTTTCTCTTCTGTACTTGTCTTATGTCTTGATGTTGCAGGTGCATAGTAAAAATATGTTTATTCCTTCACTTTGTTAAGGGTGTTAATTTGATTGTTAATGGGGGTTTAAAGAGAGTGAGAGGGATATTGGAGGTTAGGGGTTTCGAGAGATAGGGAGAGAGAGGGGGGGTGAAGGGGTAGGAGGGTGAGGAGGAGGGGTTTGGGAGAGAGAGAGAGAGAGAGAGAGAGAGAGAGAGAGAGAGACCATGGGTTATGGATTTAGAGAGAGAGAGAGAGAGAGACCATGGGTTAGGGATTTAGAGAGAAAGAGAGAGAGAAATTGGAGGTTAGGGTTTTAGAGAGAGAGGGAGAGAGAGATAAAGAGAGATATTGGGGATTAGGGTTTAGAGAGAGATGGATAGATTTTAGGTTAGGGGTTTAGAGAGAGAGAGGGATATATTGGAGGTTAGGGGTTTAGAGAGAGATATATATGAGAGGTTAGGGGTTTAGAGAGAGATAGAGGGAGAGATATGTTGGAGCTTAGGGATCTAGAGAGTGAGATATTGAAGGTTATGGTTTTAAAGAGAGAGATTGGAGGTTAAGGGTTTTGAGAGAGAGGGGGGGAGATACAGACAAACAAATATTGGGGGTTAATAGTGATTTAGAGAGAGAGAGAGAGAGAGATATCAGAAGGAGTATGGATGGTTAATGGTGTGGGGGAAAGAAAAATAGATTCAGTGGGAGGGGTAGGAAGGTGAGGAGTGGGAGTTTGAGAGAGAGAGAGAGAGATTAGGTGTTAGGGTTTTATATATATAGAGAGAGAGAGATTAGGTGTTAGGGTTTTATATATAGAGAGAGAGAGAAACAAAGAGATTGGAAAGAGTAGGGGGAGACAGATAGAGAGAGAGACAGATGGGGTTATGGTTAGTGGTAGGGGTCATAGAGGGAATTTGCGGGGGGTAGGTGTAATGTCCCCAGCTTCACCCCATGGCATTAAATTGTAAATGATGTAATATTGTTATAAAATTGTGGTGAGGAGCTCAATGCCAAGGCCCCGCCATCAATTTAGTGATGCATATGGTTTACGTGCTAGCTAGGCACATTGATATTGTAAATATGCATTTTAATAAATACCCACAACTAGCTATGCAATGCAACAAGAGATGGGGGCATGATTTTACAAGGAATTGGGAAGGAAAACATTCAAACCCTTGAGCCAACCAAGTCAAGCCAAGTGTCAATGAGAGAACCAATCAGACTCTCAACTACCCATGTTGACTTTTGTACCCAATCATTGATTTCTCCCAAGAGTTGGTTGAGGTAGTTAATGCCTTGGGGAATGGGAGGTATGGCTATCCAAATTCGGGTATGGGCAAGCCACATTGCATGGGAAATCAATTTTTGCTTCTTGGGCAAGAAAGGAGCCATGAGTTGCTCCCCAAGCCATTATCCATCAACCAATTGCTCTCCCTCACGAGTTGGGATCTACCTGAGCATTTTTCAGCCATTTTTTTGGGTGTTCTCCTTGATCCTCAGCTAGGATAAGGGATTTTTTGTATTGTATACCAATGGGGAAGATGGAAATTCGAATTGGGGTTCCATAGAGACCATTCTGGCTATTAAATGCTGAGATGGTTGGGGAGAAATCGTTTTTCCTCCCCTGTGAATGTTTTTCCTCATCCCACAAATCATTTTTGGATGGAAACGATTTGGGGAAAGCCCAAACCCATGGCCATCCTGATGGTAAATCCATTGCTTTGGCTTGACCTTGAGTGTAAGCCTCCAGGGTTCAAACGTAGCCTGATAAACCCAGCTGTGGACTGGCTTGGCTCAGATGAAATGATTAATTGGCTATGAATGAGTGAATGTCCCCTTTTCCTTGTAAGAATCATGCCTAGCTCGGGGGTGGCAGTTGTGTTGAGAGCTTGATGAACACAATTGGCCTATGGTTGGGTGGAATGTTGCAGCGACATAGCTAGTTGTTTAGGACCAATTTCACAATGAAGATAAGTGTTTTTCTGTCTATGTATTTACTTCTGCAATGCATTAATTTGATGACTATTTTGATATGCTAGACGGGCATGAATTGTGTATGGATTAGTTTCAATTCCGTTGTGCATATTGCCTGATTTGTATCTGCACACCAATGTTTTTTTTTATTCATATGATTCTAATGACTGGGATGAGTTTTATGAAAAGCCCCACAGATTGTTATCATCTTCCCTCTCTTATTGGGTCAGCAGGTGGGTACATTACATTTTTGTATCAAAGCTACTTGTTGCAGCATTGGGCCTTTATGGGCTACCTATCATAGTTGTAGAGGTAAGTATGCTTCCTGCTCAACACTGATAGTTAAGAAAAATTTTCAAATTTTCAAATTTTTAAAATTTTTCTAAGTGTGTATGAAATTCTGCCAAAAACTGTGCTGGCGAATCTCAGCGAGTTGGCCCGAAACTATGGAAGAACTCAATGAGTTGGCTCGAAACTGCAGAAGAACTCAGCGAGTTGGCCCGAAACTGTGGAAGAACTCAGCGAGTTTGCCCGAAACTGCGGAAGAACTCGGCAAGTTGCCCCACAACGACGGAAGAACTCGACGAGTTGGTTTGCAACATCGGAAGGACTTGGAAAGTTGGTCCAAGATTGCGGCAAAAATCGACAAGTTGGTCCGAAAATTTTTCTAAGTGTCTTTCGGTGGAAAGAACTCGTAATTGTTTGCCGCAACGACAGAAAGATGAAAGCTTTGGGCTGAAACGGCGGAGAAAGTTAGCAAGTTGGTCCGAAATTTTTCAAAAAAATTTCTAAGTGTTTTTCGACATCAAGGAAGAAATTTCGGAAGAACTTGGCAAGTTGCTCCGAAACAGTGGGAGAACTGGGCAAGTTCGACCGCAACATCGGAAGAGATGGGTGAGTTGCTCTACAACATCAAAAGGAACTCGGCAAGTTGTTCCGCAAGGGGGAAAGCCCCCTTGACCCCTGTCGTTCCCCGAAGACAGTTGTTGTAAGTGTGAAATGTATTCTTGGAATGAAGAGCAAGAATTGCATAGAAGGGGTTGTGAAATCTCAGTAAGAGTAATGGGTTGTAATACCTATTATGGAGGATGAAAGGGAAATTCCTCACCTTAAACTATTTTTGTTTATAGCATAAGAATTGCATATTTGGAAAATATCAATAATGCATGTTATACACGTATGTATACACTGAATTGCTAATTCATGAGAAGATCATAGCTAATAAATCCTTGTGTGCTTGGTAGGGAAGCCAAGAAAAGGATCAGCTATGATGTGGAGGAGGAACTCCATGTCATGATGAGGAATTGGAAAGGGAGAATTCCTTAATTCCTCCATTTCTATTATATTAATATTTTCTGAGTTGTCTATACTAAAAATTATGGCATTGGGATGCTGGAAATGAAAAAGGATAGATACATGAAGTGAATATGTACTAGATGGCATATTGCACAGTGCATGTGAAAATGTTTTTTGCATGTATATGATATTGCATATTGCTAAAATAGTGAGGTTTTACATATGCAATAAGCCACTTAAGATAATGATTGTGGTTGCTAATAATTAGTTGTGTCCGTATTGGTTGTAGGACCAAAGACAATCGAAGCATGGCTAACGATGTGGATGATGTTGTTGCATATGACCAAAAACCTTATGAAGAAAGGATGGTGCAACAAATCTATGATCATGAGGTTGGAAAAAGGAATGTGTATCCCTGGTAAGAGGCCAACCGATCAGGTAACATCAAGCGATGTTAACGACAGCCATGCAGGTAATGGTTATTTATGCTTAATTGCATGAATGATTGAAGGAGGATTTGGTGAGATTCCTTCAACTATGTTTAAACTATGTTGATTGATTTGCATGTAGTATTGTGTGCCCGAATGTGAATGTCAACCTACCAAGTATGGTGAGGTGTGGGTAAATGAAGGCAATGATCCTTACACCCTATAATTGCTTAGAAATCTCAATGTATTCATATGAAATTGTATCATGCCATTTGTGGATGTTGGTTGAGAAGTTTTAACAACCCAAGCAAGTGATGACTTATGGTCTTGTTATAATGTATGCCATATGAGAGAGCCATGGTTAGGCCATAATATGTTTGAAGGCATAATATTCATGAATTAATGCAAGGTTGCATTGAGGGGATGTGCATTAAAAATATTTTGTACAATCTCGTGGTTATGCACGAAATGGTGATCTATGTAATGAGTTGCTGTGAATGCAGGAGAATGATCGAATATAGAAGGTAGACATGTTGATGGGCTACCAAGAGTGCTATGTTGGAAGGACATAATTGCATGAAATGTGAAGTAATGAGTATTTATTGTTTATCTAAATTGCATGGATAGTGTGACTATGTCTTGTAATTTTTAATGCATATATAGAGATGTATATATTTCATTGCATTTAAAATGTTAACAGCTGAAAGTGTTTGAATTATTGAGCGTTATAATTCTGAGATCACTTCAGTAACTATTGTAGCAATGAAGAGAGTATATGCATACATATTCACAATGTGTTTGGCTGATTGAAATTTCAGTTTTCAGGTAGAAAAGTCTTGCATATCGCAATGAGGATAAGTCCATAGTAAAGACCAGGATGTACCATGTGCAGAAGCCAAAGGTTATGAGAAGGTTCTCATGGTTGTAAGTTATGCATGAAACAAATCTAAAAATTGTCTGGTTTAAGTTTATGAGAATAGTCTCATGGTTGCAAATCTAATTTCTGTAGGAAAACAGATTTATAAATTTTAGATTTGAGAATTTGTCGATAATTGCTAATGATTGTTTGGCTTATATAGAATTGTGTCAGGAGGACATGTTGTAGGTGGATGTTTATGTATGGTAGCAAGGGTGAAACCACAATGGACAGAGTGATACCACTTATGACAGCCAGACAATATGAGGATAGCCTCATTACTAAGCAAATTAATTTATGTAGGAGACATAATTCAAAATTCATATTGAATTTAATTATTAATGGCATTGATTGGTTATGAAACAATCGGATTTGAAGCTTATTGCTAAATGCTGCTGACTCTTTGGTTATTTGATAAGTGTGCCAGGATGACACATTGCAAGAAGACCATGTGTGATGGCCTGCAGAAGCCAAACTAGATGGGAAGGATCCCATGCTATGGAAATGGGTTTCAGGTGAAACACCATTGTAAATGTTGATAATGTCTCATCCGAACTACATGTTGGTAAAGCATGTGAGTGAGACAGTAAAATTATGCCAAGAAGGCATGTCTGGGTTAAGGAACATGAAAGGATTGGGGTGGCAAAACAAAGGACTGTTGACTCAGAGAAGGGAGCCCCCATTCTTCACCATTAAGAAAGATACATCTGTAAAAAGAGTGAGTATTCGGTAACCCTAACTAAGAATATACCTGTCTGGTTATTAGATTTGATATGTAGAGCATGTTTCAATGTTTCATTATTATTCCAGACTGCTTGAGTATGATTAGGTCCTACATGGCTCACATCGGAAAGAGATGCATACCTTTCAGATGCTGGGTTAAGTTAGGGTTGTCAATATTGACTACACCCTAAGGGAATGGACACATTACTGGTGTTTCAATACTTGATAGTGAATGTTATGAAACATGGTTACAATTTTAGAGCAGCAATATTGATAAGTCTGTTTATCCTTCTTGTGCTATCAGCTTCCACAGATGCAATTTGGTGTTGCATGTAAGAGGCAAAGTGAAGAAAGGGTGCTCAAGAGGACTGTATGGGCAGTGGTAACCTTTCTACGCTCACACTAAATGACACTAGAAGAGATGGATAGGCCCAAGGAGCTATGTTGTAGAAAAGGGGTATCATCCTTGTGTAGTGTGAGTGGGTATTGTGGGGCCATGCTAGCCTGAAGTCAAGTGAGTCACCTATGGAGTTCCTAGAGGGAACCACTAGTTGCATAAGAGAAGAAGCCACGTAATCATGTTATGATAAACCCAATCGATGCACTGGCTTAGCATACTGATTTTTGAAATGCTTGATAAACCCAGTCGGCGTACTGGATTAGCATACTAATTTTTGAAATGCTTGATAAACCCAGTCAACGTACTAGCTTAGCATACTGATTTTTGAAATGCTTGATAAACCCAGTCGGCATACTGGCTTAGCATACTGATTTTTGGGATGCCTGATAAACCCAGTCGGCGTACTGGCTTGGCATTGCCTATTCAGATGATGTTGTGGAGCAGCATGTGTGCTGGCCAAGCAACCACCCCACAGGTGATCCAAGGCTTGTAAAGTAAAGAAGGAAACTTGTGGAGTAGCGAGGAAATGCACAATACAGATAAGTATTCATTTTCATTTATTTCTTGTTTGGAATAATGAAGATTGCAGGTACAAGTCTTATGACAACCAAGATAATACACTGTTTTTTCCTTGTTGGAAACCTTGGCCATTGCAAGAAGTAAGGACCCTGAAAGAGCCACAAACGCTTGGTAAAACCAAAGAGTAACTGGTTGGGCGCTATAAATTTCTTGGTAGAACGAGAGAGTAACTGGTCGGGCGCTACAAAATTCTTGGTAAATCCAAAGAGTAACTGATGATTGATAAATTTAGAGAATAGTTGTTGGGAACATTAACCACTTGATGTTGTGGAGCAGCCGGCGTGCTGGCCAAACATTCCCTAAATAATTGATAAACCCAGTTAGCGTACTAGCCTGACATTGCCTATTCGAATGGTTGTGGAGTAGCCTGTGTGCTGGCCCAACATTCATTATTGTATCCATGGGAAATCCAATGCTTGGAAAGCAAAGAAGGATCATGTGGGATAAAGTGAAGACATCCAATAAGGATAAGTATTTGGTTATCTTGCAACTCTTGCTTATGAATATACGTGTGTATATGATTTAATTATGATCCCTTAAACTCTTGTTTAGAGATAAACCTTACGAAAATACACTAAGCATGTGAATTGATTCAATGCTTGAGTGTAGGTACTGCTGGAAGCAAGAACTATGAAAGCAACTGGAGGATGCATGTGGACATGTGACCATTCTAAAGAGAGCTCAATATGAGCAGTAATGAAAGATGGTGCTAGTGGACATGTGTGGGTCCTAGCAGCCAAAGGTTATATAAGTAGCAACGGGGAAGGGTACCCTAGCTGAAAAGCATTAGACAGACCTTAGACACTAAGTGTCATAGCCAAGAAAGGGCAAGTCAAGCATTCACATTGAAGTGTAAGAGGCTAAGGAGCATAGAACCACAAGTGATGGTGTGGCTCCGAATTGGAACAAGACTAAGAGGGGGAAACTCTTACTCTTCTCTTTCCTTTTGACTGATGCATCTTAGAAACAAAATATTGTTGAGTGCATGTCATAGATGAAGTTGATTGTGTTTATTGCTTGAAATAAATTGTGAATGCTGAAATAGTTATATTCCTGTGGAAGGATGAACATGAGTGAGTTCATGTGTATGTTAGGAAAGCATGAAATATGTGGAAGTCCCATGAGTAAAGCATGGACGTTCCAAGTCAATTGGGAAAATAATTGACTAATTTTAACATTGTGTTATGCTTTTCCTAACAGGAATTTCCATGATGAGTCTTACAGGAGAGATATTGAAAGCTATTTTTTTTGGCTGGAAATCTTCCTCCATTAGTTACCAGGACAGCAAGGAAGATGAAATCCATGAAATTCCAGACTGGTAGATCAGCTAGAAGATAAACAAATGGAAGGGATTGTTATGGAGCAATGCCCACCTACGACGATGGAAGATCAAAGCTAGCAGGAGTAGCTTGTGGAAGCCAAATGACTTGGTCCTGAAAGCTCAAAGTAAAGGGATAAAATCCAGGACAAACCTGCCAACATTTGTGAATTCTAAGGAATGTGTAAAGTGGGTATTTATACTTAAGTGTGGGAACACCGAGGACGGTGTTATTCCAAGAGGAGGGGAATGTAATGTCCCCAGTTTGACCCCATGGCATTAAATTGTAAATGATGCAATATTGTTATAAAATCGTGGTGAGGAGCTCAAGGCCAAGGCCTCGCCATCAATTTAGTGATGCATATGATTTACGTGCTAGCTAGGCACATTGATATTGTAAATATGCATTTTAATAAATACCCACAACTAGCTATGCAATGCAACAAGAGATGGGGGCATGATTTTACAAGGAATGGGGAGGGAAAACATTCAAACCCTTGAGCCAACCAAGTCAAGCCAAGTGTCAATGAAAGAACCAATCAAACCCTCAACTACCCATGTTGACTTACGTACACAATCATTGATTTCTCCCAAGAGTTGGTTGAGGTAGTTAATGCCTTGGGGAATGGGAGGTATGGCTATCCAAATTCGGGTATGGGCAAGCCACCCTGCATGGGAAATCCAGTTTTGCTTCTTGGGCAA
This sequence comes from Larix kaempferi, assembly GCA_027924585.1. Classification (NCBI taxonomy): domain Eukaryota; kingdom Viridiplantae; phylum Streptophyta; class Pinopsida; order Pinales; family Pinaceae; genus Larix; species Larix kaempferi. The sequence continues at coordinate 764,723 of BSBM01000972.1, forward strand.
GAAATGAGCCAGGAATTGCTCCCCAAGCCATTATTCATCAACCAATTTCTCTCCCTCACGAGTTGGGATCTACCTGGGCATTTTCCAACCATGTTTTTGGGTGTTCTCCTTGATCCTCAGCTAGGATAAGGACGTTTTTGTATTGTATACCAGCGGGGAAGATGGAAATTCGAATTGGGGTTCCATCGAGACCATTCTAGCTATTAAATGCTGAGATGGTTGGGGAGAAATCATTTTTCCTCCCCTGTGAATGTTTTTCCTGATCCCACAAATTGTTTTTGGATGGAAACGATTTGGGGAAAGCCCAAACCCATGGCCATCCTAATGGTAAATCCATTGCTTTGGCTTGAGCTTTAGTGTAAGCCTCTAGGGTTCAAATGTAGCTTGATAAACCCAACTGTGGACTGGATTGGCTCAGATGAAATGATTAATTGGTTGTGAATGAGTGAATGTCCCCTTTTCCTTGTAAGAATCATGCCCAGCTCGGGGGTGGCAGTTGTGTTGAGAGCTTGATGAACACAACTGGCCTATGGTTGGGTGGAACATTGCAGCGACATAGCTAGTTGTTTGGGACCAATTGCATAATGAAGATAAGTGTTTTTCTGTCTATGTATTTACTTCTGCAATGCATTAATTTGATGATTGTTTTGATATGTTGGATGGGCATGAATTGTGTATGGATTGGTTTCAATTCTGCTGTGCATATTGCCTGATTTGTATCTGCACACCAATGTTTTTTTTATTCATATGATTCTAATGACTGGGCTGATTTTTATGAAAAGCCCCACAGATTGTTATCATCTTCCCTCTCTTATTAGGTCAGCAGGTGGGTACATTACAGTAGGATTATGAGGGTGTTTTGGGATTTATGGTATAGGGGAAGATGGCGGGCTGAGAGAGAGACAAATGGGTTGGGGTTATAAAGATGGAGGGGAGATTATGGAAAGAAGGATAGAGATATGGGGGATTGTGTTTGGGTGAGGGATGGGGTGTTAGGGAAAGGTTGGTTTGGATAGAGAGAGAGAGAGGTTGTTAGCGAAATTAAGAGAGAGAGAGATGGGGTTAGGGGTTTCGAGAGAGGGAGAAAGGGGCTAGGGTTTAGGGTAATAAAGAGGGTACATACAAAGATGGGGATTTAGGATTTATGGTACAGGGGAATATGGGGGGATGAGAGAGACAGAGGGGGGTTGGGGTTATAAAGAGGGAGGGGGTTTACAGAAAAGAGTATAGAGAGAGGGTTGGTTGGGCTAGAGAGAGGGATAGGGTGTTATGGAAAGGTGGGGCAAGAGAGAGAGAGAGGGGGGATTTAGGGAAAGGAGGAGAGGGAGAGGATGGGGGTTAGGGAAAGGTGGGGTTGGAGAGAGTGAGAGGGATAGAGATGAGGGTTATCAAGAGAGGGAATGGGGTTGCATTGGGCACAAATGAAGAGATATATTCGTGATTAGGGGTTGAGAGAGAGAGAGAGAGAGAGAGAGAGAGAGAGAGAGAGAGAGATTGGGGGTTAAGCATTTAGAGAGAGAGAGAGAGATTGAAGGTTAGGGGTTTCGAGAGAGAGAGATTGGGTGTTATGGTTTTAGAGAGAGAGAGATTGGTGGTTAGGGATTTAGAGAGAGAGATTGGATAATAGGGGTTTAGAGAGAGAGGATATAGAAGCATAGATATTGGGGGTTAGGGGTTTAAAGAGATAGATAGATTGGGGATTAAAGGTTTATATAGACATAGATAGATTAGAGGTTAGGTACTTAGAGAGAGAGATATTGGTGGTTAGGAATTTAGAGAGAGAGAGAGGTTGGAGGTTAGTGCTTTAGAGAGATAGAGAGATTGGGGTTAGGGTATTAGACAGAGAGAGATATTGAAGGTTAGGAGTTTATATATATATATATATATATATATAAAGAGACTTGACTGGGAGTTAGGGGTTTAGAGAGAGATAGAGAGATTGGGGGTTAGGGTTTTAGAGAGAGATAGAGAGATTGGGGTTTAGAGGTTGAAAGAGAGAGAGAGAGATTGGTGGTTAGGCATTTAGAGAGAGAGAGAGATTGGATGTTGGGGGTTTAGAGAGAGAGATTAGTGTTTAGGGTTTAGAGAGATATAGATTCGTGTTTAGGGGTTTAGAGAGAGAGAGAGATATTGGGGGTTAGGTGTTTAGATAGATAGATAGAGAGAGAGAGATTGGAGGTTAGGGGCTTATAGAGATAGATAGAAAGAGAGATATTGGGGATGAGGGGTTTATAGAGAGATGGAGAGATTGGGCGTTAGGATTTTAGAGAGAGAGAAAAAAAGAAAGAGATTGGTGGTTAGTGTTTCAAAGAGACAAAGAGAGATTGGGGGTTAGGTTTTTAGAGAGAGAGAGAGAGAGATATTGGAGGTTAGTGATCTAGAGAGAGAGATATTAGAGGTTAGGCTTTTAGATAGAGAGATTGGGGGTTAAGGGTTTACACAGAGAGATAGAGACTAGGGTTTAATAGGGGTTTAGAGAGAGATAGAAGGATCATAAGGAGAGTATGGATGGTTAGTGGTGTCAGAGAGAGAGAGAGTGTGTGTTTGTGTTTGATATAGAGGGGAGAGTAGGGGGGAGAGGGATAGATAGAGAGAGGGATGGGGATATGGTTAATAGTAGGGGAGATAGAGAAATGGAGTGAGGGGTAGGGTTATGAGAAGGTGTTAGGATTTATGGCATAGGGGAATATGGGAGTTTGAGAGAGATTAAGAGAGATGGATTATGGGTATAAAGAGGGAGGGAGGATTATGGAAAGGAGGATGGAGAGACGGTTAAGGTGTTAGCGAAAGGTGGGGTTGGAGACAAATAGAGAGAGAGGGCATTAGGGAAATGACAAGAGAGAGGGGATGTGGGGGATAGGAAAGGTGGGGCTGGATAGAGAGAGAGAGGAGGAGGAGGAGGAGGAGTAGTGAGAGAGGGAAAGTTGGAGTGTTGGGCACAGAGGAAGAGAAAAATTGATGATATGGTGTTTAGAGAGAGATATTGGGGTTTAGGCATTTAGAGAGAGAGATAGAGAGATTGGGTGTTAGGGTTTTAGAGAGAGATAAAGATATTTGGGTTAGGGGTTTAGAGAGAGAGAGATTGGTGGTTAAGCATTTATAGAGAGAGAGAGAGAGATTGGAGTTTATGATTTTAGAGAGAGATATTTGGGTTTAGGGTTTAGAGAGAGATAGAGATTGGTGGTTAGGGGTTTAGAGAGAGAGAGAGATTGGGGGTTAGGGGTTAGAGAGAGAAAGATATTAGAGGTTAGGATTTGAGAGAGAGAGAATGGTGGTTAGGAATTTAGAGACAAAGAGAGATTGGAGGCTAGGTTTTAGAGAGAGAAATTAGGGATTAGAGGTTTAGAGAGAGATAAAGAGAGAGATTGGTGGTTTGGCATTTAGAGAGAGAGAGATATTAGATGTTAGGTGTCTAGAGAGAGATTGGGGCTTATGGTTTAGGGAGATGGAGAGATTGATTGTTAGGGGTTTAGAGAGAGAGATAGAGAGAGATTTGGGGTTAGGGTTTTAGAGAGAGAGACAGAGAGAGATTTGGGGTTAGGAGTTTAGAGAGAGAGAGATAGAGAGAGAGAGAGAGATTGAGGATTAGGGGATTAGAGAGACATGGAGAGATTTGGGGTTAGAGGTTTAGAGAGAGAGATAGAAAGAGAAATATTAGTGGTTACGGGTTGAGAGAGATGGATTAGGGTTTATGGGTTTAGGGAGAGAGAAAAAAATTGCAAGGCTAAGGGTTTAGAGGGAGAGGGAAATATTGGAGGTTAGGGGTTTAGAGAGATATAGAGGGAGAGATATAATGGAAGTTTGTCATATAAGCACACACATAGGTTGGAGGTTAGGGTTTTAGAGAGAGATATTGGGGGTTAGAGGTTTAGAGCAAGAGAGATAGGAAAATAGATATTGGGGGTTATAGATATTTAGAGAGAGAGAGAGAGAGATAAAAATGAGTATGGATGGTTAGTGTTGAGGGAAAGAGAAATATAGTGGGGGGGGCTAGGAGGGTGAGGAGATAGGGAGAGAGAGAGAGAGAGGTAATGGGTTTACAAAGAGAGAGATTGTGTTTTAGTGAGAGAGAGAGAGAGAGATAGAAAGAGAAATATCGGGGGTTAGGGTTAGATAGATAGATAGATAGATATAAAGAGAGAGAGGGGACATAATGGGGTTATAAAGAGGGAGGGGTATTTAGAGAAAGTAGGATAGAGAGAGATTGGAGTCTAGGCATTTAGAGAGAGAGAGTGGGGGGGTAGGAAAAGGAGGGTGAACAATGGAAGTTTTGGGTGTGAATATAAATAAAGAGAGAGAGAGGGGTTAGGGGTTTAGAGAGATAGAGAGATATTTTAGGGGTCTGGGTTTTAAAGAGAGAGAGGGAGAGAAAGATTAGGGGGATTAGGGAGGAGAGGGAGGGGGGATAGGGAAAGGAGGAGATAGGGAGGGGAGCTGGGGAAAGGAGGAGAGGGAGAGGGGGGATAGGGAATGAAGGGGAGGGAGATGAGAGTTGGGTTAGAGAGAGTTAGTGGGGGTCATGGAATGGTGGGCATGGAGAGAGAGTGGGTGCGATTAGGAAAAAGAGTTGAGAGAGAGAGAGGAAGGGGGGGTTAGGGAATAGTAGGGATGTATAGAGAGAGAGAGAGGACAGTTAGTGAGAGAAGGATATGGGGGGCATTGGGTAGAGAGGAAGAGAGAGATATAAAGAAAGAGGTTGGTGGGTATGGGATGAGAGAGAGTGTGTGTGAATGGGGGAGGGATTTAGAGAGAGAGAGAGAGACATTTGAGGTTAGGGGTTTACAGAGAGAGAGAGATAGAAAGAGAGAGATTTGGGGTTAGGAGTTTAAAAAGAGATAGAAAGATTGGGGCCTAAGGGTTTATAGATAGATATGGGTTAGGGGTTTAGAGAGAGAGATATTGGAGGTTATGAATTTAGAGAGAGAGATAGAGAAAGAGAAAGATCGAGTTTTAGAGGTTTAGAGAGAAAGAAATGTATTGAGGGTTTAAGGGTTTAGAGAGAGAAAGAGATTGGAATTTAGGGGTTTAGATAGGGGAAGATGTATATATATAAAGAGAGAGAGAGAAAGACAGCAATCAAGAGGTGGTGGTTAGTGGTAGGAGTAGGAGTAGGTGGATAAGGGTAGAGGGTAGCAGGGGGCATAGGTATATATATAGAGAGAGGGGGGATTGGGAGGCGGTTAGTGGTGGGAGAGAAAGAGATATAGAGTGGGGTGTAGGAGTAGGAGGGTGAAGAGTGGGTTTTGGGGAGAGAGAGAGAGAGAGAGAGAGAGAGAGAGAGATTAGGGGTTAGGGGTTTATAGAAAGAGACGGATTGGGAGGGAATAGGGGGGAGAGGGATAAAGAGAGAGAGAGAGGGATGGGGTGGCACTTTATGGAATTTGTGAAGATGAGAGGTTAAGAGAGAGAGGGGGGTGTTATAAAGATGCAGGGGAGTTAGGGAAAGGAGGAGAGAGAGTAGGGGGTCGGATTACATAGATGGAATGGGGTTTAGGGAAATATGGGGTTGGAGAGAGAGAGTGGGGGATGGTTAGGGAAAGTAGGAGAGAGATCAAGGAAGGGGGGTTAGGGAAAGGATGATCTAGAGAGAGAGAGAGGAGGTTACTAGTATATATATAGATATGTGGTTTAAGGGTCTGGAAAGAGAGATAGAGAGAGAGAGATTGGGTTTATGGGTTTAGAGATAACGAGAGAGAGAGATATTGAGATTTAAGGTTTAGAGAGATAGATATATTGGGGGTTAGGGGTTGATAGAGAGAGAGAGAGAGAGAGAGAGAGAGAGAGAGAGAGAGAGAGAGAGAGAGATTGAGGGTTAGGGGTTTAGAGAGAGATAGAAAGATAAAGATCGGGGGTTAGGGATTTAGAGAGAGATAGAAAGAGAAAGATCATGGGTTAGGGGTTTAGAGAGAGATATATATTGAGGGTTTAACGGTCTAAAGAGACAAAAAATTGCAATTTAGGGTTTTAGATAGATAAATATATACATATAAAGACAGACACACAAATTGCGGTGGATAAGGATAGACAGAGACAAATAGATGGGAATATTGTTAGTCGTAGGGGAGATAGAGAGATAAAATGGGGGGTATGGTTAGGAGGGTGAGAAGTGGGTAATGGGGGGATAGAGGGAGCGATATTAGGGGTTAAGGGTTTTGTGTGTGTGTGAGAGAGAGACAGAGAGAAAACACATTGGGAGTGTTGATGGTTAGCACTTGCTAGATAAAGAGCAAGAGAGGGACGTTGTTTAGTATGTGAGGTATGTATGTTGCCTCGTAAATATCATTTGCTCAAATTACAACTTATGTTAAACTGTTGAATTCTCTTGGCTTAGTACGTTTCTTTCTTTCATATTATGTTAGAACTACCCATATTATATTTTATGAGTATTATATTGAATTATCTTGTATTATTATATTTTGGTCACAATCTATAGGCCTTTGAAAAAAATGTAATCATCAATTGTAAATATATGTCTCAATTTTTATTTTTCTTGATGCCATATCATGCTTTATCACTATGGTTATTGTGTTGCAGATTTTGGGACCCAAAGCTTCTAAAACCAGAAAACAAGCCTTTTGCTTAGATGTTTCAAAAGCATTATGCAGGGAATATTTTAGAGTGGCATTTGAGTGTTTTGCATGTCATCTAACAGGGTGGTTACCTTCCAGATAGGGTGACTGATCTTGTCCTTCAATATTTGAGTAGTAGGTATGTCTTTCAAATTTTTTTCATTTGTATAAATGATCTCTTATTGGAAACTTGTTACTTTCCAAGTTTGATATTATAGATACACATTTTTTATTTTCCTGAAACCTCAAATTTGTGATATATTGCATTAAGTTCTTTTTCTCTTGTATTATTTTATCAATTTCAAAGGGTAAATTTCATGAATATGTAAGCCTTGAGGAATTCCTTATGATTGGAGTTTTCTATTTTAAAGCTGCTTTAGTTGATGATAACAAAGTGCTTTCAATTTGAAGATCGCCATGCCATCTTTCTCCACATTCATGATCAACTAATTGGTTCGAATATGAAGAGTCAATGTTATCATGCACCCCTTCATTATAAGTCTCCCATTCATTCAAGGGTTTATGTTTTCCATCTTAACAAACTACCTCAGTAACACTAGGCTTAGGGAACACCATTTATCTCCTTGTGAATCTACCCCCTCCTGATTATAAGTAGTATACAAACTTAGGCATGGCTATAAGGGATGATAATGAATATAGGTACCCTATAGGAAGGGATTGGAGCATGGTCACATAATTTGTTAAATTAGCACTACCAAAGCGATGTCAAAACTAGTACAAAATGAGATATAAATGACTAGGTGACTAAAAAAAGTTAGTCAACACAGTTTTTTCAAGGGATAAATGACCAAAATTGAGCAACTTTAAGTGAGTCAACTAAAAACAACTAAGATAAATAACTAATTTAGTCATGGAATAAAATATATGAATAGATAACAAGTGACTAAAATAAAAATGACTAATATAAATGACTAATTGAGTCACACGAATACAAATATGATTAGCTAACAACAACTAAGAATATGAATTAGTCGTTTATGTTAGTCATTTTTAGTTATGTCACCCAAAAAATGGAAAATTACGATTTTGACAATGAATTTGTACAAGTTCCTAAATTGTAACACTACAGATGGATTTAGAGACCCCTTAAAAGGGGGTCTCTGAATCCATCTGTAGTGTTAAAATTTAATAAATGTTAACATTGTATATGGATTTAGAGACCCGAGTGACGTTAAATGTGTCACTCAACAATGGAAAATTGCAATTTTGACAACAAATTGTTACGATTTACTAAATTTTAACATTGCAGATGGTTTCAGAGACTCCTTTATAGGGGTCTCTGAATCCATATGTAGTGTTAAAATTTAGTAAACGGTAACATTGTAAATAGATTTAGAAACCCGAGTGACATTAAATGTGTCACTCAACAATGAAAAATTGCAATTTTGACAACAAATTGTTATGATTTACTAAATTTTAACATTGCAGATGGATTCAGATACCCCATATAACGTGGCCTTTGAATCCATCTGCAGTGTTAAAATTTAGTAAATTGTAACACTATAGACAAATTCATCAGAGACCCTTAGTCTCACTTGGAATCATTTTCTTCTTTCAAGACATCCAGTGAGGTCCCTACAACTCTAGATGTTGGTGGATGTGTTCATTGGCCTCAAGCCTCTTCTATAAGTGCAATATTGTTGTCATTATGTGCAAGAAAAATTATGAGCTCCCTTCTTATTTGCATCACTTGATTAGAGAATATACCAAGCGCCGAGAGGAATCAAATCTCTTAAAGTGCAGACCCCTTTTTTAGAGTGTAAATGTTGAGGAAGCATACTAATTTATCTAATTTGTGTAGTTTATATATATATATATATATATATATCGTTATAAATGTTTTAGATAACCGACATGTTATGTTTTATAATATTTTATTATTTTTTAATAAAGACACACATCACCTCCATGATGAGCATGGAAGGAATTACACATCTCCCCCTACTAGGCTATAGAATGCGTCTCTTCAAGGAAATAATGGTTTATTAATTACAAAATAAATAAATTGTCATGTTAACTTACTCTATAAATCCTTCACCTCTTCTCCTCTGAATAGTTTGCTTTTATATTATAAAAATATGATATTTAAAAGTATTTATACAAAATATAAAATTTCTCCTATCACATCTCCCCTCTCACTACTTAAGCCCTTAAACTATTAATACCACTACAAAAGTATCCTATTGTATCCTCCTCATTCTTTTATCCTTTACACCATCGCTAAATAACCCTTAAACAAAGATTCCAAGGAATGTTTTGTTGGATTCCTTGTAGTACTTTGTTCTATGGAAGTGTGTTTGTAAAGTCCATATTTTAGAGTAAACACGAGCTTATTCTCATTTTAACAAGCCTCCGACATTCATCCATGGGAAAGGCGAGCTGAAAATGGATGATGTTTTGGGTGGTTTCCCATATTTACTTCAGGTAATATTAGGCTTCAGATAATTCCAGCTCAACTAAATGGAAGTAACTACCTCCAATGGGCTATATTTGTCCATCTTTTCCTTGCAGCGAAGATTAAGTAGGATATGTTGATGGATCGATTTCAAAGGATCAAAACTTCAAAAGTCTATTATGATTTTTGCTATTGATTCCTCGTAGGATACCTAAAACCCTAAACAAGGTTTTTGGATGCAGCCTATGAGCAGGTATTTAGTGTTATTCTAATTCATTTTCTACCAAGTGAGTAGCTAGTGATCACATTCATTGAATGCATATTAAGTAGAATATCAAGATGATTATAAATTTTGAGGGTTTCATTTGCTAAAACCCCTTTTTTACCTACAAGAAGTTTTTTTTCATTGTTCCATGTTATCATCAAACATTGTTGTTACATACTCTAAAAAAAAACGACAATGAAAAAGAGGAGGGAGTTATATAGAAATCTATAAAAGAGTGTCAGTTTTTGACAAATTTACTATCCCATTTCGATATTTTTATTGGCCATACCTTTTTAATCATGTTCTAGTTCTCACTTTGCGATGATAAGTCTGGAAATTTGAATTAATTTCAGTCCTCTCTTGAGAACGCCGAAGCTTTGGACCAATTTTAGTGTTTTTTGAGGTGTTTGTTCCATTTCAAATAAGGGCATGTGGGATTTTACAGGTGCTTTATATGGTGTTCGAATTCACTTTTGGGTATGGGTTTATTTGAGGCACATGGAATAGGTGAAATTGGGCTACGCAATGAGTCTCTTCAGGGTTTCATTGTTGATTTAATCGATTTGGGAAGTTTGTGAAGCTTACTACAATTAATCCATTTAGTTCAGTAGTCGATGCATTGAACCAAGGAAATGCAATATTTGAAGGTTTTTTTTTGTGTTTTAATTTTTTTAAGCAAGCAATAATTAACTGAATAAACTTCCTATTTGCTTTTTGAAGGATTGGTTCAGGACACTTAGAATGAGAGAATTAACAATATGGGATTATCATCTTAGTGTCATAGTGAGATTATTTTTATTTTATTGTCATAGTTCTGTTCATAAGAAATAATGAATATTATCCCATGTTCAGAGTCTTACCACGTTACCAAAATTGATTATGGTGTTATGATTCAATCATCCTTAATGCAGACAAGTTCTGCATATGGTTGGCACATTTATCGATGTTGATGTACTTGTAATGGGACACCCAGTTATCAAATCCATTATTTCCTAAATCCAGTGAAAATTATATTCCTTCTCAGCATCCAATTGAGAGATCGACTAATTAGCTAATAGAATACTAGATCAGCTATGTTCAGATAGTATTAATCGTGATGGGATGCCACGATATGGCATTGCTGTTCATAACTTGGAAAACCAAAAATAAAAACAATCATCCAATATTAGCAATATTATCTCTCAATATCCCAGCAACAAAGGTGTTAGTCCAACGAATTCCCCTTCCAACCTCAGATCACAACAGTGCTTGACTGAAAGCATACTTCTCTACTATAGAACAAGTCCCTTGGAAAACCAAAAATCAAAACAATCATCCAGGATTAACAATAGTATCTCTCAAGATCCTAGCCAAAAAAGTGTCAGTCCAACAAATTCCCCTTCGAACCTTAGAGTGCAATATTGCTTGACCAAAAACATACTTCTTCACTACAAAACAAGTCATCTGAAAAATGCAAACTATTCTTGTGGAAATATGATTTACTATGAGATCATAATGTTTCCCAACCATAAAATGTCACTGTTCAACTTTTCATGCATTGTTAGTTACACATTTTCTTTGTATTTTTTAGCTATAAATGGGGATTTTGTTATCTCCTTGACCAGTTAGAGAATGTTGTCAACATTAACCATCCTATATCTAGAAGAATGAGCATCAATGTCATGCAAAACTAGTCGGTCATTAAGGTTAGATGTTTATATCAAATGCCTTAAAGAATGAATTTTTTTCCATGTTTATTTTGTATATATAATCAACATGAATCAGTAAATATGAAGGAAAAATTTAAATAGAGAGCTTATTTATGAAAGGGTTTGTTCTTAGTTCCTGTTGCAGAGATGTACTTTAAGGCTATATTATCCATTCCCAAAAATAAAATTGATAAAATACTTAAAGGTAACAAGAAATTGAATAATTGAGGATGTTAGAAGTCAAAACCTTACATTAATAGGAATATGTATAGGTTTCTTTGAAATATCATGTAAAAATAAATTTGGCATAGTTTTAAGAGCTTCAGGGGGGTCAGGTGTCTCCTCCTTTAAACAGAGCTCCTTTGTTGCTCTCGCTAGTTCTGCAAGATCCTCTTCAGTCATATTTGATTTCAATTTATTTAAATTTCTTGTTCAACAACTTCATCCAATAAAGCTTTTTCCTAGATTGGGATGTATGACAATAAATTTTTTTAGAGTTGTACAGTTGCATAATTTTTCTTAAAACCTAGCATAGTTGAGTGTTGATTAATTATGAAATAGTTGATATTTTAATGCAAAATTTTTTCTCTTAATCTAACTCAATTTTCCAATTTAATGAGACCAAGTATTTTGTTGTAGCTCAATTATCACTCGATGAGGATTATCCAAAATGAACTTCTCAATCAAAGGAGAAAATATGGCTTTTGGGCCATCTTGAGCAATGCGTTACTTAAGGTCCTCCAAGGGCTTCTCAAATTTGAAAGGTTCAAATGGATCTTTACCATACAACCATTTACCCTGTCATGAATAAAAACAAAGTAGTACAACAATGACAACAAGCATAAGTTAAAAACAACTTTGAATTAGTCATATCTACAAGATATTGAATGCCATTCAAGGCCTAAATCCTAACAACGTAGATTAGATACTTTTAATCAGTGACTTAATATTGATATAAATAGTAGACATTAACTCCTACCATTGATCGAAGCATCAGAGACAACCCTCAAGGAAATGAACCAGTGTTATTTTCCCTTAGTGAAAATTCAATAGTATTCATCGATGCTTCAACAGCCTCTGAAGTCAAACCTTCATCAACCAACTTCTTTAGTGCGGAAAAAATAAGCTCTTCTACTCGTACATCATCTTCAACAACATTTTTCAGACCAATACTGAACTGTGGCTGAAAAAGTTCATCTTCAATTCCACCCCCCACAATGGCATCCCCTAGGCCACTCTCTAGAAGAGTTTCTAAGTTGTGGCAATAGGTGTTCCCAGCATGAGATGATATAAAAATCCGAGTGACGGCTCAGTCTCCATATTAAGTGGCTGATCATAGAGCAACCAGTTAAGTAAAACCATATGTCTCTTCTTAATATCACTAGCATCACCAACAATATATATACTTCTCTGCAATCCTCTTTGGTTCAAAAAATAGTTTATGAGCCTTAACTTCTGACTCCTTGGAAGCATTACTGGCCTCAAACTGATCTAGGTAGGTTGTGCAGTTTACAATTGAATTTCCAGCAAAAGAATGAGAACAAAGGTGGGACATAGAATCTTAGAACTCTCAAAGGGGAAAAATGAGCCCCAAGCCCAAATTCAAATAAACCACAAATAAGAGGAATTAAATCTAATTCCAAAAAATAGCAGACTTTTATATCCTCTGTGTATTTATCTCTAATGTGTGTGTATTGGGGGATTATATTAAAAATAAACAAATGCAGACATGCATGCATATATGTTTGGATGTATGTATGTATATAAATATAATTCCTACTAGAATTTCCAAATAAATCATTGAGAATGTAGATTACTTTGCTCGGAACCCCCATCTACATGCATATTTGTGTCTATGTGGTTGTCTATATGCGCAAATCTAACAAGTGCAAAAGAAGAGTCAAATTTGTAATGGCTCACTATTAATATGGTTGTAGGTATTTAGAATACAAATGTAAGTGTTGCATTTTCACTTTCATTCATGAATGACATCTACAATCTCATCCCCCTAGAAGTGATAAGCCTGGTAATACATTCAAATTTCAAAGTGACCAGTGGGGTGGAAAGCTATGGAAAAGAAAAGCAAGGAACTAAGGAAAATATAAAATAACCTTAAGAGGAGAGGGAAGAGAGGAGATCAAATTTCAGGAATCAAGGGTGAGGTCAGAATCAGAATAAGATTAAGGTGCGGATGCAACATCCGTCTCAAAATAAGGAATTAGGAAATTTGAATCCTAACCCTAATTTGTTTATAAATATATTTATTTAAAATTTAAATTTTGTATTGAAAAATAAATAAATTGAAATCTCAATCAAAGCATATTAACTCTTTAGATTTCATATTCATATTTCAGAATGGGATTCATCAATAATAAATAGTAAATGTAACTAGGTTCATTGACAAAAAGGAGGTTCCCAGCTACTATTGCACTGATTCACTGGATTCACCCAACAGGACTAGGAACCTCCCATTGATTAGTAGAGAGACACTAAAATTCATCAACAAAGCATCAGTAGAGATGCCATTATACATGACCCTTAGATAATTAGATCCACACAAAAAACAAGAGCACACACAATATAAAATATATCTTAAGCATATCTTCACCATAATGTTGTAACTATTACTTCAGATGATACCCAAACATAATTATAGGATAAAAAACTGCAAAATTTATCTGCATGCAATACATCAATTTTATTGTTGTTCACTTTAAAGAGGGTAACAATTTAATAACTCGTGGTTACATGAGAGATTTACTATTACAAAATCAATTTGTAACACTTGTTACAATTTGGAATAAGCAATTTACAACAATTACCAGTAGCGTTTGCTAGATAGAAATTAAGTGTTGTCCATTAAAAAGGAAGAATCCTATAGCCTCGGTTATCGAAGAAGGGAATTATTACCATAAGGCAAATTTGAGCTATAAACTGCAGAAAATCAAATTTTTGACATAAACATCATTGAAGAAACATAATACAGTTTGATTTCAATCAGTTACCTATGTAGATTTGCATTGCTAGTCTCTAAAGTCAGACTCTACATACCACCTTTTATAAACCATATCTTGTCATGGAACTGACTAACCAATGACTAATTGTTTCCTTCTATAGGATCCAATACCTATTGGACCTAGGTGAATCCTGTAACTAGAATCACAACCATTAAAAGTGGAAATGGGTCATAAAATTAGAAACAGATCCACTTAAAATATCGACAATCCAATTTGGGTGCAGGTATGGGTATGCCCATGGAAGAATCCAATAACAAGAATACCCACACAACATGTTTAAAAAATGAGGGTAAGACCAAGCAAGAAATCATACTCACCCGGCAACCAATCAATACTCAGAATGACCAACAGACCTACATGAATCAAAAGTCAAGACATAAAACATTCATAAGCTGAGTCACCTGGTTCGAATTCGTGTTTGATTCGGTGACCTTGAAGTTCGACAAAAAATTGGCAATGGAAAATTTTGTGATAAAATTCAACATTAAATTCGACATACTATAAAATTGAAAATTAAAAATATATGAATTTCTATAATAAAATATAAAATATAAAATTAAAAAATTAAAAAATATATGAATTTTTATAATAAAATTCAATATTTTTTTTTTTTGTAATAGCTACAGATTATATTAGTTTAATAGAAGTACAAAATAGATTACAGTCCACGATGGTCTTGCCCAGAGGTGCCATCCATGTCTATCTAGAGAGTTGATGAAAATCAAAATATTACAATACAAAAAATCCCTGTCTACGGAGGGGAGAACCAGATGAAAATTCAAAGAGTTCATAGCCTTAGTGGCATTCTGCAGACTATGCATATCTAGAAAGGCAAAAAAATAAAAAGAAGACAACAAAGAAACCTTCTCAGTCAGTTGCCGATGGAGTCTCCTCCAGAATTGGGCAACTGTATGCTGCATTGTCCTTCCACGCCTTAGCTGAAATCGGAGCAACATTCTCCAGCATAGAAGTAGAAGTCCTAGGAATGGTCACAGGATTGATAGGAGCGAGTTGCTTGATGAGCAAAGGAGTGGTCTTTCTGGGAAGAACATGGATGAAAGCAAACTGTTCATTGCGAGTATGTTTCTCCAAATGGGACCCAAGGTGCTTGGAATAGGGGAGGATGTTTGAGACCTCTCCTTTCCTTTCAACTGTTCCTTTCCGCCTGTCTTGGTCACAGAGCTGCCACTAGGGTTGAGCCTGTCCAATCCAAGTGTAGAAGTCAAGACAGCAGCTGACGAGGTGGCTCCAGTGGTGGTGCTCCCAGAGCATAAGTCACAGCTGAAGGGTTTGGTGGGAGCGTAAGAGTCCCAGTAATGCATTCTGTTCAGGGTGCCAAGAGTGGATACTCAATTGGGCATAGTAGCAAGCAGGGATTGGGTGACATGGTGTGTAGAGGCCGAGTTCATCTGCATATCTTCCATAAATTGCCCCATCATGTTTTTAACGAGCCAGTATGGGTCCCAATGCTGCTCCAGATTTTCATTTGCCATGGTTTCTTCTATGATCTTGGCCTCCCAGTTATCCAGCAACAGCCGAATTGGTATGGAGATTTCAGGTCCGTATCCCTTCCTCAAGGGAATTTCCTCTGGAGTGTTCTCCTCCTTTTTGTTCTTGGTCTTGGCCCCCTTAGTCCTTCCCATAATGGTTGTTGGGGAGGTGATACAGATGCAGGAGTGCGAGTGCAGGGAGTTGAGTGTGCAGATATCTTGGAGCACAGAGAGCGTAAAGATGAGAGGATGAAGAACCTGGGAAATGACCTGGTAAGTGAGCCTCATCGAACAAGAATATAGGGGATTGGTTCCTTGAGCCAAGAGCCTGTGGTTCGCACGCAGGAAATCCATCATCATGGTGGCCAAAGAGGTTGAGACGACGTTGAGGACAGGGTTAATAAATGACCTATCTGCTTGACGTCGTTTGGGTGACATCAGCGTGGGTATGTGTAGAAGACCTGTGGCCAGGTGTCACGTGGTTACGCCCATCTATCGTCTATGTGGAGCTAGCACCCACATCCCGGAATAATAAAATTCAATATTACAATAAAAGTCAAGTTTATAAAAATTAATATTATATAAATATTGTAATTAAATTCAAAATTGATAAAAATTGATGATTAATAAATATTATACAATAAAAGTCAATGTAATAAAAATTAATATTATATGAAATTTATAATAAAATTCAATCTCGATAAAAATTAATGATTAATATAGATTTGGAAAACACTACCTACCTCGCATCGCGAGCGAGAATCTTTGGAAAGGGCTCCAAAATTTCGAACTAAACCGTGGACAGTGACGGGCACTTTTTTCTTGTAAGGAATATCTTGAAGTCAGAATTGGAGCCGAGTCGAGCTGGAGAGTGAACGAGGACCTCCGAGTCGCGTGGGCATTGGGGCAAGCGAACAAGTGAAATCAAGTCGTGATTCACTGGATAGTTGAGACCGTGGACGAGAAGCCTTGGAGCTGTACGTTGGACAAGTCGTGAGGGAAAGGGAAGCGAAGCCTTGGAGCCAAATGTTCATTGAACCGTGAACAAACTATGGGTATATCAAACTGCAAGGCCGCCACTTAGTTGACATTTTAAATTTGGCTAATTTCAATGAAATAATTCGGTTAGCCTTTAAATTCGGGGATTTTAGAATTTCAACCTCGAAGTTCACCGAATCCGGTGACTTAGCTTTAAGCTATCACATTAAAAAATTTGGCCATATAATTGGTTAACAGTTAATGAAGTATGATAGAAAAAATACACCATACATACATATTGAAAATTAAGAAAAGGAAATAAAAAACTAAGAACATATATATATTTAAGCTATTACATTAAATAATTTGGCCATATAATTGGTTAACAGTTAATGAAGTATGTTAGAAAAAATACACCTTCTCTGTTGGACTTGACTTGACAGATTCCCAATGAAATGAAAATACTTATAAAGTGAATGATAAGGTGGGGAAAAAATCTTCACTGCAAAGCTCAGACATTAGAAAATTCTCTAAATGATTCAAGAGCTACTCACATGAATTAGGATCCCAGGGCAGCATGCGTCCAGTCTTCGCACGAGCACCTAGTGACAATGATTTGAAGGTAATCCTTTTGGTTTTTGTGATGTTATTTTCTGTTGTGACATTTGGTAGATTTGCATAATAGGGAAATCATTTGAAATCCCATGCTTTTGTGATGGCTGCACACTTTCTTGGCTTGAGGAAATTTTCTCAGACTGAAGGCAAGTTTGAGCAATGGGTTGTCATTGTCATAAACCAGATACCTTGATTTGATTTGAAGTGTCAGGTGTGGCTTTTGTACTGCGGCTGTGCTGCAAAACAATGATGGTGGAATAGATGGCAGTGGAAGGTTTTCTAATACTGGAAATATAAGTGGCTACGACATTGTCAATAGAGAAGAAGGTAGTATAGGGCGTGCGAGAGGTAGAGGTAGCTTTGGTGCTGGCAATCAAAATGTCTTGGGTGAGTAGAATGTAACTTCTGGAGTAGTAGACTGACGAAGATCATTTAGAAGGCAAGGACAATATTGGGGGTAACTAAAGCAATTGCACACGAGGATTATTTTTATTTTAACACGATGTACTAGGTTGTTACAATTCCAAAAAGAGAGTGATCCTGACCAGGAAGACTTAATTCATAAGTTTCAACAATGTTTAAAAGGGATTCCTTCTGTTGAAATCAGCTGGATGTGACTTGCTAGCAAGAAAGGCAAAGTGGTCGGTAGTTCTGAAAATCATCAGGATGATCCCAGAAATAGGATGATTATGGATGGGTCAAGTACATTTTCAAATAAACAAGCAGTGCAGAACGAATCTTATTATGTTGGTCAAAGAAATGTTACCCTCCCAGAGGATTATGCATATTTAAAAAAAAAACATGACATCCTGGGCATGGCAAATTCAGAACAAAACCATGGAAAGTTTCATGGAAGATTCAAGCAAGTTTTCTGTCAAATTAGCAGTCCCAAAAAACAAGTCATTTGTGAACTAGGATGAGAATGCTAGATCACAAGTCTCTGGAACACACAACAATTCACCTTCTAATATGCGAGATCAAGAAACTAATGTTGAAGATCTTGAATCAGTAATGTGTAGAATATGTGAAGAGGTAGTACCAACCTCGCATTTAACTCATAATATTATGACGAATGGGGTCAACTCTTTCCTCTTGGCCTTTTAAGAGAAGGAATTTAAGTTGAGGCTTAATCCTTTAAAGCACATTTTCCATCTAGTACTGCCTTGTAATAGGACGAATCTGAAGGCTAATTTGGGAGATCTGGAGCTGAGATTCATTGAGTTTGCTTAGGTAGCATTTTAGCAACAGTGGAATGAAATTTTAGATATAGCTCGCAACACAATAGTAATTATCTATACTTCCCTTTTTCACCCAAGTAGCATCTTAAATGGTGCCATTGCCAATTGACACTTTTGAATGTCCAGGATTGTGATTTCCATTCTAATTCTAACTTGAGCTATTCTAACTGAAAACTGTTTTTTGGACTTAGTTTTGGTTTACTATAAATCAAAAGTTTTTCACGTCGGAAATAAAGTATTGATAATATATTGGTTCATTTCATTGTGGAGATGATTTTCTCGTACTCTCTTTTGTATTGTGTAAGTCTCAAGATGGCATGAGATTTGCAAGGAATTATTTTCTACAATCTATGTTTAAATAATACTTTGGTTTCTGGGTTCTTATTGCAATTCTAACTTTAATTTTCTTGGTGGTAAATTTCTCAGTCTTGCATCAATTGCAAAGAAAAGGTCTGGACTTTATGGGAGAGTTTTTCCTGTATTGCTTGGGTTAGCCCCAAGTTGTGAAACTGTAAAAGGAGCTCAAGTTGAAAGTGTGCAGCACACATTGAAAAATTATTTCCTTGCATTTCTTAAACGTACACACACAGGTGCAATGCCGCTATTGCTTCTAAGTGTCCTCTGAATTACAATATTTTGAGATGCGTTTCTGGTTCTTTGTACCATTATATTAAGTCAGGGGCTTTAAAGTTTATCCTGAAAGAACTTTAAGGCCACTTTGTAGATATGTTGGTGAAAGTAATTATGTTTTTACATTCAACCAAATAAATGAGAATATATATTTAAGAATTCCATTCCCACTGCACAGACCTGTCTGGTCAACAGATATCTATTAGCCAAAAAAAGGCTTAGAAGATTCCTGGGGCCAATTCATGTTGTCCTAGTTTTAAAATCAACATTGCGAGTTTAAAATTGTCCTTTGTGATAGCACATGGTGCCTTCCAACGTTTTCAGAGACACCGGTATGTCTTGGTTGCTTAAGAAAATTTAGTGATGTTTGCTAATGATAAGAAAATGTCCTGGAAAATTCCTATGAATGTCAATCATTTGAGTCTTGAGGTAAAATCTGAACTAAAAATGAAGGAGGAAGTTTCCTAGAAATCTAAGTGGAGTCTTGAGATAAAATCTGAACTAAAAATGAAGGAGGAAGTTTCCTAAAAATCTAAGTTGGAAGGAAGGAATTAATTATTCCAATGAAAGTGCTTGCTTTTAGTGAGACCTAAAAAATTTCACTCAGTTCCTATGCCTTTTACGCTCCTCTGTATAGAATTTGCTTGTAGAGAGGCACCAGGTTAGGACTTCCCTTCCTCGTTGATCTCGCTAAAACTTCTGTGGCTAAGAAGATCACATTCGATATCCTTTGTAATTATGTATAAGTGCAATAATTAAGTTCTATGTATTTTTGATTCCTCTATATCCATATTTACTTGTAGAGGTGGGCCAGGTCTCCTTTGGAAGGATAAATGCATGCCTCCATGGGAAATCATTGAATCCAAGTGGCAGCATGAGCTGCATAGATCTTTAGCATGCTTCTAGTACTATATAAACCCAACTGGTTTTTACAAGGAGTCCTTCAATCCTGATTCTTGCATGTTCCACTGAATTTTAGGGGATGTTCTTAGGTGTGAGTGCTCAAGATTCAATTCAATGTATACTCGAAAAGTAAAAAAAATTTGAGGGATTGTTCGGCTATAATATGGGTGAAAAAGACTGTCTTACCAAGTACCTTGTTTTATTTTCAATCTTATGTATTAAAATTTGGTATAAATCTAGATTTTTTTTTAAATTTGATTTTTCCTAATAATTTTAATCTTGAATTTTTTTTTTCTATTAATATTATGGTGTATTCTAAGTGCATGGTGGGAGTACTTCAATAGCCACACTCTTGAGCTTCAAAGGTGAACTATTTGAGTGTCAGCCAAACTTGCAGGGCTTCCAATTGTCCAATTGTGAGCATAATCAGAGTAGGTTTGAGAAACACTCCAAAGAAACACAATTGATTAACATAAGAACAAAAGGATGATTTAGGTTTTGTGCACTCCAATCTTACACTCCATAATAAACACTTGAAAGATCAAATAATTTTAGTTAAAAATTATAATTTATTTGTTATTTCAAACCATTCTTCATTTTCTTTTTCTCCTTTACTTTCTTATCTAAAGAATTAAAACTAAAACTTAGTTATTTAATATCATTAAGAAGAAGGGGTGTTTATGTGATTGAGTTGGACAAGGTTGAATCAATATCAGATTAGATTTTTGAGTCAGAGGCACTGGCATTCAGAGATTATAAATTCAATTCTTTAGTCATTGAGTCGGGATGACCTTCATATGTAGGGATAGAGGATTTTGCTTCCTATCCATGAGCATAACTACACTTTTAGTATGCAATGCTTCACAGGAGATGTGAAATACCTCTTGGAAATCGAAATGGGCATTTTGGACATTTATTTGTTGTCATTATTCATAACATGGATCATCGTCCTTTTTTACTCCAGATTCAGAATATATAATATATTGAACTTTTGTACAATTAAATATTTGAAGCAAATAAAATTTCACATTTGCATATTTGATGCCATATGCCCTTACCCCTTACCCCTTATGCATATTGGCTTATGCCCTTACCCCTTACAATTAACTATTTGAAGTAAATAAAATTTCGCATTTGCATATTTTATTTCATATGCCCTTACCCCTTACCCCTTATGATTATTGGCTTATAATTCAAATGAAATGTTAAACTGCTTTCTTAATTTTGCAAGAAAATTTGTTGTTTTCACATCAACAATAAATCAAATGCCATACTCCATTAGTTCCCAATTTCCAGCTCTGTAGATAATTTACGATGAATTGCCTTCATCGATATTGGGTTGAATGTGAAAGATTTGCATTAAATTATTCCAAATGTATTTCTCAATCTGGGTAGTCCAGGACACAGTATGGGCTTCTATCATTAGAAGTTGAAATTCCCTCATGTGGCACCTTGTCACGGAGTCAACAATTCTTAACTTATGAGAAATAACTAGTTATTTCAATTTAGTGATATTAACCGCTTTGCGGATCAAGAATTAAGCCAATGGTTGGTTATTGATATTTATATTCCCAACAAAACTCAGTAGCAAGCTCATCTCTTAAATTAGATCATTCTATAGATGCCACACTCAACATATGGAAATCAATTCAACACGATATTGAATTAAAATGGTAGGATAGGGATACCCTTTTACCTCTTAAAAGTTTATAATATGGTGTAGCAATGTTAACCTTGGTACACATATCTAGCTAGGTTTGAAGGTTGGAGGCAGAAATAAACCAAAGATAATGCAGAACGAGCTACGACTCTTCAGTCTTTATTCATAAATGGAAGATCAACTGATGTAATACAAACCAAAATGTAATGTGTACTTAAACACTTATGGAAACCCTAAAAACTCTAACCTAGCTTTTGCATGCATGCAAAGCATGCTGTTGCATTTATTAACTGAACTTCTAACTAGGAACTCAAGTAAAAGCTAAAGCTAACTGAAGTAATTACTATTTCTAACATTCCCTCATAATTACTACCACTGACTACTGCAGATTTTATAATGCCTAAATTATTTCTATGGGTTTCAAAAATTTCTTTTCCCAATGGATTTGTGAATATTTCAGCCAATTGGTCAATCGATTTACAATACTCGACACAAACTTCACCATTGTTCACAAGTTCTCTTATGAAGTGATATCTAGTATCAATATGCTTGCTTTTCTAGTGAAAAACATGGTTCTTGGATAGAACGATTGCTGAATTGTTGTCACAATAGACTGTGGTTGGTCCTTCTTGTTTTCGTTGAAGACCTTCTAAAACTCTGTGTAACCAGACTGCTTGACATGCTGCTGATGTTGCTACTACATACTCTACTTCTGCTGATGAAAGTGTCACAATGGGATGCTTCTTGGATTCCCATGAAATCACCCCTAATCCAAGATGAAAAACATGACCAGAAGTGCTCTTACTGTCATCCAAACTTCCTGCAAAGTCATTGTTAGTGAAACCTGTCAAAACATCATACTCAGTGCTTGAGTATAAAATTCCATAGCTTGAAGTCCCTGCAACATATCGTAAGATCCTTTTTCCAACTTGCCAATGCGAGTCTTTGGGAGACTCCATGAACCTCGAAATCAAGCTTACAACAAACATAATATCTGGTCTCGTAGCTATGAGATACATGAGACTTCCTACAAGTCTCTTAAACAGTGTTGGATCTACATTGGGACTATCATCTTCTTTTCTCAACTTTGTACCTCTTTCCACTGGTGTAGGTGTCGTTTTGCAATTAAGCATTCTAAATCGCTTAAGAAATTCATTAGCATATTTATTTTGAGAGATAAATATACATTTTTCTGACTGTTCTACCTCTAAGCCAAGAAAGAAATTCATCAATCCAAGGTCTGTCATCTCGAACTCTTTCTTCTTAGCTGACTTGAAATCATCTACTTATAGGTCACCTGTAAAAATCATATCATCAACATATAAACAAACTATCAAAATCTATCCTTGTTGATTTACCTTTGTGTAAAGTGTTGGTTCGATGCTACTTCTGCTAAAACCATTTTTTATCAGATAAGAATCAATTTTGCTGTACCAAGCTCTTGGAGCTTGCTTGAGCCCATGTAGAGCTTTCTTCAACTTGTACACTTTCTCTTCATGTTCTTTTATTTCATACCCTTGTGGCTGCTCCACATAAATTTCTTCTTCAAGAATTCCGACTTGACATCCATCTGATACACTTTCCATTTTTTATGGGCTGCAAGTGCTAAAACTACTCTTACTGTGTCCAATCTTGCCACTAGTGCAAAATTTTCTCCAAAATCAATTCTTGGTTGTTGCGAGAAACCCTTTGCTACTAACCTTGCCTTGTACCTATCAATCTCACCTTTTTCATTGAGTTTGGTCTTATAGACCGACTTCACACCAATGGGTTTCTTATTCTTTGGCAGGTCAACTAGATCCCATGTATCATTTCTCTCAATGGAATCTATCTCTTCATCCATAGATTTTACCCAATGCTCTTGTTTTACACCCTCTTTATAAAACATAGGTTCACTAACAATAAAAACATAATTGGTATTTGCATCCAATTCATCATAAATATCTTCCAATCTTCTAGTCTTTCTACTATGATCAGACTCATTACCTGATTGTGGACTTGGTGCTTCACCTCAAACTGAATTTGTAGGTGTTCTTTCTGGAGTATTTGCTACTGGTGAAGATGCTACTGGACCCTATTGTCCAATCAACTCCTCTTCTTCTCCATCTTCTAGTTGGGGTATTGTAGCTCCCACACCCTTATCTATGGTTCCATTGCATGACTCTTCCTCCTTGAACAAAACATCTCTGCTGAGGATACCTTTTTGGTAATAGGGTTATATAGCTTGTAGGCTTTAGTTTCTTTACCGTATCCAAGAAATATACATTTCTCACTCCTATCATCTAGCATTTTTCTTAGCTATTTAGGAACATGAGCATAAGCAACAAAACCAAATATTCTGAAATGAGAAACATTACAACTCATACCTGTCCAAGCTTCCTCTGGTACTCTGTTCTTCACAATTTTGGTGGAAGAACTGTTCATCACATGAACAACACAAGCCACTGCATCTCCCCAAAATTCATGGGACAAATTTCTTCCTTTCAGCATGCTCCTTGCCATATTCATGATGGTTCTATTCTTGCTTTCTACAATACCGTTCTGCTGAGGTGTATATCTTGTAGTGAATTGCCTCTTGATTCCATGATGTTTGCAGTAATCATGAAATTCATTTGAGTCATACTCCCCCCCTCCATCTTATCTCAATACTTTGAGTTGATAACCACTTTGTTTTTCAACCAAAGCCCTAAATTCCTTAAACTTGCCAAATTTTTTAGACGTCTGATGAAGGAAATACACCCATGTTTTTCTACTGAAATCATCAATAAATGTAAGAAAATCATAGCTTCCACCAATTGACTGTTTCTGCATTGGACCACATAGATCAGTATGAATAAGTTCTAGAGGTGCATGTGTCCTTCGAGACATACCTTCAGGAAAGCTATCCCTGTGTTGCTTTGCAATGATGCAACACTCACAACTTTTTTCTAACTCCTTCATAGGGGGAAATTTGAGACCATCAAAGTGAAGATGTCCATATCTAAAATGCCATAGCTAATAATCATCCATGCAAGTGGCTTTTTGAGCAAAAGAGGTTACCTTGCTGCTGCAATTCATGACTAGTGGATACATCCCATTCCTAGCCACTTGTATTTTGATGATCAACTATTTTCTTTGGGGGTTTGTCATAAATTTCACAGTCTAATCCATCAAAGACAAGTCTGTGTTTCTTTTCAGTAAGTTGTCCAATGCTAAGCAGATTATGCATCGATCCTGGAGCATAATATACATTTGTGATTGTCTTTTGTTGGCCTTGTTTGGTTAGAATGTTGACCACTCCTTTGCCAATAATTAGAACTAACTCATCCATGTTGACTTGGACCTCTGTCCTCACTGATCCATATAGGTTTACAATTAGATCTCTATCACCTGTCATATGGTTACTACGGCCACTATCTAAAAGCCAAAGTCCCTTGGGGATTTCGTGTGCAACATGAGATGTAAGAAATAGCATATCTTCTTTATCCTCAGAGGTATTAGTCACATTAGTATTATGATTTTCTTGATCAGAATTTTTCTTTCTACATTCATGAGCATAATGCCCAAATTTATTGCAATAATAACACTTAATATTAGATTTATTTGACTTTTTTTTGTCGTAGTTCCCGCCTTCATGGTTATGATGGTGATCTTGATCTTCATTGCCATTACTTCAGCCACTTCTTCCTCTTCCTCTTGATCCTCCTCTACCTCTATCTCTTCCTCTACCGTTTGGGAATGAGACATGTGCTTTGTAAGCATTCTCAAGAGAGGACTCTTCATTCTTGTTGATTCTGGATTTGTATGAAAGTAGAGATCTGGTCAAATCATCTATAAAGAGAGTACTCAGATCCTTTGCTTCTTCAATGGCTGCAACTTTCGGATCAAATTTGTGGGGTAGGGATCT
Organism: Larix kaempferi; assembly: GCA_027924585.1. Lineage (NCBI taxonomy): Eukaryota > Viridiplantae > Streptophyta > Pinopsida > Pinales > Pinaceae > Larix > Larix kaempferi. The sequence goes on from BSBM01000972.1 coordinate 790,078, forward strand.
CAGAACCCTTTCAACCACCTATTGATCTTTGATATTTTCACCATAGGTATTCAGTTGATTAATAATCCCCATGACTTGGGTCATGAAAGAATCTACTGAGTCTGATTCTTTCATTTTCAGATCTTCAAAATCTCTTCTTAGGTTTTGGAGTGTAGCTATTTGTACCTTACCAACACCCTGATAACTGTTCACCAAGGTATGCCATGCTTCTTTGGCATGTAATCAAGCTGATATATTTGGAAATACATTGTTATCCAAATCGTTCATTATGAGCTGCAGTGCCTTTGCATCCTTCTTCCTATGCGCTCGCATGACATCCTTTTCTACATTTGAAAGGGCTTCAAAAGCTACGTTATCAGCTAGTTTGGAATAGCCATTCATGACATATTCCCACACATCTTCTGACCTGAGATAAACCGCCATCCTCATGGCCCAGACATCATAGTCCATTTTCCCTGTAAGAGGAGAAATCTGAGATTGATTGTTGCTGCTAGAAGCCATAGATGCTGCAGAGTCTTTCACTTGCCTTTTAAAAACAATCTCCTTCCCTTTTTTTTTAAATACTCCTCTTCTCTTCCTTAAAAATAAAAAAGACTTTTGTAAAAAAAATATCTTCTACTCTTTTAAAAGACTTTTGTAAAAAAGAATATTACTTAAAGAATCTCGTAAAAGAAAATAACTTCGTGAAAGTAAAAAACAATCATTCTCATGGAATAATGAAAAAAAAGCTGAATAATGAAAAAAAAACTTCTTTCCCTAATTGTCGCGAGTCTTCATGAATTTTCACGCCTTGGCCTATAGAGAGCTCGCGATAATTCCCAAAAAATTTTAACTTGTTCTCCCTAAATTGTTGCGCCTTTATGCAAGGGAGGGGCACGATAATTTTTGCAATTTTTTTTTTCTTTGCAAAATTCTTCAAAGCTATGGCTTTGGCTTCTACGGAACTCTCACGATCAATCTTCTCCTAAGCTCTGATACCAAACTGAAGGTTGGAGGTAGAAATAAACAAAAGATAATGCAGAACTAGCTACGACTCTTCAATCTTTATTCATAAACAGAAGATCACCTGATGTAATACAAACCAAAATGAAATGTGTATTTAAACACTTATGGAAGCCCTAAAAACTCTAATCGAGCTTTTGCATGCATGCAAAGTGTTAACACCTAAAAAGTCCTCACTAGCTCATTCCCTTTATCACATGACCCATTTGTCCACTTTTTCCACCATTTGAGCCTCTAAAACCATCAAAAGGTCACCAAAAAGATCATAATACAGCTTTTTCCCCTCAAAATATATATTTTTCCTCAAAAAACCCTCAAAAATGGTTCAAAATTCTCAAAAAATATTAAAAGGGAATAAAAATATTCAAAATATTCAAAAAAGGTAAAAGAGGGAAAAAGAGACCTAAACCATGTTGGTTAATACCATTGGTTTCCTTAAAACCATAATAGTATTCCCCATCACCAAAAAATATAAAAAGGTGATAGGGGCTCCCCATTTTTCATCCATATTTCATCCTATCCTCATGTTGCCGAAATCTATCTTGAGCTTTGCCCAACCATTGAAGCAGTGGAGAAGAAGAGACCATTGGACATTGGAGCACCTCAACCTTGGAGCTTCCCGAAACTCACCATCCTCACCATTTGAGGTAATATAAAAGTTTTAATTTTTATTTACATGCTTATGAATAGATTTTGTTTATTGTTATCAATCTAGAATTCTTTATTTTACTATTTATTGCCATCAATCTATAGTTTATATTTGCTTATTTAGATTACTTTATTTGAGACTGTTGCTACTAGTTAGCAAGTGCATCCTTGCACATGTTTGGTTGTAAAACCAAGCAACAGTTTTTGGCGACTCGACTAATTTTCGAATTTAAAATTTTTGCTTTAGATATTTATTTTAGTTGTTTTTCCCATTTAAAACTATAGATCTACCATACTAGTCAGCTTCTTGATAGCTGCCCTAGCCATTGGCCCTTTCTGCAGCCCGAAAGAACCCAAAATTTCAATTTTCGGGTTCGTTTTTCACCGGTCGTTTTCCATTCATACATCGTGACTTTCGGCACCCACAGTCACGCGGTCCAGTGCGACTGTGGGCCTTTTTTCTGCATGGTCCATCGTGACTTTTTGACCTTTTCCTACGCGGCTCATCGTGCCTGGGAAAACTTTTCCCGCGCTATCCATCGCGACTGTTTGCATTTTTCCACGCAGTCCGTCGCGACTGTTTTGCATTTTTTTGTGCAACTCATCACGGCTTTTGACCACTGCGCCATGATTCACATCGCGACTTTCTTCCACATCACTACATAGCTCATCGTGGGTTTTGACTTGACAGCCGCGATATTTCCTGTTTCAGTTCGGTCAATTTTTCCAAAAAAAATTCGCCCAATCAACCCATTTTTTCCAGCATTAATTTCTGCATTTTTTTATAGCCCACTATGTCAATATTGCAGCATTATTAATTGATATTCGGTTAGATACTTCATTTATCTTTTTGAAAATTTTCATTTAATTGAAAGAAAGATTTTTTAAGTATTTATGAGATTCTAATTTTTATACATTGCAAAGTTAGAACCATATTTCTAAAATTGCTCAATATTTTTCCCAAGAAAGACTCTAAAAATCCATTTATTTTTACATCTGTTATTTGCTTTACTTTTCAAAGAATCCATATTGTTTGAAAAGGTTATTAAAGCATTTACATTTGAAACATCTTTCATTTTTTCGCAAATTAGAATCCTTATTTTAGTTTGTGATTAATTCGTCCATGTGAGGCACATTGTTTTGGTATACACCTACACCAGTACACAATCTGTCACAATAATTTCGAGTGAGCTTTAAAAGTTACCTTAACTCAACCAACATTCTAACCCCACTTGGGGAACACAAAAAGAATTTTGTAGCTAGGTAGGATTGAGGGGATAAGTATCCAAATAACACCCCTCACTCATTTTTCATGTTGAGACATAGAGGTTGACATTTAGGGTACCAAAATCCCTTATTATTTATTGACACGGTTTAACACCAATTTATCGAGAAGGCCTCTCCCTTAGGAGGGTTGAAGTAGCCAGACTGGTTCCGGAAGCCTGAGTGGAATACCGCTATCCATTCAATAACCGAAGGATACCTTTTTTATTTCTCGTTGTACCACCCTCATGGGAGTACAGCGGCAATAGAACCGAACTGCAGATTCACCCAACCGAACATTTCATGAATGGGGTATCTTAGTGGCAAAACTTATAGGATTGTCTACCCGGTGTCCCTCCCGGTAGGGGGATATCTAGCCTTTGATTCTACAATTTATATTGTCTGACTTGGATTTCATCACCTTGCAGAGAATATACCTTGTCGAGTCATAATACTTTTTAGTTAGGTGTCTACATGCTCCATTACCTCCCTTTGGTCATAGAGTACACCTTTTTCTATTTTTAGGAGTTGTTTACATGTTGGTTTTCTGACCGATTTTTTTTTTATTACTCCACTTACTATAGCACAACTGTTATGGTAAGTGTTTTGAGGTTGGGTTTTGGCCTGAGTGACATTTAGTTTTTACGCTCCCCTCTTGCATGCACAGTTGCATTAGGGCTTTAGAGCTTTCCACTCACCACCACCTAGTAGTTTTTTCACAAACTGTCACCATTGATTCCCCGAGACGTTCTCGACACTTCCGGGGAGACCCCCCGTAGTATGGTTCCCTTGACTCCACACGTCATCGAAATAGAGCCCCATCATTTGATTCTGACACGCCTCATTTCACATATGATTCTGAGGCAGAATCCAAAAACCCCACATACACCAAACCCACTAGCCCCATGGCTGGTTCGCATTACGACAATTTTTTCACAAGGGATGTTGGTGGAAGATCATCCACCCCTGCCACCAGAATGACCACCACGGTAGCCACAACTACCACACCTCCCTTAGGGATTCCTATAATGGGACCTACACCTACATTAGGTATGCCTACCATGGGACCCCTACCAAATACAGGACCCCCACCTAACTTAGGCATGCCCACTATGGAAACTATACCTACTATCCCCTCTACCACTCAGATTCGAACACCTCTTGGACATCTTCCCAACCCATCTGTGACTCCTGTTGCACTTGGCGATGTGGGCCCCTCCCACACTCTTATGGGTGGAGGGCACATACCTCCCATGACAAATATCCCCCTAGGGGGTAGTGGTCTAATACATAATGCCACCACCAGCACTTATGCCCCATGACAACATCATACCCCTTCGCCAGTTTTCCATTTATGGCTAGCCTTAACCTACTAGACTTGGCTAGGATAACAAATGATCCCATCCAAAATGACCTTACTTGGTCCCCCATGCCCACAAAGCTCCTTTTAGACATCCCAAAATTTGAAAGAAAGGGTGGGGAAGACCCCCAAACCATATCATGTCATTTCACCTATGGTGTTCCTCAAACTCCATAGTAGATGTTTCTATTCGACTCTGACTTTTACACAGAACTTTCACTGGCTCTACAACCAAATGGTACATTGAGCAGCCACATGGGACGCACCCCACATTTACATCCCTCACCTCAACTTTCCTTCAGTTCTTTCAACTACCTATATGCTATGATGTAGGACTAGAAATACTACTGTCTTGTAGATAGAACATCGCTACACACATCACCGATCATATCCATGAGTGGTGTAAGCACCGTAGTCTCTGCAAGATAAAGCTGGATGACCGTATCTTCTTAGATTGGTACGTCAAATCACTCCTCCCTCGCATAGCCAAGGATGTAGTTTCTCAACGATCCCAGTCGGAAGAAGAAGCCATCTTAAAAGCTTAGCAGTTCAACCTCATATATGCCCAATTTGGATATTTATACACGATCTTGCTGGATTCCCCTCGCAGTGATCCATCCTGGAGCAACACACTAGGGGCATCCCATGCCGCCGACGGTATCATTGGCCAAGTTCTGGCACAAAACAAACCTTTCACCATGATGAGCACAAACAACGCCCCAGACCTTTCTAGCGCTACATCTCATTCTGGAGCTACAACTTCATATTCTCCAGTAATACACACCCACCACACTCATGGACCCTCATGTCCACCACAATGTTATGCGCAAGCACCATCAGCCTATGCACCACCTCCATATTATAAATAGCAGGCCTGTCAGACTTTGGTTCACCCACAAGCCCAATCGGCTTATTATCCTCAACAGGAAGCACCTCTTGCTCCAACACTTCCAGTAGCTCAAGGTTACCCACAAGCGCAACAAGCACCAGGTCCACCTTAGAACCCTCCCACTTACTATCCACCACAGCCTGCTCTAGCACCTGCACGACCTCAAAACCCACCTACTGCCCAAGGGCATGTATACACATAGCAAAACCAACCTCAAAACCAGAACAACTAGCGTAATCAAGTAGGTCAACAAAATCACGGATGAGGATGAAACCGTAACAATAACCAACAACAAAACCAAGGAGGATAGCCACCTAATCCTCCCAATAACAATAACATTGCTTCTACAAATCAAAACCCAAACGTCCACCAAAACATGGTAAAAACCCTAATTTGAGAACAAACCACCCATGTTCCATATGCAGGGTCTATGGCCATTGCACACATAATTGCCCCCATTTAGATCAAGTGCATCAACTCTGGACCAACGACGCCCAACGGCAAGGACATGTTGCACAACCAGCACCCCCTCCTCAGCTGCAACCCATGATATTGCAAAATCCACTACCCAACCAAGGAGTGGTAAACACTCGTCCAATGGATCACCCACAAGGATCCGCTGCAACACAGTAACAAATTACCTATGCAGAAACCGATTACCAGCATACAAATTCTAACACTCGCCATTTGCTAATGATGTCAACCTTCAAACCCACTAAAATCAATACGGTTCAGCCCCTGAGGCCACACCTACCAATCCATCTTCGAGTACCCTCCCAACTGATCAACCACTTTGCATACCTAATATTCCCATGGATGAAGGTCCTAAAGCACCTCGCATACCTTTAACATGAATCAACAATAACCCTAACACTCATGCAACTTCAAACTATAACATTGTAGAAGACTTAGCTCAGTCCTCAGCTGCTGTGTCCGCTCTAGAAATCCTAAAAAGTTGTCCTGCATAGAGAAAATTGTTGTTATCTACTATTGGTGCCATAGACCCTAATGACTCCAACATGATGGCTTTCGACTTAGACCAGGCCAAACCTTGTCTTCCTTCATCTCTAGATTTTCAGGTTTCTGTGTCCATTTGCAACCTCGTCGTTCATCAATGCATAGTCGATGAAGGTTCCTCCACCTATGTTATGTCGACTTTCGTATGGCAGAAACTTGGATCCCCAACGCTACAATTGTCAACTACCGCATTGTGAGCTTACAATGGCCATGCAACTCAACCTCAGGGCCTGTTAGTGAATGTACCCATACAGCTCAGGAGCAAACTGGTTCTCATAGATATAGAGGTCATCAATGCCCAAATTGATTACAATCTCCTTCTGGGACGAAGCTACATGTATAAAATGAAAGCTGTCGCTTCTTTATTTTTTCGCCTCATGATGTTCCCCCATGAAGGACGCATAGTCAAAATCGACCAGATAACATACTATGATCCCAATGCCCCAGCAGCACCTGAAAATGTTCTTCACATGATCGAACAACCCATTCAAAGCGCACCCACATCATTCATCTCCCCAGTCGGACCTACGATATATTTGGATACTCCCATGACCACCACTTTCCCAACTATCCCAACCCCTCTCCGGATAAATTAAATATCCGATTTGTGCACCCTCTCACACAACACACAACATCATACTCTACAACCTCAACCACTGCCACAACCACCCATAGTTCATAGTCATATCGGAGCAACACCGATTCACACTATCCCATTCTTGTTTCCATTTTCAGGAGTTGTTATCATGCCAGTAATGGCTGCACTTAACCTCCCAGGGTTAGCGTTAGGATTACCTGTATGGTACCTACCTACCCCAACCCCTCCACTGACACCGACCATCATTTTATAGCCAGTAAAACCCATCAATATTTTGAACCATCCACCACCCGGCATACCGAACCGCCAAAACCAACCACCACCTGGGGTACTGAACCCCCAAAACCATCGACCACATGGTGTGCCAGACCCCAAAAGCAGACCACCTCCAACAGGTGCCACTACATCAACCTCTAGTTATGTTCCCCCTCAAACTCGCTACAATGGGGGCGGAGGTCCACCAACCTACACAACTGGACCCACAAATCGCACTGCCCCAGCGACTCCCAAATTAGCGAAGCCTCCTCCAACAATTCACATTCACCCCAAGTGCTCCTTGTGTGACGATACAGGCCATGCTACCCATCTATGTCCACATCTAGTGGCACTTCAAGAACACATGTGTGAGTATTTTGATCCACAGTAAGATCTAGGAGCTATGGAGAACCTCACAAAATTGAATTATTTGCAAAACTAGTGAAAAAGCTTGAAAAAGGAGACAAATTTACACACTATGTGAACTGAAACTTGGCATTATCAGACTATCTAACCGTTGAAAATGTTTAGAACAGGAATTTATTACATCCTGGAGAAATTCGAGAGCATTAGATAGCTCAAGATGAGTGTACAAGCAAAATTGCCAAAATTGGCCTCAATCCGCCCTAGGTGGGTCCAACTTAGTCCTAATTATCCCAAACAGTCACGAATTCTAGTGTGAAGTTGGCTGAAGCATGCTGGGTCATAAATGAGGCCAAGGAATGCGTGGGTGAGAAAATAGAGGTGTGTGGGAGGTCCAAGGAAGTAATAAATGCTCCAAATCTAGCAAAAAATGGGCAAAATCCACCCAAGCGCTCCTAGTCAATAGTGATTCCCCAATTCAAGGAAGGAGAGCACTCCTACATTTAATGAGGGCACACTTGTGCACAAAACAGGAGTTTGGGTGAGCTGGTTTGCTTAGGAATAGGTGTGAACACTCTCAAAGTGGATATTTGACCAACTAAAGTCACCTAGTCCAAACTATGGTGTAATAAAGCACATGTGGAAATAAAATTGACTAAGGTTGTGGACTATGGTACTAAGTATGGATTATTGTTCTAACACCCCCCCTTAACCAAAAATTAGTACATCTCATGAAATTTAAAGTGGGAGGCCTTGGCAACAAAGGCTCAAGTCACCTCATTACAAACAGAAATTTTATTTGTCCATGTAAAGTGAGGACAAGAAGTAAAACCAAATGGGATAAAAACTTCCCTCTAAAATGGACATGGCGCTGAACCTGCAATAAAATTGTAGCAATCACCATCCATCACTCACTCCAAGCAAATCTCTCAAGTGAGTGAAGGTCTTCTCAGTAAAACACTTGGTGAAAATATCAACATTTGCTTGGTGGATGGGCAATACTGCAAGGAAATCACTCTGTCATGCACCAAGCCCCGAATGTAGTGCATATGGATTTCAATGTGCTTTTCTCTCTGCCTCTATACTGGATCAGTAGATATCTTGATGGCACTTTGATTATCCAACCAAATGTTTGTTGGAGAATCAATAGCAACACCAAACTCCCGAAGAATACCTTGCAACCAAACACACTGTGTGGTTGCGTTCACTGCTGCTGTGTACTCGGCCTCTGCTAATGAAAGTGAAATAGTGTGTTGTTTCTTACTTGACCAGAAAATGGTACCTTTAGAAAACATGAAAACAAAACCTAAAGTGGACTTTCTATCAATGGGATCTCCAGCCCAATCGGAATCAGAAAATCTAGCTAGTTGTAGTGAAGAACCAGCTACATAGTGTACCCCAAAGCTCTTTGTTCCTTGGACATATTGAAGGATCCTTTTGGCTGCCTTCCAATGGATCTCATGTGGCTTCTGCGTATATCTTGCTACAACAGTTATAGCATAAGACAAATCAGGTCTTGTATGTGTAAGGTACAACAAGCTTCCAACTAACTTCCTGTAGAGTGTGCAATCCACCAATGGAGAGTCTTCAAATTCACCTTGTTTTATGCCTGAAAGGAATGGGCACTTGGCTTACTTACATTCAGCCATTTTAAACTTCAATAACAGGTCTGAAGCATACTTAGATTGACTCAGCAATATACCTCTCTCATATTTCTCAATTTCCAAACCCAAAAATTGCCTTAGCAATCCTAGGTCGCTCATGGAAAATTCACTATGAAAAGATGCTTTGGTTGAGCCAATTTGTTTGTTGCAGCTCCCTGTAATTAAAAGATCATCAACATATAGTACAATGACCTGCAAATTATCATCATATTGCTACAAATAAACATTTGGATTAGACTTGCATCTAAAGAAACCAATTGAGAGCAAAAAGGCATCCATTTTGGCATACCAAGCCTTGGGGGCTTGCTTGAGTCCATAGAGTGACTTATTCAACTTGCAAACAAGTGAGGGATCCTATTAGAAACCTTCAGGTTGCTGCATATAGATCTCTTCCTGTAGCTCACCATGTAATAATGCACTTTTAACATCCATATTGTGAACTTCCCAACCCTTACTAGCTGCCATGGCTAGAGCTAGTCTAATTGAGTCCATCTTTGCAACCGGTGCAAAGGTCTTTGTATAATCTACACCATGGATTTGTGAGTAGCCCTTAGCCACTAACCTAGCATTATACTTCAGATCAGAACCATCAGCAACAGGTTTGGTTCGAAAAATCCACTTACATTGCACAAGTTTTCTCTTGGGAGGAAGAGGCACCAAATCCAGTGTTTTGTTCTCTTGGAGAGATTGGAATTCTTCTTGCATTGATTTTCTCCACCTTGGATCATGATGAGCTTCCTGATATGATGTTGGATCAGATCCAATCAACATATAACAGTGATTAGCAAGTTCACTTTCATTTGCAAAGGAAGCATTGATTGCTTGAGATCTAGTCTTCCTAGGCTCTTGGGGATTGCCTGCCAATTCACCTGCAGCTTGTATGATTTTTTCAGCCCACTTGGGCCTTGATTGTGACTCATGTACAAAAATGTCATCTTCATCAATATCAAAAAAATCAGAACTTGAATCATCACTTATTTCATTAAGGTGTGGAGGAGAAGAGCATTCCCCCGATGCAAGCTCAAAATCAAGAATTGGTTCTTCTTCGAATTGCACACTTCTCTCAATGAAATTTTTGACTGTGGATATATCAAAGAGATTGTAACCCTTTTTGTCTTCACCATATCCAACCATGATACATTCTATGCTCTGTGGCTCCAAATCCTTCCTCTTTTCTGATGGAATTCGAGCCCATGCTCTAGATCCAAAAATTCTGAAATTTGACACATTTGGTTTTTGGCCAAACCATGTCTCATAGGGGGTTTTACCTTTGACTGATTTGTGAAAGGCTCTGTTCTGAATATGAACAACACAATTGATGGCTTCATCCCATAGCTTAGGGCTTAGATCCCTAGCTTCAATCATGCAAGTGTCCATCTCTTTGAGAGATCTATTTTTCCTCTCTGCCACACCATTTTGCTGAGGTGTGTAGGGGATTGAATGTTGCATTTGGATGCCATTTCCTCACAAATATGATGAATGTTATTATTCACATAATCCTTTCCATTATCAATCCTAAGTATTTTTATCTTATGACCACTATGATTCTCCACTAAGGCCTTCCAAATCTTCAATTTCTCAAACACTTCTGATTTCAATTTAAGTATACCCAGCAGAATGAAGAGTAGTCATCTATGAATGTGAGTACATACCTTGATCCACCATATGATGGAGTGGGAAGAGGACCAACGAGGTCTGAATGTACCAGTCCAAGTGGTTGAGTGGCTCTCCTTTCCATTCCCTTCTCATAATTGCGCTTTGGATGCTTTCCAACTACACAACCAATGCATGCACCATTTGAAGATTTGATTTCAGGAAGCCCTTCTACCATCTCATCCTTGTGCAATGTCTAGAGATATTTGTAGTTCATGTGGCCAAACATTTCATGCCACAGCTTGGAGGTCTCGTTGGCATGAGAGACAAGAGCATGGTCACTAGAATTTGGAATGAAATTGGAGAATTTGTACATTCTCTCTTCATGATCAGCAAACCCCACTGCCACAACTTGATTTGAAGAAATTTCTGAGATTTCTACCAAATCTAGAGTAAATGTTACTCTCTTGGCTTCTCCTATATGGGTCATTTGATAAACTGATAGCAAATTTGCAGCCAATGAGGGTACATAGAGCACATCACTGAAATAGCCATGCTCCAAGTCAATCCTACCAATCCCCCTGAATCATCTCCCATTCGAACTGTTGGGCCACCATTCGAATGCATAGAAGAGAAGAGCTCTCTGGATGAAACCATATGCCTGGAAGATCCTAAATCAATAATAAAGGATGAAGGATTCAAAATACCTGTGATCAAAGCATGACTATTGTCCTTATTGTCAGGATTTGAGGTGTTTTCTTTCTTCCTTGCGCCCTCAGGGACTAGGATGTTGTTCTTCTCCAGCAGCTATGACATTGAGTCAATGGTTTTCTTCACACATGATCTCTCTAGATGCCATCCCTTATGACAATAGGTACATTTGGTCTTTTCCTTTCCTCTCTTGTCCTTCTCCTTTGAAGGATTCGAACCTCCATCTGCAGACTTGGTCTTGTCAAACTTACTCTTCTCTGGCTACTTCGAATTCTTTGCTTTCTGCTTGCCTTTGTTGGCATTTGAAACACCCATTTCTAGTGCTTGGTCCTTCGATTTTATGGTGCTCATCTGAACTAGTTTATCATGCTCCTGAGTGAGACACTCCATGAAGGTTGCTAGTGATGGCATTTGCCAATTTTGAAGGGTCATCTTGGCTGAGTGAAATGTGCTAACAATCATAGAAAACTCTAGACCTAGCTTCAAAAGGATGGATAGAATCAATTGTTCTTCCTTCTTAACAATTCCACATTGTTGCAGTTGAAGCACTATTGACTTGAACTTAGTGAAGAACTCCTGGATGGTTTCAAAATGCGTTGGGCTCAAGCTAATGAGCTCGTTTTCAAGCTGGTGGCCCCTCAATTCATCAATTTTACCAAAGAGTGATTCTAGCTTGACCCATACTTCATTTGGGGTTGTCAAACTGTCTGTATGAAACAAGAGTTCCCTCGAAATGCTTAGGCATAGCAATCCATAAGCTTCATCAAGGCGATTGTAGTACTTTGCTTTCTCCACAACACAATTTGGCTCCACTTCTGTGCCCATGGTTACTGTATAGAGACCCTTAGATCTCATTTTGATAACCATTTCATCCTTCCAATCGAAGAAATTGAAGGGTGTGAGAAATATTTGGTTTGCTTCCATTACTGTTGTGTTAATGGTGAGAAAACTACTGAAACACCTGCAAAAAACACTCAATTTTTATCTGGAAATCCTCCCTAGAATGTAGTTCAATGCTCAATATTGATCTGCAACTCACTAAACCCATAATGGATTTGATACCATGTGATTATTTTGATCCACAATAAGATCTAGGAGCTATGGAGAACCTCAAAAAATTGAATTATTTGCAAAACCAGTGAAAAAGCTTGAAAAAGGAGACAAATTTACACACAATGTGAACTGAAACTTGGCATTATCAGATTGTCTAACCTATGAAAATATTTAGAATAGGTATTTATTACATCCTGGAGAAATTCGAGAGCATTAGATAGCTCAAGATGAGTGTACAAGCAAAATTGCCAAAATTCACCTCAATCCCCCCTAGGTGGGTCCAACTCAGTCCTAATTATCCCAAATAGTAACAAATTCTGGTGTGAAGGTGGCTGAAGCATACTAGGTCATAAATGAGGCCAAGGAATGCATGGGTGAGAAAATAGAGGTGTGTGGGAGGTCCAAGGAAGCAATAAATGCTCCAAATCTAGCCAAAAATGGCAAAAACCCACCCAAGCACTCCTAGTCAACAGTGATTCCCCAATTCAAGGAAGGAGAGTGCTCCTGCATTTAATGAGGGCACACTTGTGGACAAAACAAGAGTTTGGGTGAGCTGGTTTGCTTAGGAACGGGTGTGAACACTCTCAAAACGGATATTTGACCAACTAAAGTCACGTTGTCCAAACTATGGTGTAATAAAGCACATGTGACAATAAAATTGACTAAGGTTGTGGACTATGGTGCTAAGTATGGATTATTGTTCTAACAACATGAATATGTTGGATGATGACACCAACGTTCCAGTTGTCAAACTAGAACTACCCCCTCAGACTCGCGATAAATCACTGTGCATAAACCACCCTTGTGCGATATGTGGCATCTACGACCATTAATCACATCACTGCCCTGATCTCCCAGATTACAGAGAAACACTATACGAATTGAATAATGCCAACTTAGAGATATCCCCCCCACTCATTGCGGAAATATTCCCCCCAGAATCTTCCCATTCAGAAGAAATCGATACCGTTTATATGATTTCCACAACCTACAAGCCTGAACCCATTAATTTGATGACGCACTACATCCGTAGTGATGAGGAAATCGTAGAAACACTTACTGCACCAGACTACACTTGGGATGATATGCACCACTGATCATATTTCATCCCGGAGACATCTACAGCAAACCAACTATCCGTTGAAACCAGAGACTTCTTACCAACCAAGGTCGATTGGTTCAAAGATCCTATCCCAGCTCCAGAAGCCTTTAAATAAGGAAACATAGCCAACATTTCACAAATCATAAAAATCAACATCTCCACCACCCTAGGGAAACCTAAGCTTATCTCTTTAGGCGCATCATGCACTAAGAAGGAAACCCAAGCCTATAAGAAACTCTTCCAAGAATTTTGAGATATCTTCACCGGGTCTTATACCGAGATGCCTGGTCTTGATCCTACCATCATAGAACATCACATAGACACCTGTCCCAACATATCACCGGTCCGCCAGAAACAACACCCCATTCACCTATCGAAGCTTCCAGCCATCAAAGCAGAAATTGAGAAGCTTCAAGCAGTAGGTTTCACATACCCTATTTCATATACCACCTAGGTTTGAAACCCAGTACCAGTTAATAAGAAAGTAGGAACCATCTGTGTCTGTACTGACTTCCATGACCTCAACCTAGCTTTTCCCAAAGACAACTTCCCAACACCTTTTATTGACCAGCTAATCAATGCATGTGTGGGGCATGAGGTACTTTCTTTTATGGATAGTTTCTCTGCATGCAACCAAATCGAAATCCATAAAGAAGATCAATACAACACTGCTTTTACTACCCCATGGGGCACCTCCCCTATCACATCATGCCTTTTAGTCTCAAGAACGCTGTAGCCACTTTCCAATGAGCCATGACTTATTGTTTTCATGACTTGAATAACATCATATTAGTTTATCTAGATGACCTCACGGCTCGATCCAAGAAATGATCTGACCATTTAGATGATCTTCAACAAGTCTTCTTGCGTTGTTGAAAATACAAAATCCTCTTGAACACACTCAAGTTTGTCTTTTACATCCCAGTAGGCCGCCTGTTGGGTTTTATCATTTCAAAGAAAGGAATCACCATCGACCCTTTAAAGGTCCAAGCCATAGTAGACCTACCGTCACCTCGAACATTAAGATAGCTACAAAGCCTTCAAGGGAAGTCCAACTTCCTTCGTCGCTTTGTCCCAGACTACACCACCACAGTACATGGTTTTATCCGTTTGCTATGCCTTCATACCCGTTTTGTATGGGATGACCAAGCAGAAAGAGCCCTCACAGACCTGGAGAAGGAACTTACAAGTGCCCCTTTGATTTATCCTCTAGATTTCACAAGGGACTTTACCCTTTACATTTTAGCATTAGATTACGCCGTCTCTGGAGTACTCGTCCAAGAAGACTCCGCTCGCCAAGAGCATGTTATTTACTACACTAGCCAAACTTTATCAGGCCCACCACTACGCTACCCACATGAAGAGAAAATGGCCTTTTCCATCGTCTTTTCAGTACAGAAACTTCGACATTATATTCTCCTCAGCCATACAACGGTTGTGGCGAATTCCAACCCAATAGTCTATCTCTTGAATCACCTTCTTCTACAAGGCTGTGTTTCCAAATGGGTGATTATCCTACAAGAATATGACCTAACTTATAAAAACTCGAAGAGAACCAAAGCACTTGCACTTGCTCAATTCATTAAGGACCTACCATCTTCGTCGTCATCACCAGCTATCCATACTGATATAATTGATGAACATTTGTTCATCATCTCGTATGACGACCCTTGGTACGGCGACATTTTGGTATACCTCCGCACACAAAAGTTTTGACCCAATATCGACCATGACAGACGCCGTCGCATCCATCACCATGCCCCCCGTTATCTCCTCTTGGGAGATGTCCTCTATCGACATGGCGTCAACTTTATGAAATGATAGAAAGATGCCACAATGGTGCCTGCGGCGGCCATTTCTCTGGAATGGCCACTGCCCAAAAAGTAATTCACACAGGTTATTTTTGGCTATCATTATTCACTGATTGTATCACAACAGTCAAACATTTCCAAAACTGCCAGCTCTTTGCACCCAAGGAAGGAACCCCCCCCACCCCCCTTCATCTAGTCATCACCGTTGGACCATTTTGCAAATGGGACATCGACCTTATGGATTGCAATCCCGCATCAGCTGACAGCCATAAATAGATTATTGTGGCTGTCAATTACTTTACCAAGTGGGCAGAAGCCATGCCTACTTACAATTTCAAAGCCGACACTGCAACCCATTTTTTCCTCAACCATGTTATCACTCGTTTCGGAGTACCAAAGAAACTCATCTTAGACCACGGCTCTCACTTTGAGGACTCCGTTTGGAGAGAATTGTCCATACTTCTTAAGTTTGAATATCATTTCTCCTCCGCCTACTACCCCCAAGGGAACATCCAAGTCGAAGCTGTTAACAAAATTTTTAAGACTATCCTCTAGCGCACTGTCGACAAACATAAATCCAATTGGCATCATATGTTGTTTCCCGCATTATGGGATTACCGTACATCAACCAAAACTGCAACTGGCTTTACCCCCTTCCATTTGGTTCACGGCGTAGAATCTGTCCTCCCCATTGAGTGCCAGCTACTAACATTACAAATTTTCGTAGAACTCCACCTGGATACTTCACCAATTGAAGAACGCCTACTTCTTCTAGAGCAGGCTGATGAAGATCGCCGTGCAGCTCTCCAAACAATCGAAGCCGCAAATAACAGATCTAAACTCCATTACGATAAACATGTTCACCCACGAGCATTTAGTGAAGGAGACCTAGTACTTGTTTACGACCAAGCCCATGACAAAATGGGCAAAGGAAAGTTCCAATCTATGTGGCAAGGCCCATATATCATACGCACTTGCCTTGGAAATGGGGCATACATTTTGACAGACTCGGAAGGAAATCCCATGCGGAACCCTCGTAATGGTTTGTACCTCAAAAGATTCTACCCATAAAAATCTACTGGACACCATAGTCCATATTGTACAGTTTTTAATTTATTTTTTCGCTGTAAACTTTCAAAACCTTACATTTTCATTTCTTCCTACATGAACACAAATGGATCTTGTTCCACTCTACCATATCGGCTTGGCCGATGGCGCAAGTCGTTGGTCTCCAAATCTCGCTTCAACATCTTGGGTAATTTATTCCCCTTCACATGAGTTGATTTAACTCGACGGAGTGTGCATAGGTGCCGCCACTAACAACCAAGCTGAGTACGATGCTATGATCGGTCTCCTGGCCGTTGCTCTCCAAATGGGAATAAGTCACCTTAGTGTTTTCCTGGACTCCTAGCTCCTTGTTTCCCAACTCAACAACTGTTACCAGGTACATGATCCCTGTCTATTTAGAAAATTCCCGTGCACTAAACAAATGATTCAACACATTGAATCCATCTCTTTCACTCATGTCCCAAGAAATCTAAACACTGTAGCAAACCAAATGGCTAACAACATTCTAGATAGGCATGTCAACCAAAACATGTAGGACATCATGACATGCATCACATAGGAATCAAAAAATCAAAATAAATAAATCATCATAACATTGCATCCACGTGCATAACATGTGCCTCCATGGGCATATAAAAAATCATAACTTTGCATCCACGTGCATCGAACATGCCTCCACAGGAAAACAAACAAACTACAATTGCATCCATGTGCAACAAAGACATAAAAGGAAAGACAAGATGTGCATCCACATGCATACATGACTATATACCAAAATGCATAAATATATATATACATATATATATATATATATATCATCATAAGAGTCATAATCTCAGGAGTACTCTCAGCACCCAAATATACAAAAAGTACACCAGCCGTACAAAATGTGTATCAACAAAATACATCCCCATATGTGCATCTGCATTTGGGGGCAGGTACAAGATCACCTAATCATCACGATCACTAAGCTCCTCTGGCTCCTCCTCCTCTGGATCCTCCTCCTCCGGCTCCTCCAAAGCTCGAGCTCTCCTCTCATTTGTCACTACAGTTACTCTCTGCAAGATCGATCTCCACTCACGGGGAGCATCGTAATAACGCTCTAGAACATGCTGATCTAGATCCCTCCAACCATGATTTGGTACATCCACTAGAAGCACCTTCAAGGTATCACGTACGTCATCTAGGGCATCATCTCACTGGCACACAACTCCTCATACACGAGGTGGGGGTGCTGCTACCGGTGGAGGTACCACCATCATCATCCGTCCCTGACGGCCTATATGGTCCACTGGAGGCCTCGGACCAACATCTTCCATGACCCAAAATGAAACAAGCCAGTACCATATAAACACCTCTAGCTATACTCATATCTAAACATGATATAATATAGAAACAAAAACAAAGACATACCGTTTAACCCCCAAGCCTGTCCCTCAACTCGAGGCATCTCAGGGTCTCCCCGGAAGTCCATAACCACATATGGATAGTCATCAATAACAACAGGAATCTGCTCCCACTAGTCATACATATCTGAAGAGTCTTATATCACTGGATCTAGTTTTCTGCGCTCGTGACGATGCTTGAGATCATTTCTCGCTCTCACCACCATATTTTTTGGGCTTTTTTTCCCATGCCCCTCATCGCCTCGGTTTGCATGCCACATCAACCGTTATCCGTATTTGACGAATTTTATGTCACCGAATTCAGTTTTTCGTGCTTATGATGATGCTTGAGATCATTTCTCACTCACCCCCAAAATTTTTGGGAACTTTTTTACATCACCCGTCATCCCCTCGATTTGCGTGCCACATCGGAAGCCAACATATTTTACAGATTTTTGCATCACAACTTATACATGAGCCCTCCACTCCATCCATACTGCAATTATGGCATTGTTTTTCTACCATTCATCAACCCGCAAGGAGGCCCCATTAGTGTTCCCCCTATCACCGTGCTTGATCCCCATACTCGCCCTTTGATTGAACACTTCCTCCTTGCCTCTACATTACTTTTGTTCGGTATAATTTTATCCCTTTTACAGGCCGATCAATTCCTTTACAAAAAAGGCACTTAGGGATTTTCTGTTAAGCTCTTTTTTGACTCCTAAAACAATGAAAAGATCGCCGAGCAATCTTGCTTCCCTTCATGCTCGTTAAACGTATTTTGAAGGGTGTCTACCTAATATAAGTTTACCGCTTTTCTGGACCTTGTAGACTAATTACGAAAAAGGAATACTCTAGTCACATTGGCTAGAAGAGTTCTCCATCCGCATTATTTTATGTTTTTTCGGGCCTTGAAGACTAGCATACGAAAAAGAACACCAATGCAGTCTTCTTACTGCTTTCAGACTCTCTAAAATTGAAAGCAACCACGAGCAATCACCGTCTTGGGCTCATATAAATCCACAGGATGGTACTCCTCCACCAATCTAGAGTCTTTTTATTGTTTTCAGACTCCTTAAAAATGAAAGCACTCACGAGCATGAATAGTCCTAGGCTTGCATAAATCCACAGGACAGTACCATTTTAGAGCAAACTTTTATCCCTTCTTGGATCTCATTAAAACTACGAAGAAGGACCCAACGGTGTTTTTTCAGCGCCGCAACAGATCATGTCCACTCACATGGCAGCTTCCCCATTATGGTCACCTTTGTTCAAAGTATTCTGCAGTATGTCACCTTGAGAGCCTCCCAATAGCATCCATCCGCTTGTCCCCCAGAGTCGCTCCAGTCTGCAATACACACCCCTCATCACTTAAGCTATGATCCTCACACCTTAAAAGTCAGTTTTCTATGCTGCCAAGTCAACCATGTCATCATGCTCTGAACAAAGGAATTTTGAATCCACCCACTCTTTGACCCCAGTTTTTTCCACATCCCCATAGTATGTTAGTGCTACCATCAATACTATCACATTTTAGTTGTACACCTCACACTCCTATCAAGGAAACATCATTGCCTTGGTAGTTTTCGGTCTCCCTCTGTCAATGCCAACCAAATCTATTCCAGAGGATAAACCCAAAGGTCCCTGTGCCTTGGAATCATCACCATTAGTGATGACTTCGTACGGATCATTTTGAAAGGAGTCCTCAGTGCCTCTCCAAATGATTGTTTCTCACATGCTCGATGTCAACACCTTGATTGCATCATTGAGACTTGTACTAGGTATTGGTCCTTTCAGTTATTTGTTGAAGGCCACGGATATCACCTGACTCTACCACATTCGAGAGTCTAATTGAGGAAATAACCAGTTACACATTCCTATGGATATCTGGGTTGCGCTTGCTGACTGTTTTCAGATGTACCCCAGTTTTATACTCCATTGAGTATACATTTACATATACTCCTCAGAAGTTGACTCATTTACTGACTCTACCACATTTGAGAGTCTCATTGAGTCCCTACAGATGTTGGACACCTTCATCTCCAACAGTTCATCAACCCTTCTAAAATCTTATTCAGAATGGTTGTTGCTCTTTTCTAGTGTATCAGTTATTGAGATCAGTCATGGTATGACCATCAGTATGTTGCATCATTATGTCCCCTCTAGACCATTATGATGTAACAATAGTTTTTTATGTATTTTTTAGGTCCCCATTCTTGGGCCTAATTGTTATGTATATGTCTTGATACGAGCATGGGTATGCCCACCTCGTCCATAATCAGAGATTCTTTCTCATTCATTTTGAGGCCATGTATTTTTTCAGTTTTTGCAGCTTCCAAGGGGCCGTTGTTCTAGTCTACAATTGGTATTTTCTCTTCTCCAAACCCTAGGAAAATGACAAAAGAACTATGATGTCTATCGGCCATACTATGAGCTCCTGCCCTCACACATCAGGGGGCAATCTGTTAACACCCAAAAAGTGCTCACTAGCTCATTCCCTTATTCACATGACCCATTTGTCCACTTTTTCCACCATTTGAGCCTCTAAAACTATCAAAAGGTCACCAAAAAGACCATAATACACCTTTTTCCCCTCAAAACATATATTTTTCCTCAAAAAACACTAAAAAAGGGTCCAAAATTCCCAAAAAATATTAAAAGGGAATAAAAATATTCAAAATATTCAAAAACGGAAAAAGAGGGGAAAATATACCTAAACCATGTTGGTTAATACCATTGGTTTCCTTAAAACCATAATGGTATTCCCCATCACCAAAAACTATAAAAAGGTGATAGGGTTCCTCATTTTTCATCCATATTTCATCCTATCCTCATGTTGCCGAAATCCATCTTGAGCTTTGCCCATCTTTTGAGCTTTTCCCAACCATTGAAGCATTGGAGAAGAAGAGACCATTGGACATTGGAGCACCTCAACCTTGGAGCTGCCCAAAACTCACCATCCTCACCACTTGAGGTAATATAAAAGTTTTAATTTTTATTTGCATGCTTATGAATTGATTTTGTTTATTGTTATCAATCTAGAATTCTTTATTTTACTATTTACTACCATTAATCTATAGTTTATATTTGCTTATTTACATTGCTTTATTTGAGACTACTGCTACTAGTTAGCAGGTGCATCCTTGCACATGCTTGGTTGAAAAAACAAGCAACACAAAGCATGTTGTTGCATTTATTAACTGAACTTCTAACTAGGAACTCAAGTAAAAGCTAAAGCTAACTGAAGTAATTACTATTTCTAACAAGGTTGTGGGTATGATTATGAAATATAAATCAACATCAATTTTTTCAAATTGGTAGGTGCCATCCTTTCTATAATGACATCTTCTAGTGATTGAGGCCAAGTTTATTGCCACAACATTGAGAAGATTGTGTGCTCTTCATCATTGATTTTTGTTGTATACTTCCTTGACAGCTGCCTTAGACAGGTTATCGTTGGGTGTCCCTAGTCTATTCTCTTGATTTTGCAATGACAGTTTTATAAAAAGTTATTTTTGTTCATAACTTTTTTAATCTCTCCTAAAGCTGCGAAGATGCAATCCAAGTCCTTCCTGAGGAATTGTAGAACCAACTTTGTAACTTTTTGTTTTCCTTGGCTTTGAATTTTTAACTTAAGAGGAACTTGCGTAATTTTTCAATCAGCCTCAGCTATTTAATAAAAATATGACATGATTTTCATCACTTTTTGGAAATCTCCATAGTTTCAAACAACAAATTACTGTGTGAATATTATCTAGTTTCTTTTAGGTTTTCACAATTGATATTAATATTGAAAAATTCTACAATTTTACTTGCATCATTAATTGTTATGAAGCAAACATTCACTATTTAATAATTCCTTTGTTATTTCAGGTTGCATCACATGTTTATGTCCATGTATTACCTTTGGGAATATTGCAAAAATCATAGATGGACGATCATGTAAGTTAGGGTTGGTCTTTCTTATTATTTATATTTACTCTGAAGTAGCATTGGGAAGTTACTTCAACACTAATATTTTGTGTGATAAATTGGAAGGTTGTTGTGTATATAGTGCTATTTATTTTTATTGAGCCTCATCTATGTACAATGCTTATATTCATTTGTAAACCGAATGAAACTTCGAGCAAAGTACAATTTTCCAGAGCATTTGTTCAGTGATTTTTGCATACATTGCTGCTGCGAGATATGTGCCCTTAGTGAGATCAAAGATGTCAAAATTTGTAGTTGAGTCAATGGAGTCAGGTCAACTTGTGAATTAAAATTTGAAGTCGAGGATAACTATTTTTTCCTCATTGCTTAATAAAAATATTCTTTAATTTTTTTTTGAAGCCGTGGATCCATGCCCATCCACACAATGTCGAGAATAATAATAGTACTATTTTTACAGTATGGAAATGGGATATTCATACTCCAATCTTCCAAAAAGCGTCTATGAAACATTTCCCACATGTTTCCATATATGAAACTGCTACGAAACATTTTCCATAAGTGTTTGAAGAGTTCCCATAAGTTACCATAATAGAATGTTTGCAGCACATGAGCCTTGTGTCAAAACTGAGAGTTTCAGATCCATAGTTTGAGAGTATAAAACTTGTCAATGGAAAGAGTAGATATTTTTACATTAAGATTGAACTAAGTAGTTCTGTTAGGAAGTTCATTACTATGGGAGTTAATGTTCTTTTCTAAAAAGGAGAGAATTAGAGAGAATCAAAATTTTCAAGCTTAAAATGACTTGAGGAAGGACACAGCCACTAGGAAAGGAGCAAATCAATGCAGATGTTAGTTTCCCAACTTTTAATTTTTGTAAATAAAGGATATTTCATATTTATATTGCTCATGTGGTTTCTAAGTGTTTCATAGAAGCATTTGACCCTTTTATTTTGATAAAAATGTCCCCCAACATTTGAGCAAACATAAGAAAGCAATGACATGAATAGTTATGGTTTCTCCATATTAGTCTTGCAATGTTAATAATTATATTGCATTTTCTGAAGCATGAGTGGAAAATAGTAAATACTACAGCTAAAAGATGCATGAGAATTGACCTACTGTAAAACACAGATGCTATTCTTGTTGCTTGAAACTCTTTTAGAGTCGAATGTTGATTTTTTTTGAGTCATGAGAAAAAATTGACAAAGAAAATAAATAGGCATTTTATATTCATCAAAAGCAAACAACACATGAATCTTATTTCTATGGTTTATAATGAGTGCTTGAGTCTGATGTTAATTTGTGGAAGTGCATATTTTTCATTCATAAACAATCTTATACTGAACTCATGAAGCACAACTTAGAGCTCATCCAGAATTGAGTGTCTTTGATTGCTCTATACCAAATTGCTAATGACTTCTTCCTAAAACCATATTTCCATTTTATTTTTGGAATAATAGTTTGTTTAGTACTGCATGATAATTGAAAAATACAATAGAAGGATTAATTATCAGTATTTCAAGTAACATTAATCCGGTCAGGTTTCACTTACTGTTCTTTGTAACAAAACTTGAGTTTATTGCACATCATTTCTGGTTCTAACAAGATATTTCAGCCTTGATCATATCCCTCACATATCTCCAAACAACCCACAACAGATTTTAGTGAAATTTTGTACCAAATTGCTAAGACATGTATGAACTGTTTATTGCTATGTTCATCCTTCACCTTTTTTTGAGATGTACAATGCTCTTGGGTGCTTATGTTCTTGACATTAATGTTTGGGTGCCACCTAAATACTTTCATAAATCCTTCTATTTATTTATTGAAGACTTGATCAATATCCATGATATATATATGCAAGTTAAAGTTCATCCAAAACTGGTTCAATACGTTCATTAATGATATTGGAACTTGGGAATATTACTGTTCTTTGGGAGGAGCAGTGTCTTAGCACACTAGAATCTAAAATAGTTAGGAATTGAGTTATGGAAGGTATGTGATAGATCAGTTTTCCTTGTGTTCAATCATTTACATAAAAAAATTCATATAATAAATGTAACTTGGTTGCACTTATAGGTTAAATCATGAACATTTTTTTATAACATTTTAGTGTGTGATGGTCTTGAATATGCAAATAAGTTGGCAGAGGAGACATGGGAAAAAACAATGATGTAAGTTGTTTCTTGGAAACTATATTATTTAGTTCTTTACTTTATTTTTCAAGGTCTGAAGGTCATCACACTTTTAATATGTGAAAATTGCATTTCATTAGGATGAAAAGGAAGCTTTTGAAGTGAAACATCTATTGTGTACTTAAATTATGAATACTTAGAAAGAGAAGGTGGATCAACATGTTTTGCAATGAACTGCAATATATTTTATCTTGGTATTTTTCTTGTATGTTGCATAAGATATTTTCTTACATTGTAGAAGGTGAAATCTTTCTTCCTCGTAGTCAAAAACTTGATTTCCCCTTGTGCACTATTGAATAATTTACTCAACTACTAGTATAGTTTAGTTGATATCATTGCATTGATGGTTTCCTTTAAACATACTCAGGGAAAAGCTAAGGATTCTGAGGATGACAAGACAACTGTAAGTTTTGAAACCATTTTCTTGAATTTCAATTATCAAGGCATTGGATGTGGAGTTACCTTTATAACAAAAGTATGTTGATTGTGTACTGGGTCACAAGTAGAAATGTCAAGCTGGTTTTCTTTGTTTCTATTAAAGTGTAATATTAATTGTTGTTTCATATATTTTTCTAACATGATGACAATGAAGAGCTAGAAGAAGAGGAGGATAAGGATGATCATGTAAGATTTATGATGTGTATATGACTATATTTGTTCTTAATCTATGTAGGATGCATGTTTTAATCAAATTTGAAAGAGTTTTCTAAACCAAGTCTCTGATATACATTGATTGTTTTCAAATTGTAGCCGATATACATTAGATGGAAGTCAATTTTGGCAAAGGTGATAATAACAATTCAAATGCTTTTACTATTGTAGATAGAAATTATAGCATGTTAGTCAATTGTATTTGATGTCCAAAATAATTTGGAACAAACTTTCATGAGTGGGAAAAGTAGATTTATATAAAGTTTCTTTTAGAAAGGGATGCATCAATTTTTTTAAGTACTGGTTCAAATAAATTTGTTATCTTGCAGAGGAAACATGTATCTTTTGATAATTTTTCATTAGAAATCAATTTGGGAAGCTAATTGATATATCTTTATTTTCTAATGTTGTCATTTTGAAAAAGGAATTTGCAAACATTTTGCAATTTGATTGTTTATTTATGTTTGTTCCATGTGATCAATTGAAACATCTCTCATTGGAAAATCTACAGTTAGGAAAGGATGATGATGTTAGGCCAAAAGGATTCCCAACTATGATATTCAATTTTGAGTAGAAGTGTTCTATTTGTTATTGTAAACATTGTTCTTTTCTAAGCTAAATGTGCAGTATTTTTTAGTATTTTTTTTATTGTTGTATAGGGAATGAACAATTTTCGTGCAGCTTCTTCTCAGAAAAGTTTTGGTACTATTAGTATAAGTGTGTCTTGCAACATTATTTAATTCAATATTAATTGATATCTCACCTTTTAAGTTCATAGGTGTTTTGCAACATTCTTTAATTCAATATTAACTGATACCTTGTCTCTTCACCTTTGCACTGTCGAATTTTCAGAGGATGGAAAATATCAAGTCTCAAATCATAGAGTCAGAAGATGGATTCTACATAGGAATATGCAAGGACTTCGAGAAAAATAGAGGACACATGTTGGGTAGAAATATGTGCGAGATCATAGTGGGTGTTAGTTAAATGACAATAAGAGAATTATTGGATTTCTATGGGCATTTCCAACGTTTCACTTAGTGGCCATTGTAATATTTTGAAAAGTCATCGATGTAGATGATTTTCATGTAAAGTATGGAGACAGTGTTTTTCATGGACTAGTATTACTCCATTAGTGGATATTCGGTTGGAAATTCAATATATTTTAATACTTGACATTTTTCACATAATAAAAATTGCATGGTTGAAATTATATATGTGTGTACTTGATATTATTTAGTGTTGTAATTAACTAATGATATTTTGTATGATTCATATTTGTATTCAGATTTGATTAGCATGAATATTATAATGAACACAAATAAAAAGAATAAATGACTAAATTAGTCATTTATATTGATTAATAATGAAAGAAAAATAAAATAATATAAAATTACCAAATTAGTCATTTATACAATGAATATGAAAATACTAAACAGAGATAAATGACTACTACAAATGATAAATTTGTGACTAAAAAAATGACTAAAATTTGCATATAAATGACTATTAGTAGCTAATTTCTAGTCTCTTATAGCTCGACTAAATGAATATGAAATTACTAAATAGAGATAAATGACTACTACAAATGATAAATTTGTGACTAGAAAATTACTAAAATTCGCATATAAATGACTATTAGTAGCTAATTTCCAGTATCTTATAGCTCGACTAGCTTAGTCGTATTTATTTTAGTCGTTAAAAGTTGCCTTATTTAGTCGTGTATTTGGTCATTGATTTAGTCATTAATTTAGTCATATATTTGGTCATTGATTTAGTCATTAATTGCATCAATTAATGACTAAATCAATGACCAAATACACGATTAAATAAGTCAACTATTAATGACTAAGATAAATATGACTAAGTTAGTCGAGCTATAAGATACTTGAAATTAGCTACTATTAGTCGCCGACTAAAAAACAATCATTTATATGTGAATTTTAGTCACTAATTTCTCATTTTGTACTAGTGCAAGCCTCCACCTAATAGCCACCTTAGCTTAGTCGGTACAGGTAAGGAAGGATGATAGAACTCAACCTAGATAGAACTAGTGGTTTAAAATAAAGTGGTAAGATGTAACAAGGGCAAGAAAAAAGTAGTTTTGGAGCCCAAAGCTTAATATCTATAAAAGAGAAGGATTAATTCATTCAAAAGGATGGAAAATGTTGGAGCTAAAGTGTTACTTGCAGTAAGAGTAGTGTGTACATCTTTGGATAGAGATCATTTGGGATTCTTCATCTCTTCATGTATCAGTCTATTTCTCCATGTGTTTTGTGACTTCTTGTTTACTCCATTCTCATATTCAAATATTGTAATTTCAAGCCAGCTGATTAATACAAAGCATCAAGCAATTGTTTCATAATTCATTATGTAGTTAATTCATAGATGATGATTGTGTGAATGGACTTGATTTCATGTCATATGACCAATCTTATCTTATGTGCTTAATATGTTGAATGGTAGATGAAATATTCAATATGCTATTTAGTATGTTAGGTATGTATGTTGCCTCATAAATATCATTTGCTCAAATTACAACTTATGCTAAACTATTGAACTCTCTCGGCTTGGTACATTTCTTTCTTTCATAATATGTCCGAACTACTCATCTGGAGTAACTTTTTATGATAAATGTTTTCCTATATTGGCTTAATACCTTCGATATTTTCCTATGATGTTTTATTACATGTGAGATTAATGCCCCAAATGTATGTGTTCCCTATCACGCTTCTCTGAAATCCTGATAATTGAGTGAAATTATGCATTAAAGAAAGACGTTACATCTACTGCTATTTGAGTGAGGTTGGAATTTAAATATTACTAAAGGTTTGATCCTTAATATGGACCTAGCATAGTTCTAAACGACATCCTAGAAAATCTCATGAACCAACATAAGGCCTTTGTTAGAAAATATAATGTCCATAGGGCTCAATGGTTGAATTTTATATCCATATATTAGTCCACTGTTTATTTTAGTGAGTATTTTTCCCAAGTAGTGGGCGATATCAATGTTCTTCTCCTTTGGGATTCCAACTCAACCAAAAATTTAGAAAAGGGAGATGTTGTTGGGGAAAGGTAGATGGAAAAATGTGAAAGGTAATAACTTTTCTTATATTTATTATCTGTGTACATACTTTTTCAATCTTGGTTGTTTCACTAAATCTATTTTTTTTCCTTCAACCATGTAGTCGCGAGTGGGATTCAATCCATTTATAAATTGAAAATACTATGTGACATTCTACATAAAATTATGTGGAACATTAACAAATCAATAGTTAAAGAGTTGTTGATAGCACAACTAGTTAACTTCCCAGTTGAACCATGGTGGGGTGTTTTTCTTGTCAATTTTACCTTGGAGGAATTTTAGGTGAGTTCGATTACCCTATGTAGAAGTCTATGATTTTTATTGTGATGCTTATAGTTCCAAGAAATAACAGACATATTTTCATGTAGCTACAACAAATATGTATCCAATGCAACATAAATTTGCAGTTACTATAGATCTATATCCGAGGAACACTCCCATATATTAAAGGCACTAGCAAGGTTGTACTCTATAGATCCTCCTTTTTATGAAGAGACTGATGATCTCAATGTTTCATGGTGTGCATTGTCATAATTGTTTCCAATACATTCATTGACATTAATATCAAGAATATTTTGTTTCACTTTGTTGTCATTTATGTGATTTTCTTTGAATGAGGGTAGTCTCTGAAGAAACGAAGGGATTCCCATCAGGATTTCTTAGTTTCCTAGCAGTATGGAGTTTGCATATTAAATATTTGAATGAGATGAATTACATAATGAAAATCATTTAGGTGAAGATGCAACTTTGGCCTATCTTGTTTGGACTGTCTCGAAGGGATTTGGGTCTTGGAGGATGGAAATCCCTCCTAAGGAACTTGTTTGAATGGTAAGAAACTATTTGGTTGTTGAAGAATCACTATGTGTTGTTCTAAGACTAATGCAACTAAAGTGGGTCAATACATGTGAGCCTTGGTGTTAAATATTATTAAATACGTGGTTGATGACAATAGGTTCTGTTAATTTTTTAGCATTAATTAACATACTCTAGGATCTTTATTGAGAGAATAACATGTACAACATATCAATCATAGCAATGCATATCAATCACACCAAGCAAACACATGAGACAATAGACACACAGAGTTTCACCGGGGAAAACCATAAAGGTGAAAAAACCCACAACTTCCTTAGAGATAGAAAGAGTAATGATACAAAAAAAGTACATAGAGATAGTCCTCCTAACAGATGAACCTCCTCCTCCACTAGTGCGCCACTTTCCAAGTAGTGTAGAAGTGAATAATGAGAGGATCAAATAGAGTGGCTCCCGCACTCTATTTATACATTACCTGACCCGCCTAATAACCTAGCAGGGCCGACTTGTCTAACTTAGTCTAATAACCCATGGTTATACTAAACAAGGCCGACCCCACACTTGGTGGTCTAATAACCCATCATATGCAAGTTACGAAACTTGCAACACTTGTCAATACAAATGACGAAACTTCCGTATAGAGGAATAATACCATCTCTATAGGAGTACAATATACGTGGGTGAAATACATTCCGAAGTTACAATTACATCACCACTCCCTCTTAACTAAGAAGGTATTTCTTGACACAGATTTTCTAGCACAAGTCTTCTTCTCTGGATCATCGTCATCAAATCATCATCCTCGAATCATTGTCATCGTCACTGTTACTGCTATCTCAATCAATCTCCAATCTACTCATCATAGGAAATTCTACAGAGCCAATCCCTTTTCATACTGGATGTAGGCCCACCACCTATAGGTCTTCATCATCAGTGGCCATATTGGGAATCCTCAAGACTGATTACGTGCATCAAAAAAACCTAGCGTAGACTATAGGTTCTTTTATATGTTGACCTTCAAAAAACCTACTCAAAGCATCCCAGGATGTTATGAGCACACCGTTGTACCTGTTTGGATCTCGATAGAGCATCCCAGGCTGTTACGAGAACACCGCTCTACCTGTCCGGATTTTAAAGGATCTTTTCTATGTGAACTTTCGCAAAACCTACTCAGAGCATCCCAGGATGTTATGAGCACACTGCTCTACTTGTATGGATCTCGATAGAGCATCCCAAGATGTTACGAACACACCGCTCTACCTATCTAGATTTTAAAGGATATTTTCTATGCGAAACTGTAGCAAAACCTACTCAGAGCATCCCAGGATGTTACAAGCACACCGCTCTACCTGTCTAGATCTCGATAGAGCATCCCAGGATGTTACAAGCACACTGCTCTACCTGTATGAATTTTAAAGGATCTTTTCTATGCGAAACCATAGCAAAACCTACTCAGAGCATCCTAGGCTGTTACGAGCACACCGCTCTTCCTGTCTGGATCTCGATAGAGAATCCTAGGTTGTTAGAAGCACACCGCTCTACATGTTTGGATTTTAAAGGATATTTTCTATGCTACCTACACAACCTGTCCATGCCCACAAAGTATCAACCCGATATTCACCATACATCATCCTGATGTACATCATCACATGATCAACCTGATCATCATCATAGCATCAACATGATGCATATCATCTGGAGCAAAATCCTGAAGCTTGTCATCTATGATCATCCTGATCATAAATGCATCCACCTGATGCATACCAAGTATCTACCTGATACATATCAACATACATGATCTACCTGATCATACAAGTATCCACTTGATACATATGCAAATGCATGATCCACCTGATCATACAATGTATATACCTGATACATATCATCATACAAGTATCCACCTGATACATATGCAAATACATGATCTACATGATCATACAATGTATCTACCTGATACATATCATCATACATGATCTACCTGATCATACAAGTATCCACCTGATACATATGCAAATACATGATCTACCTGATCATATCAATGTATCTACCTGATAGATATCATCATACATGATCTACCTGATCATACAAGTATCCACCTGATACATATGCAAATACATGATCTACCTGATCATATCAATGTATCTACCTGATACATATCATCATACATGATCTGCCTGATCATACACGTATCCACCTGATACATATGCAAATACATGATCCCACTGATCATATCAAGCATCCAACATGAGGCATATACAAATGCGTGATCCAACTGATCACATCAATCATCCAACATGATGCATATACAAATGCATGATACAACTGATGATATCAAGCATCCAACATGATGCATATACAAATACATCATCCAACTGATCATACCAAGCATCCAACATGATGCATAAACAAATACATGATCCAACTGATCATACCAAGCATCCAACTGATGCATATACATATACATGATCCAACTGATCATACCAAGCATCCAACCGATGCATATACATATACATGATCCAACTGATCATACCAAGCATCCAACCGATGCATATACATATACATGATCCAACTGATCATACCGAGCAGTAACTGTAGCATCATCCTGATGCTCATCACCCAACTCTTACATCCGCAGCCATGGGAAGGATCCTCCTCTCACCATGCTTGGAATATCTCCTATAAATGTGTCCCATCACTTCTTCCTCGAAGTATCTTCAATCTGAAGAACACCAAGCCTCTCTCTGAAGTACTCAAACTTCACTCTGGCTAGTGGTTTCATCAACACATCTGCAACCTACTCATCCGTCGCAATATACAGGAGCTTCACTGCTCCTCTCTGCACCATATCCCTGATATAGTGATATTTGATCTCTATATCAGGGATATTTGATATCGTGGAACACCGTGTTCTTGGATAGCTTCACACAAGTATGGTTGTGATGAAAGATGCCAGTAGCATCCAGCGAGAGATCAAATAACTCAGACAGTAGCTTCCCAAGCCATACTTCCTCACAACTAGCCAAACAAGCTGCAACATACTCTGCTTCAACTGTACTTAGTACTACGCAGGATTGCTTCCTATGAAACCAAGAGATCACACCTGATCCCATACTAAAGCAGCACCTAGATGTGCTCTTCCTATCTGCAGCACTGCTTACCAGTTTGAATCAACATAACCCTACAGGTTAAACTTTTGATTCGCATCATACATGAGTCCATAATCAATTGTACCCTTCAGGTACCTCACAATATGCTTTAGAGCAACTCGGTGAACACCTTTGGGATCCGTCAGGAGTTGGCTGAATGTGTTCACTACAAAGCAAATATCTGGTCTAGTGTTCGTCAGGTACATCAAGGACCCAATCATCTAACGATACACAGTGACATCAACTGGATCAAATGAAGCATCACATAGAAGCTTCAAGTTTGATGCCATAGGTGTGACCATGGCCTTGCAGTCCATCATCCCAAACCTCTTCAGGATCTCTACTTCATACTTCCCTTGTCCAAGGAATATTCCATGTACACTTTGCCACACCTCCATGCCTAGAAAATAGTGCATCATCCCCAAGTCCTTCATCTCAAACTCGGTAGCAAGCTTCCTCTTGGTATCGGCAATCAATCCATCCTCACCTGTTAAAAATAGGTCATCCACATACAAAAGTAGTATCACGGGATTGCCTTCCTCAACCTTGTAGTAAAGGTTGGAATCTACTTTACTCTTGGTAAAGCCCAAACTGGATAGAAATTTTTCTATCCTACCATATTAGGTCCTGGGTGCCTGTTTCAAACCATACAGGGCTTTCTTCAGTTTTCACACATGAGTCCCTCTGTCATGTGTCTCAAAATCGAGTGGTTGATCCACATACACTTATCCTTCAACTACACAATTCAAGAAGGCTGTCTTGACATTTATTTGGTGTATCTTCCATTTCATCACTGCAGCCAGGGCAAGTACTGATTTGATGGAAGTGTACCTGGCTACAGGAGCAAAAGTCTCTTCATAGTCTATCCCCTCTTTCTGGGAGAAGCCACGAGCTACAAATGTCACTTTGTGCTTTTCTATGCTGCCATCTGCAGCATGCTTGATCTTGTAGATCCATTTGGAAGTCACAACTGACTTCCCTTCAGGTCTTGGGACTATATCCCAAACATCATTCTTCATGATCGACTGGTATTCCTCGACCAATGCATCCTTCCATTCTTTATTTTCCGCTACTTCTTCATAACTGGAAGGTTCTCTGTTCATAATATCATAGAGTAGGGCAACATAACTGGTATGTGATCTAGTCCTCTTCCTTTCTCTGTGTTCTTCTTCTAGAATGCCATATCTTTCTGCATATCGAATGAGCTCTCTAGCCCATGCAGGTTTCCTCTTGTGAGAATTCTTCTCATGAGGTGGATCTACAAGTTCTTGTAGATCTTCAACTTCACGATTTGCTTCTGGAATTGATTCAGTCATGGTGATGTCTTGAAATATGGTTTCCTTTGGCTGAGTTTTCATCAAATGTTACATCCCTACTGAAATCAATCTTCTTGAACCCTGGAAAGTATATTTTGTAAGCTTTTGAGCTTTCACTGTACCCCACAAAGGTGCCCTTCTTTCCTGAAGGATCTAGCTTTGTCCTCTTTTCCTTTGGAACATGTGTATATAGTGGACAACCAAATATTCTGAGATGGCTAACTTCAGGTTTCTTACCAAAGAATACCTCTTCTAGTGTCTTGTTGTCCAATATTTTGTGAGGTGTTTTGTTCTGCACATATACAGCTGTCCTAGCTGCTTCTGCCCATAGATGTATAGGTAGATCCTGGTCATGCTGCATTTCCCATGCTGCTTCCATGATTGTTCTATTCTTCCTTTCTGCAACTCCATTCTGTTGTGGATTGTAGGGAGTAGTCAACTCCCTCTTAATCCCTAAATCATTGCATGGCTTCTTGAAATCACCTGAAGTGAATTCTCTGCCATTGTCGGATCTAAAGGTCTTGATCTTCTTATCAGTTTTATTTTCCATCAAGGCTTTGAATTCCTTGAACTTATCAAACACTTCATCTTTATTCTTCAAGAAATAAACCCAAGTCTTCCTAGAGAAATCATCAATGAAAGAGAAATAGTATACATACCCACTCAAAGAACTGGATGACATCGGACCACATACATCAGAGTGGATAATTTCAAAGATTCCTTTAGCTTTGCTTTCACTACTTGGAAATGCCTTCTTAATGTTCTTTCCTTTTGCACATCCTTTGCGAACACCTTCATGCTTTGTCTTGATTTCAGGAATACCCTCTACAACTTTACTTGCAATTGGTAGTGCTCTATAGTGCACATGTGCAAGCCTTCTATGCCAAAGTTCACTTGGCTCCATGGATTCATGTACCATGGCATGTTCAGGTTGTCCCTTCAATTTGTACAATCCTCCCTCTTGCTCTCCAATCACTAATGCATCATCTATAGTTTTACCCTTTGGCCACATTAGGACTTGGCCATCTACAAATGCAACTTTCATACCTTTTGCATCCAATGCAGATATGGAGAGTAGGTTTTTCTTGACCACAGGTACATATAGAACATCTTTCATCTTCAAAGACTTCCCGAAGTCTAGGTTATAGGAAGCTTCACCACTTCCTTTGATAGGATATTGATAGTCATCCCCAAGTTTCACCTTATGGGGTGACTCATGTTCAGATAGATTTGCAAAATATTCTTTAAACCCAGTCATGCATTTGGAAGCCCCACTATCAATAATCCAATCATTACATCCATGAGAGATAGTACCTGTGAGAGTAGAGATTAGAACATATTCATCTTCACTTAATGAAGTATCACTTTCTTCCCCAGCCTTCTTCTTGTGAGGTTCATCATCCTCAGCAGCATGAGCATGAAACCTCTTCTTGTTGTACATCTTCTTCTTGTTGAATTTGTTGTTGTTGTCTTTCTTCTTCTTGGGACAATTGAAGCAAAGTGTCCTATTTCATTACAATCAAAACATTGAACACGAGAGAGATCTTTCTTCTTATGATGAGGGAGAGAGTGTTTCTTGTTATGAGATCTCTCCCTCTTAAACTTGCTTCCCCTGGTGTGTGCTGTGAGAGCTTGATCTTCATTCCCCATCTTTCCTTCTCGGGCCAAAATCCTTGCTTCTTCTTTTGAGCATTCCTCCCATAGTCTACTGAATGAGAACAACTTCCTTCTTTCAAAGATTCCTTGGATGAAGGAGTCCCATGAACTAGGTAGGCCATTTAATGTGGTCATGACAACTTCACCATTGTCCATTACTTCATCCATAGTTTCAAGTTGTTCCTTGATCTGAGAGAACTTAGAAAAATAAGATTGAATGGTCTCTCCATTCTGAAGCTTTACCCCTTTCAATTGGTTCCATAGAGTCATCTTCCTATTTATGTTCTTCCCTTCAAATAGCTTGGTTAGGGAATCAAGCATCTCCTTGGGTGTCTTTAGAGATGACACATGTGGTATGAGATGGTCTTTAATAAAATCAACAATGATCCTCTTTGCCTTGACCAAGTTCTTCTTATGTAAGGCCTTAGCCTCTTCTCCCTCTGGGATAGGGACCTCTTCACTTATGTAAGTGTCCAATTCATTTTCTTCTAGGATTAACCCAATCCTAATTTCCATGCTCGAAAGTTATCATCCCCTTCAAGCTTATCCTCAAGCTTGGTGTGGTGAGACATTTTAATGAGAAACTCAAATGGAAATAAAATATTTAGGTCTTACCACTTGAGTTGCAAAAATATGGATCTGGTGCTGGATTAGGGTTTGCCAGAGAAACCCTAAAAATTCAAAACATGAATTTCAACTTTATGAAATGATAGAAAGATGCAACTTGATGAGTTGATCAACCTGGTGTATTCAAAATTTTAAATCTGCAAAGTTTCACCCTTCATAAATTCCTTCTAGTCTTCCCGGATTCACTAGGGAGGACCCTGAATTAGGGTTTGCGTTTCCCGGACCTTCACCCAACCCAAAATCTCGATCCAAAGCTCCAAACTTCAAATTTTCCAAGGAGCTTCCAGCTATGTCCTCGGATTTCAAAAATTCCTATTTTTGTGGAAACAGTAATTTTTAGGGCCAAAAATGAAAGTGCCCAGAATTGAATTATGATTGGACAGAAAGATCCACGTTACTGAGGAGAGTCAAAATAACCTACTACCTTTCAATATATGTGGAGAGAAACCCAATAAATAGGAAACCCTAGTTTCCACAATAGCATAGTGTCTTCTTCTCAGGTTTGCTCTAATACCATGTTAATTTTTTAGCATTAATTAACATACTCTAGCATCTTTACTGAGAGAATAACATGTACAACATATCAATCATAGCAATGCATATCAATCACGACAAGCAAACACATGAGACAATAGACACACAAAGTTTCACTAGGGAAAACCATAAAGGTGAAAAACCCCACAACTTCCTCAGAGATAGAAAGAGCAATGATACAACCAAAGTACACAGAGATAGTCCTCCTAGCAACTGAACCTCCTCCTCCAATAGTGTGCCACTTTCCGAGTAGTGTAGAAGTGAATAATGAGGTGACCAAATAGAGTGCCTCCCGCACTATATTTATACATGAACTGACCTGCCTAATAAGCTATCAGGGCCGACTTGTCTAACTCATTCTAATAACCCATGGTTATACTAAACAGGGCCGATGCCACACTTGGTGGTCCCATCATATGCAAGTTGCGACACTTGCGACACTTGTCAATACAAATGACGACACTTCCGTATATAGGAATAATACCATCTCTATAGGAGTACAATATACATGGGTGAAATACATTCCGAAGTTACAATTACATCAACAGGTTCTACTACTGTATAATTTTATGGAACAGTTTCACTTTTTTCTTTATTGTGTTGAAACCTCCCTTTGTAAATGTGGTGACATGGTGCATAACAGTAGTATATTTTTGCCCATTATCATTGGTTCACATTTTGCAATCACTTTGGAAACAAAGAATGTCTTCATTGGATGCACAGGAACTGACTTGACTAATGCAAAAATTGTTCTGAACACAATGGTGAGAATTTGTTGTGCTTTTATTCAATGTTTTCCATAGAAAAGGTCAATGATTTGAGGCCTTTCTAGTTGATTGTTTAAGAGGTTTTTCTCCACTGATGTATACAATATACATTCCTATGAATCTAATTATTGTTAATACCGTATAATTATTGGTGTGTTACAAATGGAAATATGTCAGTAGTTTATTGAAAGTATGTTATAAAGTCTAGCATGTGTGTAGTGGTTAGAAAGTAGAATATGTTCTTTGAAAAATGAAACACCTTGAAGATAAATTATATAATATCCTTACTTAGAATATCACATGACATGTGTGCAGTTTGGTTTCATAAAAAAATATTCATTTCTATTCACTTTTGTGCAGGGGACAATGTTTTCTATGTATTGTGAAAGGAAGTTTGAGGTTGAGCTAGTTCAAGTCATGAACCCAAATGAAAAATTAGTAACATATCCAGATCTATCGATCTGGAATTTGGAGATTGATTTACCTTACATCAGTAGATCGATTGGTGTTCCTTTCAAAGATTATGAGTTGAGACTGTGAGAGTGATTTTAATTATGATTTCTGATATTTTCTTTTCATTCAACACTGCTTTAGTTAAATATGCTCGAGTATTATAGAATATTCAAATAAAACTTAAGATAAAATTTAGATTTGGAGGCAGGATTCAATTGCAATGCTTCCAGAAATTTGTTTCATGGTTCTTAATACAATACAAGAACTCAAGGGTACTAGCTCAATGGAAGAGCACCTGCCTTACAGGCAGGAGATCGGTGGTCCGATTCCTCCATACCCTATCTACATAAATCAATGAATATTTGCATATAAAATGGCTAAAAAAGACTAAATTAGTGACCAAAAATTAAGAGATAAGTGACCAAAAAATAAGAGACAAGTGACCAAAAAAAAGAGATAAGCGACCAAACAAATGACCAAAATTTGCATATAAATTACCAAATGACAGTTTTGGTGGCTAATTTCCGGTCTCATCATGCAACAGAAAAAGTGGTCGCTTTTATTTTGGTCATTTATAGCTTTTTTGTGGTCATTAATTTGGTCATATATTTGGTCATTAATTATGACAATTAATTACCAAATATATGACCAGATTAATGACCAAATATACGACCAAATTAATGACCAAAAGAGAACTTATAAATGACCAAACTAAATATGACCACATTTATGGTCGTGTAATAAGAGACCATAAATTAGCCACCAGTGATCGCCAAATCAAAAGTGGTCATTTATATGCATATTTTCGTCATTTGTTTTGTCACTTCTCTCTCATTTTGTACTGGTGGTAGCAATACTTTCAGCTTGGCCTCTACATCAATCCCAATAGTTAGTATACCTATTATTAGAAAAAGTTCAACTATCACTTCAATGCCAGTTGGTACAGTTTTGGGTTTCAATCTCGGAAGTACGTCCACTTCGTCTACAGGCATCCCCACTGGAGGGTGTGCCTTACCAAACATGGGTTTTCTACATGGTTTGTCTAATCAAGGTCAAAACACACAAGGATTAAACCAAAATCCTCTCGGTATACCTAACACTTCTCCAATTTCTACTTCTCAAGGAAACCGTTCACCATGGAATGGTAATATTCCCGCTGAAAGAAATGGGCCATGGAACATTAATTCCAACTGGGGTTATCCTCCAACAATGGGTGGAAATGCCTTAGGGGGTTATCATTCAAATTTTACTCGCACAATTCCTATGGGAAATACCATACCCCCAATAGGTAGCATGCCACGGGGGAATTAACCTATCAACCCCATTCCGCAATGGAGTGGGAAAGTTCCAGGAAGTAACCAATTTTCTTGGGGACTACCTCCGCAAGGGGGAAATCAACCTTGGAATGCTTATCAAAACCAAGGAAACAATCAATGGAGTGGTCATATTCTGACAAGTAACCAATCTTATTGGGGCCCACCTCCATAAGGGGTAAATCCACCCATTAATTCTATCCAGCAATGGAATGGTCAGATTCTGGCAACTAACCAACCTTATTGGAACCTACCTCTGCAAGCGAGGAATCCATCCATGCAACCTATTCCACAATGGAATGGAAAATTTATGGGAAGTAAGCGATATGTCTAGATGCAACCTACCCAAGGAGGAAATCCTCCTTAGAATAATTTTCAATCCCATGGACAACAAAAACAATGGAGCAATCAATATTCACCCCTGTATCAATCATTTGGTACGGCACCAGTCGGATCACCATTTCTAGCCATATTGAATTTACCGGATTTATCCCGACTGACCAATGACCCCATTCTGCATTTGAATGGGTGGCCAACCATACCAACTAAGCTACCCTTGGGCATACCCAAGTTCAACAAATGAAAAGGGGATGATCCATGAAATCACGTGATGACATTCCATTTTTGGTGTTCATCCAATTACCTAGTTGATGATAGTATTAGGTTATGGTTGTTTCAATGGACCCTCGTGAGAACTGCTGTGAAATGGTACATTGAGTTCCATTGCAATACATTCATGGATTTCTCATCTTTAGCCATGGTCTTTCTATCACATTTTCAATTACCTATCCTCTTTAAGATAGGTACAATTTTT
Source organism: Larix kaempferi (assembly GCA_027924585.1). NCBI lineage: Eukaryota > Viridiplantae > Streptophyta > Pinopsida > Pinales > Pinaceae > Larix > Larix kaempferi. The sequence continues at coordinate 829,166 of BSBM01000972.1, forward strand.
TTTACTTCGCTTAGGCATCCTACTTCCACTCACATATTGAATCATATCCACGAATGGAGGAGATGTTGAAGGCTTATAAAAGTTGAAATACCAGATCAATTCTTAGCATATTGGTTCATAAAATCTCTATTGCCTACTCTTGATAAAGATGTATCCATGTCAGGAGTTATGACTGAAGAACAACTCCCTTAGAGTGCCCAACATATGGATTTGATATAGTCACAATTAGGCACACTTTATGATTTAATACCTCATGTTGTAAGACCTATGTCCAATCCAGCTAGGCCACCAAAAGGACCTCATGCCAATAGTTTGATTGGATCCATGAACCAAATTGAGCATATTACCTAGAAAATAGGACAAATGTATGTTCAAGTTTTGCAACTAATAGTTGTCCATGCAACACAACAATCCACAACCCCCACACAAATTTTTGAAGTACTTATAGTTCAAACTATGGAGCCAAAAGGGAAAAAGAAGAAAGAAAAGAAAATTCCAAATGCTAATTCTAAGATGGGATAAGCACTTAAGGTGAAAAATCCTACTGGAGGAAACCAGAGACCGGAAAAAAAAAGTACCCTTGCAAGGTTTGTCAAGGGGATCATCATACTCACCTTTGTCCTCACATGGATGACATTCATCGAATGTTTGAACAATGAGGAGGGAAAAAAAAACCTACTATACTAACCCAAAATTTCCCATATCAACAACAAATGGTTTCTACGGCGCTGGTACCTCCCCTAGGAGGGAACCAAGAAAACCCACCGCAAGGGGGAAACCCCTCCAATGCTAATATATTCATGATGGCTCAACATGATATAAAAGTTAAAAAAGGGGCTCATTCTTATTATACACCATCGAATGATACAAAAAAATCTAGATCACAACCTAGTGGTTCTCTAACCATTGAGAAACCAATCATTGACATAGTACCTTGACCTCCAAAAGTGGTTTTCCGTAGAACAACCCACATTCTTAATGCACGAGCTGCTCAAAACTACAATGTGGTTGAAGCTCCTTGTTCCATGTATGCCTTGGAAGTTTTGCAAAGTTGTCCTATTAAAGGAAAGAAACTATTGTCTGCTATGATTGATATTGATCTATTTGACACCAATTTGATAACTTTCAATTTAGAACAGTCAACATGCAGGATTTTGTCATGAATCACATTTCAAATTAAAGTGACTTCACATGGGAAGAATATTTTTCAAACCATTGTGAATAAAGGAGCCTCAACTTGTGTCATATCGCTAGCAAGTTGAAAATATTTGGGATCACCCACACTAGTACCATCCCACACAATAATCAAGGCATTTGATGGAAATTAGTTCCCTCCTCACAGACTTATCATCTCTTGCCCAGTTGAACTGGGAGGTAAAACAGTTCAAATAGATGTTGATGTAGTGGATGCACCCATAGATTACAATTTTCTATTAGGATGTAGTTGGATACACACAATGATGATGGTAGTGTCTTCAATATTCTAAGTGATTCGGTTCCCTCACCAAGGGAATATTTTCTTGATCGATCAACTAGACTACTACACACCTGAAACTGGTCTCCACTTGAATGTACCTTTTGTGGGGATTCCAAAATGGTGATTCAAGACATTCAGGTAGGAATGTTCAAATACTCATCCCTCATGGGAACTTTCACGATTCCGCCACTAGTTTCCATGCCTCATACTGCTCCAAGATTCACCATTTCATCAGAAGTATATTTTCCACTATTTTTTTTTCTAAGGCCATACCAGCGGTTGGCTCCGACTCATTAGAGCGATCCTCGAAGGAGGACACTTTAGTCCAAAATTGTGATGGAAATACACCAAATTCTATGCAAAGTGATGAAATTGAAAATAGTGTACCCCTATCTTCCGTAGAGCTTTCATACCAAGCTATCCAAATGTCTTCGACAATCTTGGATCAAAATCCTTCCTAGATGGAGGAATATGATTCATACACTTCACCTATATGGGACATTAACACTCCTTCTACTCATGACCTCTTGGATTAGAATTTTTCATAATATGAAGCCATCATTGAAGTTATGAACATATCTGAAAGACCGTGGGAATATATGCACCAATGATCATCATTTCTTCCAAAGGCAGATTCATTAGAGTTCAAACCAGAAAAATTTCACCTCAATGATGACATGGAAAAATATGAATTCCCTGTCCAAACACACAATGTGAGTTCGAACGAAAACTTGGAAAATATTTTGAAAACCATTCCTATCGATATATCCATTAAGACCGACATCGTTGAAAACATCAATATAGGTGTTGATTGCTCTCTGAAGGAAATCATGCATTATACTGCTCTATTTAAAGAGTTTCACAATGTGTTCACCTAGTCTTATGAAGAAATGTCGGACATCCATCCCAACATAGTTGAACACGAGATAAAAACCTATGATAATGTTAAAACTTTATGACATAAATTGCGTCCAGTTAATCCCAAGAAATTGACTTCCATAAAAGTAAAAGTGGAAAAACTATTAAAAGTTGGCTTCATAGATCCTGTTCCTTTAACTAAATGGGTACCCAATCCCATTCATATTGATAAGAAGCAAGGAACAATCTAGGTATGTATTGATTTTAGGGATTTAAATTTGGCTTCTCCCAAAGATAATTATCCCACATCCTTTATTGATCATATTATAGACAAGTGTGTCGGGAACGAAATATTTTCATTCATGGATGGATTCTCCGATTACAACCAAATCACGATAAAGAAAGAAGACTAGCAAAAAAATCATTCATATTCCCTTGGGGGAATTTTTCAAATCGGAAAATTCCATTTGGCCTTAAAAATTCTAGGGAAACTTTTCAGAGAGCCATGTCATATGTGTTCCACAATATTAAGAAAATCATTGAGGTTTATTTTGATGACTTGGCAGCCAAATCTAAGAGAAGAGCCGAACATAGTGCACATTTATGGGTTTTATTTGTTCGATGTTGTACATACAACATTAGGTTGAACCCACACAAATGCATGTTTTATGTGGACTATGGGAGATTATTTGGGTTCATAGTGTCAAAACAAGATATTATGGTGAATCCCCTCAAGGAAGAGGAAATATTACAGTTTCCATCCCCAAAAACAATCAGACAAATCCAAGCCTACAAGGGAAAGCAAAATTCTTGAGAATATTTGTCACAAATTTTTCCAAACTATCTAAAGTTTTCATGCTTCTCCTAAAAAAAGAAGCACTATTCATATGGGATGACCAAGATCAATGCTCATCTGATGCAGTAAATAAATCTTTGGTATCAGCCCCGATACTTAGTCGTACGAACTATAGTAGATACTTTTTGCTATATTTGGAAGCATCCAGTTCCACCATAGGAATGGTATTGGTACAGGAAGATGAATCATCAAAAGAACACATTATTTACTATCTTAGTAAGGGCCTTGCAAGTCCTGAATTGAGATATTCCTAGGTTGAACAGTTGGCCTTGGAAGCCGTTCATGCTGTCCAAAGACTTAAGAATTATATAATTCCTACAAAAAGGACTATAGTGCCCGAAATGAACCCCATGAAACACATTTTGTCTCGCCATATCATTGGTGGAAAATTTTAAAAATGGATAGTAATTTTGCAAGAATTCAATCTCAAGTTCATAAATGCTAAAGCTAAGAAATCGTCGGCATTTGCAGAACTAATGTTTGAGTTACCTTGCGAGAAAGAGGATAGTGTATGTGTTGAATCATGGGTTGATGAACATGTATTCATCATCACAGCATCAGATCCTTAGTATGGAACATTTATCATATATCTCTAAACCCAAAGGATTCATCCTCAAGTTTATAGCATTGAACGACATCGTATTTGAAACCAAGCATGAAGATACCTCATCATCGGGTATACTTTGTACTGTCATGGTTTATACATGATATTAAGACATTGTTTAATACATGAGGACGCTTAACAAGTTTTAAATTATTGCCATGTTGGGGCATTTGGAGGTCATCTTTCTGGGTTGGAAATCACCCAGATAATATTGTGTGTAGGATACTTTTGGCCCACAATATTTAAAGATTGCATCAATGTTGTAAAAAAGTATCACCCTTTCCAAATATACATAGGAAAAATTTTCGCACATCCTGCTTTGCTACACCCTGTAGTAACCGTGGGTCAATTTTCAAAATGGGCCATTGATTTTATGACAATCAACTCGCCATCAGCCGATGGCCACCACTACATGATAGCAGTGGTGGAATACGTCACCAAGTGGGATAAGGCGATGCCTACATTCAAATGCATGGAAGAAAATGGAGAAGATTTTGTACTCATTCATGTGATAGCAAGGTTTGGGGTACCCAAAAAGATCATCACTAATAATGGAAGCCATTTTAGGAATTCCTTCATGGATGAACTTACCACTAGATTAGGATTACGGGAGGATTTTTCCTCTCCATATTACCCTCAATGAAATGGACAAGTAGAAGCCATCAACAAGGTTTTGAAAACCATGTTACGATGAACGATCAATAAGAACAAGATTAACTGGCACTTGATCTTGGTTTTTTCTCTTTGGGCATACCGTACCACATCTAAAACTGCAACCAGTTTCATTCCTTTCCAATTGGTTTATGGAGGAGAAGAAGTGTTGCTAATTGAATGTGAAATCCCACCATTAAAACTACCAATTGAAATCCTACCTAACATTTCCGAATAAGAAGAAAGAATCCTCCATCTTCATTGTCTCGATGAAACTAGAAGGGAAGCCTATCTAAATGTAGACGCACACAAGAAAATGGTTAAAATACAATATGACGAATTGGCCCATCCCCGAGTCTTTTCTGAAGGAGATTTGGTTTTATTTTATGACCAAGACTAAGATAAAATAGAGAAAGGGAAATTTTTACCAAAATGGTTTGGCTCACTTGTCGTCAAAACTATGTTAAAAAGGGGAGCTTATGAACTAATCAATTATGTTGGGGAACCTATGTCGGAGATTAGAAATGGTCCCTATCTAAATAAATACTTGGTGTAGGTACTAATGCCTCACAAAACTTGTCGTATTATGTTGTATTGTTTGTATATATTTTTGTACTTTAGTTGTCTCGAGAACACACTTATCTTGCTTGGTATTGTTGCTTTGGTAGATGTCACAAGATACCTTCACATATGTGGGATATGCAGATAGCGCTAGCTGTAGTTATAGGAGCATTGATTCTGTTGCATGGGTTATTTTCACACCTAATGACCAAGTCCTGAGTTTAGGAGCCATTTTTCTCCGATTTGCAACCAATAATGTTGTAGAATACAGTTCCATCATTGAGCTTCTTGTCTAGGCTAACACCCTTGGCATCCGTTGAATAACCATCAAACTGGACAAGGCAATTGGTTGTATCTCAATTAAATTGTTAGTATCAAGTTCGACATCCTATACTGTTTAGAAAGTTTCTATGAATACATAATTTAGAAAAACCGTTTGAATCCATTGAATACATTCATGTTCCTAGAAGTCTGACTAGTTTGGTCAATTCCTTGGCCAACTACGTACATGATTGGCATCTAAGTCATTAACATCATTCCAAAAGGTAAGCATGTACATTATTCATGGAAATCTAATTAAACTAATCGTTTAAGGACATAAGTAGAAGGGAAAATAACTAGGTTACATCATAAACCAAGAAGCGTGTTAAGATTCTAGACATTTTGGAAGGAACTTTGCACACATAAAAAAGAATAGTGGAAAAACTTTTCTGTTTTTTTTCTTTTTCTTCAAGATAAAACCCAAAAATTTTCATAAAAAATGAAAATATTTGGAAAATTCAAAAACATTTGAACTGTTCCTATTTCCCGGTCCATCATGAAGACTCACATATAACTGGAAAATCACTGAATAATGGTTCATATATTCTATAAATCCATGTTGAAAGGAGATGATTCCTCTCATCCGTTGATTACACCTACAAAGATTATGGTAAAAAATGAGTGTGTTACTTACCTTTTACGCATACATGTATAACCATATCCATTTGAATGATAGAACAATGCATAATTCTTCAATTTGGCTATTTTTTAGATATTAAATGCACATATTGAATCGGTTTATGAGTAAACCATTGTGCAGTGAAATGATTTTGATCAAAGGACTAGTTGAGACATTGACAGTTCGAACTAACTGATTTAGGTAGTTGGAGATAGACCATGATTCAAGGTGATTTATGATTTTGGAATTTTTACAAGATTCATCATCAAGTAAACCAATTATCCCTTTCCTACTTGGACATTACACCAAATTGAATAAACGTTGTTACATGGTATTATTTCACCATCCATCGACATGTAATTCTGCTTCAGATAGCCAACCCATGGAGGGAACATCTGTAAGAGTGTGCACACATAGCTTATCCCTTGTTTGCAATATGGATCTTTTCCTTGGCCCGACTTGTTCCCTTGAAATATAGGAGTATTTCCATGCAACACTCATTCCCTCCCATCTACTATAACATTTTTTATTCTTTTTTGAGCTAATAAATGAAAAAGGTACAAAATTAAAAAACACAAAAATCCAAAAAAGTGGGAGAATTGAATCATTTCATATTATATCCTTGAAAAAATGGAAACAATTAGTCCTTTTCACCCTTGAACATGGAACATAATTTGGTATCCATTGTTAGTACACCATATACATTTTCCTTAGGAAACCATACCGGTATTTTGAACATATCTCCACTAATGGGTTATCCTTCCTATCATCAATGGATATTTTTTTAATGCATCTAGCATTGGAATATTTCGTCAAGGTCGATTACTTAAGTCTTATGTTTCCAAGTTTCCATTCCGTGTCATGCTAAATGTTCAAGGGAAGTTAAAATAGTGTCATCCATTCCTCAAATATTCCTTACCAATCATGTCAACCTTCCTTGTGTCAGTATACAGTGTTGGATCTCACATATCTACCCAATCATATTAGAGTATTGATCTCTATTTCATATCTATTGATGTGGGATGCATTAATGCTCCCTGTCCGATGGGTCCATTCCTATTGACACCAAATCATCATCTAGGAAATGGATCTACAAACCCCAGGGTACCTTGGATCTTGCAGTCATTAGTGATAGGTTTCCTCACAAATGAAAACGGGTATACACAATGACTCCTGATTATTTGTTTCTACAAGTGTTCGAATTCAGGAAATCTATTCGCACTTGCTAGTTTGTACTCAGTACATTGGAGTCCATCATCATTGTTAGTGGGTCTCTTCACATCTGTTAACGGTATACATTAATGGACGTTAATCAGATGGTGTTTTAGTATGATCAAAATCAACTCATTTATTCACATGATATAAAATCATACTATCATCGGTTTGTATTGAAGACCTTGGGAAAAAACAGGTGTATCAGTCATCGATGCATTTCCCGAGTTGTGCAAGATTAAACTACCATGTCAGAAGTCCCATGAACATATCACACTCATCAAAGCGCACATTTGTATTTTGAAAATTTACTTTTGACATGGATCCACTGTTTATTTTTTATGGCCATGCTTGTTTATTACTGAGCATGGGTATGCTTAACCCAAGAAGAATTTGTAAATTTGGGAAATTGCTTTGTTTGACTTGTAAATATTTTCTTGAATCCTACTCCCATGAGCTAAATCATGTTCTATCCTTTCCTTGATCAATAAAGAGTATCATTATGAAGAGTATCGATATAATGTATTCCGACCCTTAGCTCTACTTCAGACCTCACACATTATGGGGCATCTGTTAACAATCAAATGAACACCCTTAACAAGTGAAGGCAGAAGCACATTTTACCATTCACCTGCAATATGAAGACCTGAAATATGGAACAATTGATATCTTTAATATCTCATTTGACCATCACTTCCGCAAAGGAATAATTTTGTGAAGACAAAGGTTTCTCCAAAGAGTCCAAGTCTAGGACCACTTAAAGGGACAAAACCCAGTTTCTACAACTCATGTGCTGGAAAGAATACATCGCATGTGTATTAATTATCCTGAAAATTCTAGAAAGTAAAGTCAAATGCTGAAAAAATAAGGAAAAGTGGGTTTTGGATGAAAATAATAAAAAATCATCCAAACATTTAGTCGCACATTCATGTTTAGTCATTGAATGCAAAAATCCCAATGCTATAAAAGAAAGGCATTTGGGGCATAGTAAAATATAGAAAGTGAGATTAAAGGCATGCTGGAAGGATTTAAAGGTTGGAAAGCTCATCTTCAACACAAAACACTTGAAGGATCAAAGGAAAGGATGGAGAAGAATGGATGAAATAAAATAATAAGGGATTCAACTCAAGAAATGTTGTAAGTATCATTTATTCTTTGATGTTATATGAAGTAATTCAATTTTCCTCCCATATTTGAGTTTAATTTTTTCCCTCCAAGTTTATTTCAAATTCAGAAATGGTTAAATATGTTAGGAAATTAGAGATAGTTACTTCATTATTGTCAATTGAATCTCACCAATTAATAGTAATATAGATAATATGAGTAGACACATCCCTACACTTAAATATATTAACACCCCCCTCTCCATCTCTCACTAAACCTCCTCCTCTTCATCTCTCTCTCTCTCTCTCTATATATATATATATATATCTTGATCCCCAACATTCCCTAAACCCACCTCTGTCTCTCTAACCCACCCCCCTCTCTATCCTCCTTTCCCTTGATCCCCCTCCCTCTTTATAACCCCACTGTTGTGCGGTTTAATAACCTATGACTGGGAAATGGAGGTCACCAACATACATCAAATTTTATTGCAGAAACAGAAAAGAAAGTAAATTAAACATTCAATACTTCTTTCCATTAATAAAATAAATATGATTCAAGATGAAGTTCATACCTGGATAATCGACGATTGATCAAAGCTTTTGAAATCCAATCTTCTTGATCCACGGCTACACTGATCCAACTGATGGACCTACAAACAAACATACTACCTTTCTCTAAGCAATTAGACCAAATAAAGATAAAAAATGAAATTGAAAGTCATATATAAATTCATATGACAGATTCGAACATCAAGTTTATACAAAGACAAGTGTTATTGGAAGGGAAATCTCTGATTTTATTTGCATAAATAATAACTAGTTATACCTGCCCTACAATTGGCGTTGTTGTAATTAGACCCAGGGCTCTTGCTCCTCTCTCTTGAGTAAGTATTCCTCCAGCATTTCTTTATCCAAAGTTGGCCCCCCTTTCTCAAGCCCCTCCCCTTGTATTTATGGCAAGGCTAGGAGGATAGACTCAAAGGTAAATGGAAGTTAAGGTAGTTTGAATAACTTCCCTAACTAATCCATAATTAGTCAATTTATATATTTTTTAAATATTTTTAAAGATACCCGCCAGTATACCTTTGGACAACCAGCGAGTGAATCGCAGCTCTTATGTCTTGCACCTAGCGGGTGCAACATTTCAGATGATACCGGCGGGTTGTTTGTATAGACACCCGCGGTTAACCCACATGTTGGCTAGTATCAAAGTTGCATTTATGCTTTCGAAAAAATATCTTTATTGAGGAAAGGATTGCACAGTTCATATCCAAATAATCTAAGGTCAAGTAATATATTCCATCCATAGTTTCCTTTTGTGTGACCAACAAGGGAATGTGGTCACGGACGGAGAAGTGCTATTTTGACCGATAACACCCACCTCATATATCTCTCTCAGCTACCCATATTCCCCTATACCATAAACCATAACCCCCTCCCTCTCTCTAACCCAACCCCCTCTCCTTGTTCTTCTTTCCCTAACCCATGCTCCCTCTTTATAAACCCACCCCGTTTGTCTCTCTCAACCCCATCTTCCCCTATACCATAAACACTAACCCCCCCATCACTCTATGTACCATCTTTATTACCCTAAACCCTAACCCCATGCTCTCTCTAGTTATATAAGCCTCCCTCCTTCCCGCCCTCCCTCACCCCCAATATTTCTCCCTCTCTATAAACCCCTAACCTCCAATATCTATCTCTCTCTTTATATATCTATAACCCTCAATCTCTCTCTCTCTAAACCCCTAAGTCCCAATATATATTTCTCTCTCTTTCTCTCTGTCTAAATTTGTAACCTCCAATCTCTCTCTCTCTCTCTCTATCCTCAGCTTCCCATAACTCCTCCTTCCTCTCTCTCTCCTCCTTTCCTGAATCCCCCCCGTCTCTCTCTCTCCAAGCCCACATTTCCCTAAACCCACCTCCCTCTCTCTAAACTAACCCCCCTACTCTCTCCTCCTTTCCCTAGCCTCTCCCTCCCTCTTTATAACCCCCCCTCTCCCTCTCAATCCCTGATCTTCACATATACCTTAAATCCTAACCCCCACATCTCTCTATGTACATACATTATTTCCCTAACCCCCTACTCTCTCTTTTTCTCTAATCCCACCTCTCTCCACTTCCCCTTCTCTCTCTATCTCTTTATCCCCTTAATCCCTAACCCTACTCCCCCCAACCATATACCCACATAACTAACCATCAACACTCACCCCCTGTAATGTCTCTCTCTCTTTCACCCTCTCCCCCCTCTCTCTCCTATTCTCTCTCTCTCTAAACTCCTAACCCTTAATATATCCCTCTCTCTACCCCCAAACCCACACTCATCACCCTCCTAACTATACCCACAACTCAATCTCTCTATCTCCTGTACCATTAACCATATCCCCATACCTCTCTCTATTTATCCCTCTCCCTCTACTCCCCTGAAATATCTCTCTCTCTCTATAAACCCATTACACCTAACCCTTCTCTCTCTCTCTAAACCCTCACCCATAATCTCTCTCTCTCTCTCCCTTTCTCTCTAAAACCTTACCCCTAATATCTCTCTCTCACACACAAAATATCTAAATCCCTAACCCCTAATCTCCATTTCTCTCTCTATCTACTCATCCAAACCCCCACTCTTCCCCCTCCTAGCCCCACCTCCCCAACTATATCTCTCTTTCTCTTCCCCACCACTAACCACCTCCCAATTTCCTAAATTCATTCTCTATATAAACCCCTAAATTCCAATCTCTCTCTCTCTAAACCCTTAAACCCTCAATATATTTCTCTGTCTCTACCCCTAAACCCCTAACCCTGAATCATTCTCTTTCTATCTATCTCTCTAAACCCATAACCCCCAATTTCTCCCTCTCTTTAAATCCCAAACCTCCAATCTCTCTCTCTCTCTCTCTCTCTATCAACCCCCAATTTCTCCCTCTCTCTAAACCCCAAACCTCCAATCTCTCTCTCTCTATCTCTCTCTATCAACCGCTAACCCCAAATCTCCCTCTCTCTCTCTCTCTAGACCACAACCTCCAATCTCTCTCTCTCTCTCTCTCTCTCTCTCTCTCCCCAAACCCACATTTACCTAACTCTCCCTTCCTCCATATCTCTCCTCATTTCCATAGCTCCCCTCTCACTCTCTATCCCCACCTTCCCCTAACCCTCCCCCTCTCTCTAACCCATAGCCCCTCTCTTGTTAGAAAAAAAGGATCAGAGAGCAATAACAATAAACAAGATGCAAATATAAATCACATAAAACACATTACAAGAGAGACGCCAATATAATGTGGTTCACTGAAGATGGGATACGTCCACATAGAAATTTCTAGTCCTTATTATTATATCATCCAACAAATGAAGGGATACAACCTACAAAACATCTACTGCAACTTCCTATTCACTCTCTCCCGGTGTCTCTTACACAATCATAGAGATATTTACAATGCTACAATACACAACCAAACTAAAATTCCTTCCTTTTAAAAATCGATTACCATGGGAAAATACCATGCGCCCGCAAATCACCCATTATTGACCAAGTCATGTCTATGAAATTACAACATTTTACAAGGAATTTTTCTAATTTTTTTTCTACAGGGGCGCTGCCTCATAATCCCTGCCAAGCGGGCATTCCTAAAATGTAGTCTCCCCCCTTGGACCCCCCATGGAAACTATATTTTGGGGGAAAGCCCCCCCAAACCCCCCATCATGGAATTGGATCTAGACATGACTGAAACATGACCTCTGAATAAGGAAGATCAGGGTCTACAACCAACATCTCTCTCTCCTCCTTTCCCTAACCCCACCCCCCTCTCTCTCTCTCAACCCCCATATTCCCCTAAATCATAAATCCTAACTCCCCAATCTCCATATGTATGGTCTTTATTACCCTAAACCATAACCCATTCTCTCTCTATCTCTTTAAGCCTACATCTCTCCTCTTACCCTTGTCTCTATCTCTATCCCCTGATCGGTAACCATATTCACCCTAACTATATACCCACATCACTAACAATTGACATTCCTCCCTAACTATACACTCACATCTCTCTCTCTATAAACCTCTAACAACCAATCTCTCTATTTCTATGTCTTACTCTCTCTAAACCCCTAACCTCCAATCTCTCTCTCTCTCTCTAAATCACTAACCCTCATTCCCTCTCTCTCTGTCGTTATTTATGTCTCTCTCTCTAAAACCCCTAACCCCCAATCTCTCTCTCTCTCTAAACCCCAAACCACCAATATCTCTATTTCTATCCTCTCTTTCCATTGACTCACCCCCTCTCCCTCTCTCACCAATGCTTCTCCTCCTCTCTCTCTCTATATACACACTCACACACACATATATATATGTTTTCCTCAATCTAAACCCATAAATTATAATCTCTCTCTCTCTCTCTCTCCCCTAAACCCCCACTCCTCACCCTCCTACCCCTATCCTCCACTCTATCTCTCTCTCCCCCACACCACTAAGCATCCATACTCCCCCCATGATCTCTCCCTCTCTCTAAACCACTATTAACCCCCAATATATGTCTCTCTCTACAACACTATTAACCCCCAATCTCTCTCTCTCTCTCCCTAAACCCCTAACCTCCAATCTCTATCTCTCTAAACCCATAGCCTCCAATATCTCTCTCCCTCTCTCTCTATAGACCCCTAAAATTTGATCTCTCTCTCTCTCTAAACCCCTAACCTCCAATATCTCTCTCTCTAAATCGATAACACCCAATATCTCTCTCTCTCTCTCTCTCTCTCTCTCTCTCTCTCTCTCTCTATAAATCCCTAACCCCCAATATATATATCTCTCTCTCAACCCCTAACCCCCAATCCCTCTCTTTCTCTCTCTCTCTCTCTCTCTCTCTCTCTCTCTCTGTCTTTGTCTCTCTCTCTCTCTCCAGCCCCACCTTTCCCTAACTCCCCCTTCCTCTTTCTCTCTTCTTTTCTGTAACAACCCCTCTCTATTTCTCTCTAGCCCCACATCTCCCTAACACCCCATCCCCATCTCTAGCCCATCCCCCTCTCTCTCCTCCTTTCCCTAACCCCCCCTCCCTATGTATAACCCCATTCCCTCTCTCTCTCAACCCACCATATTCCACTATACCATAATCCTAACCCCTCCATATCTCTTTGTAGCCTCTTTATTAAGCTAAACCCTAGCCTGAAGCTCTCTCTATTTCAATAAAACTCCCTCTCTCTCCCTACCTTTCTCATCTTCCCCTTCTCTCTCTCTCTCTCTCTTTATACCCCTAATCGCTAACCCTAATGCTCCTAACCATATACCTGCATTACTAACCATCAATTCTACCCTGTTGATCACTCTCCCTCTCTCTCTCTCAAAACCCCTAACCCCTAATATCTCTCCCTCTCCCCCCCAAATCCCCACTCCTAACCCACCTAGAACTACCCCCCACTCCATATCTCTACTCCCATACAACTAATCATCTCCCCATCTCTCTCTCTTTGTCTATCCCTACCCCCTCACTCCCCTCCAATCTCTCTCTCTCTTTAAACCCCTAAACCCTAATCTCTCACCCTCTCTCTCTCTAAACCTCTAAACCTCTAATCCACAATCCCTCTCTCTCTGAATAAACCCCTAACCACCAATCTCTCTCTTTATATCTCTCTCTATACCCCTAACCCCCAATCTCTCTATCTCTCTATAAACCCCTAATTCCCAACATCTTTCTTTCTATATATCTTTCTATAAACCCCTAAACCCTAACCTCCAATCTCTGTCTCCCTATCTCTCTCTCTCTCTCTCTCTCTCTCTCTCTCTGTTAGAAGACAAGCATGAGAAGGTAACCCACTTTTTGGCCCAACCCCCCAACCTTCCTTATCAAATCAAGAACATCAGTCATTACTTGAATTTGCATGGGAATAAAGACCCAACGCAAAACAAAAATTTAAAAAATTTAAAGTTATCCATACACAGGGGATTAAACTAGATCTATAATGTTTAAGAAGCAATAGCACTATTCTAAATCCAATAGTCATTACTAGACATACCAATCCTCCTATACCTACAAGGATGGAATCAACGTCAAATTCTACTCTGTGACTATCTGTGTTTCATGGGACAAGTAAAGATGATCCATCGCAACATTGGTTTACCTACAAGTTGATATGGGATGTGAAGAATATCACGGATGAGGCTACCAAGATTGCGCAGCTAGAAGCCATGTTCAAAGACCTATCCCTGACTTGGTATATGAACTACAAGACCATTGTCCTTCTAGTTTAGACCCAATCATTAGTTATAATCAAAACTGATCTTCTAAAAAAATTCCAGAATTCGAAGTCTGAATCATAGTGTATTACCAAGAATAAGGAGATCAAACAAAGAGTTGGTTAGTTCGTCTGTGACTACGATCAAGGATTCAAGATTTTGATAGACCAACTGAGTTTTCAGAACCTAGAACTACAGCACAATGAATGGTTCATTGCATGTATTCTACCACATATCAGAGTTCCACTAATGCAACATAAGATGAATACTTCGTCGGATACCCTAGAGATGACAATCAGATTGGAAAAGGTTTAGATGCAGCTTGTTGTGCTGAGCGTACAACTACAACAACTATCTACTGTTAAGGAAGTCAAAGAAAGTGTATGGTGTAGCTTGTGGAGAATAGAAGGATGCCACAAGAATGATATTCTGACGCTGAATAATTATATGAGGACCGGCACACCTAGTCTATTTCTGGTTTCACATAAGTCTAAATGGTATAATATCTATAGAGGTTGGGGCCATGGACCCCCCAATTTATCGACATTGCAGAATTACCAAAGCTCCATGCATGCACCATTCTGTGAGTTCTGCAAGTCCGTTGGACATGATGTGAAAAAATGTCACGATCTACAATTGATGAAAGATAATACAATGGATCCTTACAAGGTTTAGGGCGTTGAGGAGAATATAGAACCTAATCTAGGAGGACAACAAGGAGAAGTGCACAGTGTGTTGTGAGGCCATGGGAGAGGCTATTGCGGTGGTGGAAGATAGGTAATTTTCTTCAACTATGGAGAGCCAGGACACTTAGTGAGATTTTTTACTAATACGCATGCTCTATGTGCATTTTTCCATAGCACAGATCATGTGATAGAGGACTCTTTGGACTTGGTGAAGAAATGGGAGGATAAGAAAGATTTTTGTAACATGGTGACAACTAAACCAAGGAAAAGGAACAATAAAAAATATCTGGTGTGGGTAAATATAGTTACTGAAGGAGGTACCTGGATGGGTGAATATATTCTTGTAGGTTGCAGTACTAGAGTACTAGTAGAGAAAAAGGTTCAGAAAGTTGCACACCCCCATCTAAGTTTCAAGCAAAGGAATAGCTATAGATAATGTGTGAGGAACAAAGAGTGGTCGAGGAGGCTACCCAACAAGAGGAAGAGCTACACCAAGACAGGCTACATAGAGAAGATAAAATACATAGCCTACTCGAAGAAGAAGATTGAAGGAGAAGACTACGAAAGGAAGATATATTGCATAGCATGCGCAATGAATATTTGAGGAATAATGCTCAACTTGAAGATATACATTGCAAAGAAGAAAAACCTAGAGGAATCTATGAAAATTGCTAGGAAGATCCAATAAGTAAGTTTCTACGAAGTTGTGTGAATATATTGAATGATCCTCATGTTGTAAATAAAGTAACAAGTATGCTTGAAAATTTATTGTTGTCTGATGAAGCCAAAGAACCTATCCCTGTGCCACTTCCCAAAAGGAACATGTGCAAATTAGGCAAGAAAATAATAACCGAGAAGGATTTCATGTTGTCCCTTGAGTTGGGGGGATTTGAAATGAAAGATGTTATGATAGACATAGGGGTAGATGTGAATATTCTTCCTAAGAGAACCTAGGATTTGATGGGTAAGAAAAATATAGTATGGTCTCCTTTATAACACAGACTATTTAACTAATACAAAGAGTTCCTCATTGGAAGGTTCACCAATGTGGAAGTAAACATCAGTGGAGTAAAGAAAATATAAAATTTTGAAGTGATTGAAATACTTGAGGATATTGATACCTACCCAATTCTATTGGGGATAGAATGGGAATTTGATAATAATGTGATTTTGAACCTAAATCATAGACATATGTCCATTGAATGAGAGGAACTATGTGTGGTATCTCCATTGGATGCCACATAAGGAGAAAAATATATATAGATGGTTCAATAGGACATTGGCAATGTGGAGTTAGAGAACATATATAATGTTACAACAAGAAAATAGGACTATATAAACCCCATAGTGGATGGAGAGATTAGTTGGTGTAGTGGATGTTCCTTTGATACAGATTTGTAGGATGTGATGGACCATTGTAAAAACCAACTATATGAAGTATCCACAAGGAGATGTGTGTTACGACCTAATAATGGGCACATTTCTCCCTATATTGTGGTTCATTACATTAGTGTTGATGTTGGCTTTGGTCCATTAGTATGGTTATATTAGTTATGTCAGCTCGGATCAGTTAGTTGGGATTGTACCCCTTAGTCTCCTATATATAGGAAGGAGACCTTTTCATCTGGAGTATATTATATTGTCCTGTCTTGTCTTGTGTACTTAGTACATTGTGTAAGGAGGTTTACCCCTTGAAGAGGCTTATTATTCAGCTAGTTTCTTCAATAAAGTCATGGAGTACTCTTTCTGATCTATTTCTTCTTTTCTCATGCTCCTTTTGTAAATTTGTTGCATAACAATGTGCATGTATTACGAAGTTTGTGTGTTGGATTGGGTCTGAGCTACATGATCCACCATTGCTCGATGGAATAGAGAAAGTAGATTCTTTCCTTGAACAAATGCAAGATCAAGTTTCAGAGGGGCAACTGGTAGATGTAATGAATTACATCACTTGAGGAACACTTGTGTAATGATGGAAGAAACACAAATAGGAATGAGTAGCTGGGAAATTGTGGAAACATGTATTAAGGAGATATTCCATCCTTATATAGACATGGAGCTTCTCAACTTCTTAACAGATTCAAGGTAACTCAAAACAATATAGCACCTTGAATTTTGTCAGCAAAGATGGGATATGAAGACTGTACCATGCATTCAATGGATGCACTGATTCTACCATACCTTGGATGTCATCCCACTTAGTTGGTATGTTCAACAAGAGATAATAAGATAGACAAGAAGTTGGGAGAAGGTGTCTTCCAAATTTACGTCCACATTTTGGTTTAGTGCTAAAGATATGAACATGGCCAAAGTTCTCCACCAGATAAAACAGGTTACCTTTGGATAAATACCACAACAAGATATGAAACAAAGGGTAGTCCGTGCTTATAATTAGCACCTAGAACAACTAAACAAACCAATATATTGTTGGAAAGTTGATAGTGAGGAGCATGATGAAGATGAGGATCCACACAACATACACATTAAAGAAACCACTAGAGACAAGGTAGTGCAGGATCACCCATCTTCTAGCACTGCGCCAAAGTTTATGGAGCCTCTCAAGAAAAAGAAGCATAACATTAGAACTAAAGAGAAGCCCAAGATGACCACAATAGGAGACTAATGGGACTAGGAGATAGTCACCTAGATCGTCAACCTGCTGAAGGAGTATGAAGATATGTTTCCACACATCTTTTCTTAGATGAAGGGGATTGTAAGAGTGCTCAGATAAATGAATATTTAGGTAAGGAGGGGGAGAAATGAGTATAAAAGGATATATAGATTGAACCCTATTATAACGAAAAAGTGTGCAAAGAGCTAGATTGCATGCTAGATGCAATAAATATCTTGGGTGGAATTAGAGTGGATCAATCTGATGGTGGTCTAGGACAAGAAGATGGTATAAATCTACATCTGTGTATATTTGCAAAACCTTAATGAAACATGTATACATGACCTGTTCCCCACACATTTCACAGATGAGGTGCTAGAGAAAGTATGGGGTCACGAAACCTATGCATTCAAAGATGGATTCTATGGTTGAATCATGGATTCTATGGTTTCAAAGTAGGGTTTATGCCTCTTCCAGATCTCAGTCATAAACAGGTGATGTTGGAAAAAAGGTCATAACTTGGGCTAGGAAGCTCCAAATGAAATTCTGTAAAATATGACAAGTAGTACACAGATTGTAATATCTCAGGAAACGTTTTCAGAGGCCGAAGTTGAACCAGTGACACACGGCACACTGTACAAGTTCACTCTCCTGTTTTATCCCATAAACAGGTCACATTGCGACACTTGGCATAACTCTCTCTCAAAGAATCCAATTGAGGTCAGACCTATAGGGATGGAAAGATGACAGGTCAAGCTACCATAAAAAAACATTTTTATACCCTGTGGATCAAAAAGTGTGGAGTTACACTAGAAACAATCAGGTACATATTTATGTCAAAACATAATTATTTTTTTAGTACCTTCATTCATGGCTTCCAAAATTTAGGGTTTCAGAGAAAGTTGGAATATTTATAATCAGAGACTATGGCTGAATGATACTCATCAAAATAGGAATTTAGAGACCAAGATCAGAATTTTTGGTGTGGCAGAAGACTGGGCTTGATCAAACCCTAGCTCGAGACTTTGATTGGAAAAGTGGAAAATTAGGGCTTCTGCAAAAATGGGAATTTTTGAAATCTGTGACCACGGCTGGAAGCTCCTTAGAAAAATAAAATCTTAGAGCTTTGGATCAAGCCTTTTGATTGGGTAGAAGAGTGGGCTTCATCAAACCCTAGTTCGGGGTCACATCCAGTGAATCTGGAAGTTTCAGAGGCAAAATTGAGGAGTGAAACATTGCAGTTTTCAAATTATGAATATACCAGCTTGATCAGCTCATCAATGCAGATATTTCTATCCTTTCAGAACTTTGATATTCAAAGTTTGAATTTTTTGGAGTTTCTTTGACAAACCCTAATCCAGCTCCAGATCCAATTCTTGCAAATCAAGTGGATTTGGTTAATCCTAGAAGAAGATGGATTGGTCGCCTGCATAAGTGAAGAAGTTCCTGTTTCAGAGGGAGATGAGGCTAAGGCCTTACATAAGAAGATTACAAGCGATCTCGACAGGTATGACTCATCGAGGTATGTTTTGAGATTTGTTCATGATTAAGTTTATGGTATGTTTGTCTTCATGTTATCATGGTTATTACAATCTTGATTTTAGATTTGTCGTATCACTTTAACAAAATTATGAATGCATGATAGAATATATTCATTGATTAGGGTGTTAACACTTATGATTGTACTAATGCATTATGGTGTTGTATGAGGTTTATGTTGTCTGCCAACATGAAAGGTACACCAAGAAAGACAAATCATGTTCTAGTTCAACATATGATCATGAGGACATGAGGACAAAGATTCATCCATTGTCATGGATCAGTTAGAAGATCTACTTACAAGGTATGTATAACTTGGTTCTACAATGGATAACTAATGAGACATGTAGGTTACTAGCACAAGTCATTGAAGAGAACCAAAAGACATTATGCGGGTAAGTTAGACATAACTAGCTAGCATGCTAATCCAGGTATGTTTTTCCTATATCAAGCTACAATCCTACCTTGTGTTAGGATCTTATACTTTTGTGTTGTTGATAATGATCATTCATGAAATCATAGGTTTGAATAGTCATGGTTGTATGCATATTATGTTTCTCACCATAATTGATGATATGACTAACCAGAAGAATCATGAAGGTATAGGTTTGAGTAATCACGGGTTTTATGCATATTATATCTCTTATCTTGATTGATGATTTAACTAACCAGAAGAGTCCTATGATCAAATAAGAATATGTATGAGTAAAAGAAGACTTCCCTAAAACCTTGAATACTAATGTTTATTATCTGTGTTTGAAATGATCCTGACTATACATGCTTGATATTATTGTGTTTTGATAATATTAAGATTATACTAATGAATGTTTTATTATGTATGAGACCTAGAGGATAACACAATGATGATACTAACAAGCATGCATAGGGATCGAGAATGAATATAAGTTCAAGGACAAGCAATCCAGGAAGCAAAGATCAAGAGGGATCACACTCCGGTAGTTTCTGCAAGGATGCAGATATTTAGAGGGAGTTGACCACTTCTCACAATCCACATCAGAATGGAGTTGCAGAAAAGAAGCAAAGACTGAGAGGGAGTCAACCCAACAACCAAACAAAGATAAGTATTTGAATTGTCATTTCTTACATATTTGTTTGTTTAAAAAATGTTATTCAATGATGTATATGCTTATGTTCCTAGACTTAGGTTGTGTATTATGCATATTAGAATAATTGCATTCATGAACAGTATACTACTAATATGCATGTGATGGGTAAGTGGCCTATGGCACTGTACAACATTACATTGCTACTTATCTAGAATGAAACCTCTTTGCTGACATGTTGGGATTTGTGCACTCTCTTAACAATGTTCTGGTAGAGATTGGAAGGCATCTAGAAACTTATAGGATATGGATAGATGTTGTATTGAAGCATTGGCTAAGATAATTGCATGACTATATGATATATTTCTTTATGTGTAAGAACGTGTTCTGAAAACTATGAGATGTTTTCTAATCATGCAATTTAACTTGTTGCATAGGATAGATCGTATACCATCACCTACAAAAGAAGGACTACAACATGTGTTCAGCAACAAAGTTATCTATTGAAAATATTGAAGATATTGAAGTTCCTAGGATCTGGGAAGAATGCCATGATCAAGGAGTACCAGTCGATCATGAAGATGTTTGGGATGCAGCCCCAAGACCTGAAGGGGAGTCTGTAGTGACTTCCAAGAGGATCTATAAGATCAAGCATGCTGCAGTTGGTAGCATAGAGACTTTTGCTCTTGTAGCCAGATACACTTCCATTAGATCAGTACTTGCTCTGGCTGCAGTGATGAAGTGGAAGATACACCAGATGGATTTCAAGACAGCTTTCTTGAATGGTGTAGTTTCAGGAGTGTATGTGGAGCAGCCACTTGGTTCTGAGACACATGATAGGGATTCATATATGTGAAGAACTTGGTATGGTAGGATAGACAGCTTTCTATCCAGTTTGGACTTTACCAAGAGTAAAGTGGATTCCAACCTTTACTACAAGGTTGAGGAAGGCAATCCAGTGATACTACTATTATATGTGGATGAGCTGTTTATAACAGGTGAGGATAGATTAATTGCCGACATGTAGCAGAATCTTACTGGCGAGTTCGAGATGAAGAACTCAGGGATGATGCACTATTTTTTTTTGGCATGAAGGTGTGGCAGAGTGCAGATGGAATCTTCCTTGGACAAGGGAAGTATGCAGTAGAGATCCTGAAGAGGTTCAGGATGATGGACTACAAATCTATGGCCACACCTATGGCATCAAACCTGAAGCTTCTGTGTAATGCTTCATCTGAGCCGATTGACATCACTATGTATCATCAGATGATTGGGTGCTTGATGCACCTGATGAACATGAGACCAGATATTTGCTTTGCGATGAACACATTGAGCCAGTTCCTGACAGATCTGAGGAGTGTTCACCTAGTTGCTATAAAGAATATTCTGAGGTACTTGAAGGGTACAGTTGACTATGGGATCAAGTATGATGTGAATCAAAAGTTTAACCTATAGGGTTATGTTGATTCAGATTGGGCAGGCAGTACTGCAGATAGGAAGAGCACATCTGGGTGCTGCTTCAGTATGAGATAAGTTGTGATCTCTTGGTTTAGCAGGAAGTAGTCCTGCATAGCATGGAGTACAGCTGAAGCAGAGCATGTTGCGATGGATGAGCAGGTTGCAGATGTATTGACCAAGCTGTTGGCTAGAGTGCAGTTTGAGTACTTCAGAGAGAGGCTTGGTACACTTCAGATCGAGGTTCCTTCCAAAGGGAAGTGATGAGTCAAGAAGATGCATATGCACATGAGCTCTTTTGACATGGTTGATGTGTTCTCCCATGGTCGTGATGTAATTACTGAGCCATTCACACATGGTGGTAGATGTGTTCTCCCATGGTGTAGACATAAGGGTTGAAACCATTTTTCACATGGTGGTAGATGTGTTCTCCCATGTCGGTGGTGTAAGTGTTGGATGATGTGCATCTGGGCTATGCTTCGTGGATGATGAGATGATCTGAAGAGGACAATGCTATGATGATTAGGAGGATCATGGATGATGAGCATCATGATGATGCTCCAGTTACTACTCTGTATATGCATCAGGTTGATGCTGGATATGATCAGTTGGATCATTTGTCTGTATTTTGTATATGCATCGTGTTGGATGCTTGGACCATGTATCTGTATAAAGTGGATATGTTGTATGATCATGTAGATCATGTATATTGATATATATTAGTTGGATACATTATGTGATCAGGTGGATACATTATATGATTAGGTGGATCATGTATGATGATATGTATCAGGTAGATACTTGGTATGCATCAGGTGGATGCATTGTATGATCAGGATGATCATGATGATGCGCTTCAGGATGTTGCTCCAGATGATATGTATCAAGACGATATAGGGATGATGATCATGATGATCATGTGTACATCAGGATGATGTATGGTGAGTATCAGGTTGATGCTTTATGGCCATGGACAGTTTGTGCAAAGGAAATCCTAGATTTGTTCTAGGTCACATCCAGTATGAAAAAGGACTGGCACTGTGTATCACATGTAAGACTTGGTAGATCCGATAGGTTGGGCTGTGTGCCCGTAATAAGTCCTGGGATGCTCTTTCGAGGGTTTGTGATAGTGGACCACATGTAAGACCTGGGAGATCCGATAGGTTGGGCTGTGTGCCCGTAACAAGTCCTGGGATGCTCTTTCGAGGGTTTGTGGTGGGATGCTACATGTAAGGCCTGGGAGATCTTATAGGTTGGGCTGTGTGCCCATAATAAGTCATGGGATGCTCTTTCAAGGGTTTGTAGCAGAGGTCACATGTAATCAGTCCTGGAGATCTTACCGGTCGTGCTTAGGCACATAAATGTTCCTAGGATGCTCTTTAGAGTTCTTGCCGGTCGTGCTATGCACATAAACGTTCCTGGGACACTCTTTTAAGGTTTTGTGACAGTCACATGTAATAAGTCCTGGAGATCTGGACAGGATGAAAAAGGCCTCAGATGCTCTTTAGGGTTCTTGCTAGTCAAGAGACTCTTTTAAGGTTTTGTGACACACGTAATAAGTCCTGAGGATTCCATAGTATGGCCAGTGATGATGAAGACTTGCAGGTGGTGGGCCTACATCCAGTATGAAAAAGGACTAGCTCTGTAGAACTTCCTATGACGAGTAGATTCAGAGATTGATTGAGATAGCAACAGTAGTGACGATGACGATGATTCAAGGGTGATGATTTGCTAATGATGATCCAGAGAAGAAAACTTGTGCTAGCAGATCTGTGTCAAGAAATACCTTCCTAGTTAAGAGGGATTGTTGATGTATATGTAACTTTAGATTGTATTTCATCCATGTATTTCATATATGCATTTTGTATTCCTATAGAGATGTTATTATTCCTCTATACAGAAGTGTCGTAACTTATACTTGATGGGTTATTAGACCACCTTGTTGGGGTCGGCCCTGTATAAGTCATGTGGGTCGAAGGGTTATTAGACCACCCTATTGGGGGTTGGCCATGTGATTCAAAGTGTTATTAGACCACCAAGTGTGGGGTCATCCTGGATTAAGTTAACCATGGGTTAAGCTAGATATGTGGGCCCCATTAGTTTATTGGGAAGGACAGGACATGTATAAATAGAGATCGGGAGATCTCTATTTGATCATTCATTCACACACTTCTCTCATTCGGAAAGTGGCGCACTTATGAGGAGGAGGCTCTACTACTAGGAGAAGACTATCTCTTGTATTCTAGTTGTATCATTGCTCTATCTATCTCTGAGGAAGTTATTGGGGTTTTTCACCTTTATGGTTTTCCCCAAGTAAACTCTATGTCTCTTGTGTGCTTGCATTATTGTGTCCATGATTGATATGCTGTAGATTTGTTGTACATGTTTTTCTCTCAGTTAAGATCCTATATCAGATTGAAGTAAATTCTGAAAATTTAACAAGATGGTATATCATTACTGCGACAAAGTACTTGCCAAGATGGTCAAACGCTACACTAGTTAAGGATTGCAGTGAAAATATAGTCACATGGTTCATATTTGAGCATATTATCACCAGTTTTGAATTCCCAAAGGTGATGATTAGTGATCAGGGAACACATTTCTTGAACTCCACAAGTCATGTGTTAATAGAAGATTTAATGATACACCACCAGAAAAGTACATTGTATTGTCCACAAGACAATGGTATAGTTGAATAATTCAATAAGATTTTAGAACAAGTGGTTACAAAGGTCTGTAACATCCAACGTGACGAATGGGACTGGTGATTTAATATAGTATTATGGGAATATAGAATGAAATTTAAGATACTCATGAAGAATACCTCACTTTGATTTCTATATGGAAAGGAAGTCGTGATGCTCCTAGAGTTCATTGTCCTCAGCCTACACATAGCCTTAGCCATAAAGATAATACACTAAAAGGAAAAGGCCCTTTAGTGGAGGCTATAGTGTATGCTCCTCCCAAAAGAGCCCAAATATTTGTTTCTAGCAGAGGTCACTAGAGGAGGCAAGTAGGCAGACGTTTTAGCATAAATTTTAATTTCGATGCATTTTTTACTTAATTGATGCTGGTCTACTGATATGCTGACATTTTTATAGGCTTATGATTCAGGAAGCTTACATTAATTATCAACTAGGGATTGTACAAACTTAAGATGCACTATGCACTATGTGTGCACACTGAGAGAATCCTAACTTAGAGTGATGTGATTTGGGAGTGAAAGTATGTAAATATTTTATTTTTACGAAAGCATATGAAGAAGAACTGTTTGAAAATATTATTTTCTTGCTGAAGGAATTACTCAAATAATACATGGAAGTATATGAATTCATACATATAATTTGTGAAACCATACATCTATTTAATGAAAGAAAGCATCTAATCTATGAAAGTGTAAATATCATATTTAATGAAATGCTTTGGAAACTTTACCTAAGGAAAATAACTATTTATCAAAACTGGAGATATGATGATATATGAATTCCCAAGAGAAATGAATCTAAATAAAATCTAAGGTGCAGATACCATGGAACTGTTTAATGCATAAAAATGTAAATATGTAAAACTACCTTTACGGAATGCACCTAGAGGACTATACATGCCATGTAACGAAACTAAAAACACCGTTATACGAAGCTACAGATTAAAAAAAGGCATTTCCAGACATATATCTTGTTCAATAAATGATACTTGAATGGTTCACGATTGATTACTTAACAAAAAATAATGAAATGCATGAAATATGAATATAAGGAAAACACAGAGCTCCTGATCAACACAATGAGGGGGCCCAACTCAAAGTATATTACATGAGCTAAATTAAACCTATAAACTCATGCATGATGTAAAACATGGTTTCATCATTAAGCTAATATAGAATCCATGTCAATACGTAAACAAAAATTGAGTGTTGTAAAATAAAGATGTTTGAAAACAAAATAAAAAAATTCATGAGATAAGCTTCACACTATGCATGAGCCTCTATTTATTACATAGATTCAATAAGGTGTCTTCATTGGAAATCATGAGATCAATCTATTCTATATTTCTCCCTAGAAATCAGGAGAGACTGATAGAGTTATATCAAGTTCTTCTTTCATTACTTTGTAATATTAATTGGAATTGACTTTGCCAAGCTTGTGTGATTGGAAAAGGCCGCTTTCTCCTATCTTCATAATTGTCTTTAAACCTGCACGTGTTTGCACATGGAGATTTTCCACTTGGTTAGCTTATTAAAACATAAAACATGATGGTGGTGTTCAGAAATTCCTACCCTTTTACACGAGTATTTGTTGAAGAAGCTCACTTTAAATATCAACCAGGGAATGTACAAACTTCAGAGGCACTCCGCACTATATGTGCATTATATTGAGAGAACATTTATCGTTGGGTGCTAAATTATTCTAAGGAATGGTGAAGGGTTATTCTAAAGGGAGTGAAATATATGAAGGTCTTTCAAAATCGAAATCAAAGATGAACTTACTAAAATCATGAACCTATTCTTATGAAAGCATGAATTTATTTCTATAAAAGCATGGAATTTACTCTATGAAAGCATTATGAAATCCAAAGCAAAACATTCATCTAGTTTATGAAAGAAGGAATTTTACTGCATGAAAGCATTCAGAAATTTATTGAATCCAAAGAAAATCATTCATCTAGTTTATGAAAGCAGGAATTTTAATCTATGAAAGCATTCACCTAATTTATGAAATCCAAAGCATGAATCTATTTAATTTGAGAACATGAATCTAACCTAAGGGAGCATAAATCTATTTAATTGGAAACTGAGGACATCTAACTAGGAGTTTGAATCCAATCTAGTCAAGGAATACTATGGAGGAAGTGAAAATATAGATATGGAAATTGCAATTGCGGATGATAGCTATAGGACTACAGACTCTATGCATTGCAACTATGGATGTTGTGTTGCAGAACTACAGATGAAAGATGATATGCGCATAACTTAACTTTGGTAACAAATAAGTGTCTAAAATAATCCACGCGTATTTGTTTCAGAAATAAACAATGGGATGCATAAACTAATACATAAAATAAATAACATAGCTTCTGATTACACAATGAGGCGGCCCTCCTCAATGCATATCACAGGAGAGAAATAAAACTTATCAAATCACAGGTGATAGGTAACATTGGTTCTTCATTAAAAATCCATAGAATCCATCAAAGTCGTAATGATTAGAAACTGTATATCCGAACTGAAAAACAAAGAATAGTTTCCAAAAATATGCGTTAGGCCCTGTTGGTGTCCATTTTGTCACCACTTTTGATCACCAAACACACTCTGATTGGCGTTATTTTCACTATTTTGCTATGATAAGTTATTCTTTCCACCATTCAGATCGTCAATGAGATCAGGTATGCATATATTCACACATCACATGAATTTTGGGTAAAACTATTCATATTGTGATTTATTGATGTTTATTTGACATTTCTCGACTTTCTTGGAAACTAGATTTTTTTCTACAGGCAATGGGTTTCAAACGGACGTCCATTTAGATGCGTGTTCATGTTGCAAATGTTTAGCCTTATCTAGCCCACCGTTCAGACCTTCATTCAGCTCGCGAGATTGTCAGTTGGAATATTTCTGGTCATTAAAGGTAGAAATGGAAGGTGGGTTCGTTTAGCAACGTGGCTATCGTGGTTAGTGATCCCTTGTTCTAGAAGATTCGCCCTCCTACTCGCCTCCCCTGACAACACACCTACATCTCATGTCAACACGCTAGAAGTTTCGTCTTTCCTGCATGCTCAACTCGACAACACATTTCTTTGCCCATGTCAAAAGAGGATCGGTGTCTCAACGATTGCGTGAAGGAAACCAACACCGTGACACCTGGTAGATGCTCTATGTGCTGTCGTAAACTGTTATGTGGCCATTCCTTGGCCATGTGCTATTGTGAGTTGTTAAGCAGAGCCATTTTCTAGCATTAATAATTCCTATTATTAGAGCAGTTGACCACTAAAGGGTCGACTTGCTCCCCCATTTGTAATTCTGTATATATAGACATATTCATGACTGAGACGAGTTAGTTTTTTAGTCTTTAGTCTTTTCAGCTGCAACTAGATGCCGAAACGCTGTAACTCTGTTTTAATTTAATATACCTCTGTTCTAGTTTTTATGAAATCTTAGTAGAGTGCGTAGTGATTGATTGATTAAGGTGAAACCTCTGATTGCTGAGACGAGCCCCTCAACAACTAGTGGTCTTCCGTCTATGTACATAATTTGTCTTTGTCTTTTGCAGATAAGTTATGTTATTTGTTTAATTCATGTATTTATTTTGTATATGATGTCTTTGTCTTGTAATATATATGTTGTTTTGCCACTTATATAAATGATACCTCTATTTTATGATATGTATATCTTATCTGTTGTTCACTTTAACGGTATTTCAAGAATGTAATTAGTGACATGTCATGCTTAGTTTGCTTACATTGTTTACTTTGTTTAGTTTGCTTTTAGTCTAGTTATTTACAAATATCTAGACTTTAGTTAGCTTAACATTCCAAGTTCAGTCGTAGTTAGAATTAGTTTTGTTAGTTTCTTTCTTGTTAGTTGTAGGTTAGTTTTATTCATATCTCAGTTTTGTTTTATTATGCTATAGAAATAGTTCATTCCTTAAACAGTGATCAGAATAGGTTAC
Source organism: Larix kaempferi (assembly GCA_027924585.1). Lineage (NCBI taxonomy): Eukaryota > Viridiplantae > Streptophyta > Pinopsida > Pinales > Pinaceae > Larix > Larix kaempferi. The sequence continues at coordinate 857,671 of BSBM01000972.1, forward strand.
TTCCTATTATCTTAGCTCCTAAACACTCTATCCATTGCTTCCTTGCACTGTAGGTTCATATGCATCAACCAACTGATGTTAAGATTCCAATCTACTTCTTTCCATAGTTTAAATCATTTTCCTCTATCCGGATTGTCATTCGGACAGTCGTCTGAATCGTCATACAGACCTTGATACTTTCTGCATTGTTTTTATGCTTATTTCAAATCCAGTTTCTTAGGTCTTTGAGCTGTAATATTTCTTGCTATTAATTAGCATCCTTAGATGTAATTATGATCTTGTTTTACACTGCATAGAGTTTTAATTAAGTTTCGTCATCATTCTTAGTTTCCATTCCATCTTCCTTAATTGTGTTTTAACTGCTTTTCAAGTTATGTCTTTCATGTTTAATTTGTTAATATGTTTATGTTCTAGAATTTATCAGTTTCATTCTTAGTATAGTTTATTATATGTTGTTAAGACTAATTTTAGATTAGACTTAGTAATTTCATTCTCCAAGTTATCTCAGTTTTGAATAGTTTCTCAGTTCAAGTATAGGATTAATTTTTCCAATGAAGATGTTCATAGAATAGGGTTTGGTTCAGAAATAAATATCTTCATAAAGTTTTCTACTTGCTTCTATATTTCATCAGTTCCAATTCATTTGCTTAAGGATAGAAGATAGATCAAAATGTTTAAAGTTAATTGTAGTTGGACAATCTTTAGTCTGCATTTATTTTAGAAGTTAAATTAGATTTGTTTCCATTTTGTTTCCTTGTCACATTTGAAAGTTACTTTGATACATTCTCTCCAATCCCTATTACATTTGATACAGTTCCTCAAAATCCCCAAGGAGAATGGAATTAGGTAGTTTAGTGTAGCCTTGAAATATTAATTGAATGCATGAATAGTTGTTGAATTCACTTAGTCATTTGTAGTTTTGCTCCAAGTTCTTTGTTTCATAATTAGTTGTCAGTTGAATTATCTCATAGATAGGTTTCTGAACTCATTTTACAATTGTTCCTAATTCCTAGTTCATAGTTTTTAATCAGTAGTTTTCAGTTTCATTACAGTAGTTTTGTTTTGGTTTAGTTTTGATTCCTAGAATAACATTGTCATTTTTATCATTTTAATTATTATCTATGGAGTAGAGTAGTATAGTTTGACACTATTCTAGTCTATTGATTTAGATAGGTTTAACTAGTTCAGTAGTTGTATTTTCAAAGTTTGACTCAGTTTTTCATTCTGAAAGATCTTTCGATCTTTTCTTTATTAAACATTTATAAGGTCTGTCGAGCCGAAAATTAGGTCCCATTCTACCTCAGCATATACTGTGCCACAAATCTAAGATTCCCAGCCCTGGTCAATAATTAAATATTTTGGTGATTCTTTAATACAGTAAATACACCTCAACATTTTGTCGTCGTTGCCGGGGAGTTGTAGATAGGTAGAACTCTCTTTTAAAACTTAGTGATAGATTTGAATTCTCCTGTTTTGAAATTTAGAAATAGGCCGGTGGAGGGTGAGCAGTAAGACGAGAGGTAAGAACCTACGCATCTGTTATAAAAGGAATCCCCAAAACCCGGCAGTGGTAGTAATGCAGTTAGAAATTGTTTCAGTTATAGCTTGTTTTCATGAATAGGTCAGGAGACTCAAAAGGTACATTTATTAAAACTATCCCCCCTACTAGAATCCCTACTAAAATTTCTACTGACCTATATAGGGGGCATGCCACCCCAACTACTAACTCAACATAAAGGTATTGTAAGACACCTAAAGGGGATAGTCCTACCTGGAAAGCAAAGGAAATCCTTTCTGAAAATAAATTAGGGGAAACCATAGGGACATCAGAATAGTATGTTCATAATGAAATTCCACTAGAACAACCTCAAGCTCATATTGAGACTAAACTTAGACAAGAAGAAATTCAAAAGGATAAAACTTCAGAATTTCCCAACCCTCCATTAGTTCAAAAACCCAAATACACTACTTTTTTAATAGTAGGTGGTCCAAAGTTGGTAGACTTTATTGATCCTACACAACTAGATACTCTTTTTCAAAATTTCGTGAACCTAGTTATTTCAGAGATTGAAACAATAATGGTACGACCTTCAAAACTGGACTCCCACGTAGCTGGTAATTATCCTCCTAAAAAGAAGAATACTATTCCTGAAATAGAACATTGGGATATCCCATATTCTCCAAGAAAGGATCCACCTAAGTATTCTCTCTTTGGCAATCGAATCTTCATGGAGGAAAACGAAGATCATGTTCGACAAGATGAAGTAGAGGGAGAGGTTAGAACTGAAGGTACTTTTGTATTCCCTATCCTAGACACTGCACAAGATGTAACTATGAAAAACATCCCTCCTTCCTCACTACCAACCTTTTATGGGAAGAGTAGTGAGGATCCAAATACATTCTTATTCGAATTTGACATTTTGTGTAGGAGTTATAACTACCTACAAGATGGCCAAAAGCTAAAACTCTTTCCTACCACATTAAAATATTCTTCTCTTCGATGGTTCATGGGGTTAGGAGAATCCAGTATTAGAACTTGGGAAGACATGAAGAATGCATTTCTACGAAAATACCAGGATTACTGTAAACCTAAGGACTCTCGCAATGATATTTTTAAAATACAACAACTTGAAGATGAGAGATTAGAAGACTATTTTGAAAGATTTAACTATGTGTTACATAAATATAAATATAGTGATCTTCGGGAAGATGCAGTAAGAACACTCTTCCTCAAGGGAATCTCAGAAGAATTCTGAGAAAACCTTAATCTCATGGCAGCAGGAGACATCTCTCATAAGCCTTTCTCACAAATTTGTCATCTATGTAGGAATTACTCTAGGAGTAGAGGGAAAAATGGAAGACACTTTCAAGAATCTTATGCTAGGAACCTAGAAGGAAACACATCCAGTCTTGGTGGAGTTACAAGGGTAGAGTTGGGAAACCTATTGGAAAAGTTCAAAATAGATATCTTAGGAGCCATGGGTTCTCAATTGGATGCATTACAAGCCAAAAAGAGACAGGATGAAGAGCGTACAGCAATGAGTGTTTTCTGTCCCAGGTGTAGAACTAAACATCCCTAATGAGAATGTCCATTGAATAATGTTTTAGTTTGTCACCTTTGTACAGAAGAACATCCAACTGATAATTGTCCATCATTATCGGGGTTGCAAGCTATATATAAAAGTGGAAACTTTGGTGAGACATCTAGGAGGCCTTGGAAACCTAGAGATCAATCATCATATCAAGATCCATCATCACAAATTCCACCCTATTACTATCCTTATCAACCTCCTCAACAATGGAATAGTTCAGGTTGGCAAAATTGGCTACCTCGGTACCCTCTTCAGAATTCTCAACAACAACAATGGCCACATGGATGGAGAGGACAAGCTTATTCTCAACCACCTCCTCCTATGCCTAACTATCCTTACCCACCTAATATTCAGCAACTCTTGCCTGGATTTGTACCTCCTTCACTACCCCCTATCCCAAATCAACCTCACCATTTCCAGAATATGAATCCTCCAAGACCCACAATATTACCTGCACAACCAATACCAAATCCTAACAACAAACCAACCCAAGCTCTTAACAGCATTGGTTTGTTACCTCTTCCATCATATGCCATTTCAACCGCACTAATACATGAGATTCAATTGTGGTCTAGAAGAGTTTTGCAAGATCATCCCAAGTCATCAGTTCTTATCCGAGAAGAGAATGAAGAAGAAAACATACCTAGTGAAGTTTTGAATGATGCCATTATTGAAGATGTGGTTATCCCTAAATATTCAACACACAACCATCCTTATGAAGAAGTAATTATAGGAGAAAAAACACCCCGATGTTTGGAGCGTCTAGTAATAGAAAAACCAGTAACTTATCCAGAGTATGATATCATTACCGAATTGAAAAATATTTGTATTGAGATCCCTTTGTTAAAAGCCATTAAAGATATCCCGATCTATAGTAAAGTAGTAAAGGAACTTTGTATGAAAAGACCAGGCAGAAAATGAAAAGACCCTCTAACAATTCATGTAATAAGTGAAATGTCAGATTGCATAGGAAACCAGCCTAAAATCCCAAAGTATTCAAATCCAGGAAACCCTGTGGTTATTGGTATCATTAATAACACCGCCTAGGGAACACACTTATTATGAAACCCTGTGGTGACTATTATGAGAGAGATTTATACCCTCTTCCCATTATGCCTTAGATTAGACACCTACTGAGAGTTGTTGGTCTCCTCAATTTCTATGAGGAGGTGACATCACCCAAGGGGAACAATACATTCCTGACCCAATTGATCACACATTGGGATCATCATAGGCATGCATTTCATGTTGGTCCTGATGAGTGGTTCCAACCCACTCAGGAGAACATATACTTTATCATCAGGATCTCTAAGAGAGGTGAGGACCTTCCTCAGTTCCCTGAGGTTCTAGTTGAAGTTGTAGCAGCGACTCAGCTAGTATATGTTTAGAGATATGTTAATGACAACATCCTCAAGCCCTCTTAGTTTTAGGTCAGCAGTGGGAAGCTTTTTATTGTTGCTTTTGGTAGAGAGGATGTGCGGTGCTTCTCTTTCTTGGTGAAGACCATCGCGCATTACACCAATGATAAGTAGTGCATTGACTTCCCTTTATTATATTATGTTAATTCTTTACTGTCGAAACCTAGATGCATTAGGCAGTCTGCTTTTTTTTTATGATATTTTTATTATGCTTTAAGTCGATGTTGTGCATCTATTGGAAGGAGGGGGGAATTCCCCTTCGGTTCAAAGTTGTTTTGTCTATTTTTTGAGAGATTTTCGATGAAGAGGCCATATTTTGGCTGGAAACCTCCTACGTTGATCTCATATGTGCTTATTTGCATGTGGGGGTAGATAAGTCCCAAGAGGAGGAATCCAGACTTTCCTATGAGGATTACTGCAAATGTGCTTGAAATGTTCGGTGGTGAGGACCAGCCCCTAAATTTGAATCTCTCTCGCTATAGACCCTTAAAACCATAATATATTTCTCTCTCTGTCTCTAAACCCATAACCCCCAATGTTTCACTTTCTATATCACTATATCTCTAAACCCCTAACCCAAATCTCTCCCTCTCTAAACCACTAACCTTCAATCTATCTCTCTCTCTATCTAAACCCCTAACCCCAATTTATCTATTTAATTAGACCACTATCCTCCAATCTCTCTCTCGTTCTAATCCCATAACCACCACTCCTCTCTCTATCTCACTATCTCTAAACCCATAACCCCCAATATCTCTACTTCTCTCTAAAAAACTAACCCCAAATATCTCTCTTTCTATCTATCTCTCTTTCTAAATCCCTAACCTCTAATATCTCCCTCCCTCTCTCACTCTCACTCTCTAAATCCCTAACACTCAATTTATCTCTCTCTCTTTAAACCCCTAACCTCCAATATCTCTCTCTCTCTCTCTCTAAACCACTAACCTCCAATCTCTCTCTCTCCATCTAAATCACTAACCTCCAATCTCTCTCTCTCCATCTAAATCACTAACCTCCAATCTCTCTCTCTAGACCCCTAACACACAATTTCTTTCTCTCTCTCTCTCTCTCTCTCTCTCTCTCTCTCTCTCTCTCTCTCTCTCTAAACCCATAACCCACAATTTATCTCTCTCTCTCAAACACCCTCTCCTCACCCTCCTACCCCTTCCCCCCACTATATCTATCTCTCCCCCATGCCACTAACCATCCATACTCCCTCTCCATCTCTCACTCTGTCTCTAAACCCATATTAACCCCCAATCCCTCTCTCTCTGTCTCTAAGCCCCTAACCCCCATTCTCTCTCTCTCTAAACCCTTAACCTGCAATATCTCTCTCTCTCTCTAAATACCTAACCCATAATATCTCTATCTCTCTCTATCTAAATCCCTAACCCACAATATCCCTCTCTCTCTATCTAAATCCCTAACCCACAATATCTCTCTAAACCCCTAATCACCATTCTCTATCGAAATCAGTAACCCCCGATCTCTCTCTCTCTCTCTAAACTACTAAGCACAATTCTCTCTCTTTCTATCTCTCTCTCTAAACCTCTAACCCCCAATCTCTCTATATCTCTTCAAACACCTAACCCTAATCTCTCTCTTTCTATCATTGTCTCTCTAAACCCCTAACCTCCAACCTCTCTCTCTGTCTCTCTCTGTCTCTCTCTCTAGCACCACCTTTCCATAACCCCCCTTCCTCTCTCTCTCTCTCTCATTCTTTACCTAACCCTCCTCCTCTCTCTCTCTCTGGTACTACCTTTCTATAATGCACCCTCCCTCTTTCTAACCCACCCTCCCCTCTCTCTCCTCCTTTCCCTAACCCCTCCTTTGTCTGTATAACCCCACTCATTCCCTCTCTCTCTATAAACCCTTAATCACTAACCTATCCCTCTCTTTCTCTCTAAAACCCTAACCCATATTCTCTCTCTCTCTATCCCTTCAACCAAACCCCCACTTTTCACCCTCTTACCTATACCCCCCACTTTATATATCTCTCTCTCTCCCCAACCACTATCCACCTTCTCATCTCTCAACCTCTCTATAAATATACCTCTCCCACATACTCACCCATACCCTTAACCACCCACTCTACCTCCTACCACTAACCACCACCCCTTAATCATGATCTCTCTCTCTCTATCTCTCTTTGCCACTAACCCCCTATCTAAACCCCTAAATTCCAATCTCTCTCTAAAAATTTAAACCCTCAATATATTTTTCTCTTTGTTTAAACTCTGAAGTCTTGATCTTTATCTTTCTCCCTCTCTCTCTCTCTAAATGAATAACCCCTAATACCTCCCTCTCTCTCTAAACCCCTAAACCCCAATCTCTCTCTCTCTAAACCCCTAACAACCAATCTTCTCTTTCAATCTCTCTCTCTATCTCTCTCTAAACCCTTAACCCCCATTTTATTTCTCTCTCTCTAAACCCTTAACCCCCAATATCTCTCTCTAAACCCCTAACACCTAATCTCTCTCTCTCTCTCTCTCTATTTAACCACCTTTCCCTAACCCCCCTTCCCTCTCCCTCTCCTCCTTTACCTTACTCCCCTTCCTCCATCTCTCCTCATTCCCTAACCCTGTCATATCTCTCTCTCTAGCCCCACCTTTCCCTAACACCCCCTCCCTCTCTCTAACCCGACCTCCTGTCTCTCTCTTTCCTCCTTTCCCTAAACCCTCCTATTTCCTTTATAATTATAAAACTGACCCCTATAATACTATAAGCCTTAACCGTTGACCGATAACATGTATAAAGACAAAACTATATAACCCTTATGCCCATAATAATCAATTCATATAATCCCTAGGATCTAATCATTCATCCTTTTAAACCCAAATCCCTACTCTATAAGCTCTCCCCCCCCTCTCTCTCTCTTTCTCTCTCTCTAAACACCTAACCTCCAATTTGTCTCTCTCTCTCTCTAAACCCATAGCCTCCAATCTCTCTCTCTCTCTCTCTCTCTCTCTCTCTCTAAACCCCTAATTGCCAATCTCTCTCTCTCCCTCTATAAACCCCCAACCACCAATCTCTCTCTGTCTATGTTTCTATCTCTAAACCCCTAACCACAATCCCTCTATCTATATCCAAAAAAATAACCCCCAATCTCTCTTTCTATCCCTATATTTCTAAACCCCTATCCTACAATCTCTCTCTCTCTAGTACCACCTTTCCATAAACCCCCTTCCTCTCTCTCTCTCTCCACCTTTCCCTAACCCTTTCTACCTCTTTTTAACCCCACTGCTTCCCTCTCTCTCTCTATGAATCCCCAATCCCTAATCTCCCCCTCTCTCTCTAAACCACTGATCCCTACTTTCTCTCTCTCTTCCTCCCTTTCTTTCTCCCAAACCCCCACTCTTCACCATCCTACCCATACCTCCCCTCTCTCTCTGTCTCTCTCCCCGACCACTATCCATCTCCCCATCCATTTCTCTGTCTTAATAAATATCCCTCTCCACCGTACTCCCCTTTACCCTTAACCACCCACTCCAACTCCTACAACTAACCCCCACCCCTCAATCATGATCTCTATCTCTGTCTTTGTCTCTCTTTATCTGTAAACCACTAACCCCCAATCTAAACCCATTAATTCAAATATCTCTGTCTCTCTCTCTCTAAATCCTTAAAATATCAATATATTTCTCTATCTCTCTAAACCTTTAACCCATAATCTTTCTCTTTCTATCTATCTCTCTCTAAATGCCTAACCCCAATATCTCTCTCTCTCTCTCTCTAAATCCTAACCACCAATCTCTCTCTCTATAAACACCTAACCCCCAATCTCTCTCTCTCTAAACCCCTAACCCTCAATCTCTCTATCTCTCTCTAAACCCGTAGCTCCCAATCTCTATATTTTTATTTCTCTCTCCCTAAAACCCCGCCCTCCAATATCTCTCTCTCTCTCTCTCAATTTCTAACCACCAATCTTTCTCTTTCGATATTTGTTTCTTTTTAAACCCATAACCCCCAATATCACTATATCACTCTAAAACCCTAGCCCCCAATTTCTGTCTCTCCCTCTAAACCCATAACCTTCAATCTCTCTCTCTCTCCAAACCCCTAACCCCTGGTGCAAGGTCAGTCTCGACAAGGGGCCTCTTGGTTAACAATACACACAACGACACAAGTGCTCACACAGACTGGATGTGAACTGGATTCCAAAAGCTGGCTTCTATTACTTCAATCAAATTACAGTGTTACAATAAGAAATGTAAACAATTAAACTAGTCGGCCTAACCATGTTACAATATACAGAACTGAAAATATGTCTCTAAGTGTGTTCTCGGTTGTGTGTGATATTCTCCCACTCCTAGTTCTCTATTGAACGATGAGAAATGGATCTGATCCCCTCTTTGTGCCTTCATACTTATCTCTTTTACCCTGCTCTATTGCTGCTTCTCTTCCCGAGGCTCACTCCATTCCACGAGACACTCTTCCTCTATCCACCAAATCCTCCTGATCTTGCAAAACTACAGTTGTCAGCACCCTCTAGTCATGCTACACAACCTCTTCCCGTGGTGATAGCTATCATGATCCCAATCACCTTCATAGCTGCTCATAAATCCCTTAGCAACCCTGAACGGATACCAAGTACGTCGCCTTCACTTATGCACTTCTCTGACTCTACTATAGTTGTCGGCCCCACCTCCTACCTCGACCATACTACACTTTGTCATCCGTCGAATTCACTTGTCGGCTTTACTCTACTTCCCTGGCTTCCATTCTTCCCTGCCCTCCATGCTTGGCTTCCGCTAGAACTCGTCGGTGTCACGGTTTGACAACATGTCGATCTTCAACGCTTTCGCTCCATTCCTTTCGTCTATCGACATTAGACATGTCAACTCTCGACCTTTAATTCCCATTGATCACATATCGACTACTTTTGCTCAACTTCTTGGCTTCAACAGCCAATCCTCCTTTCCGCACTAGCGGTCATCAAGAATCCCCCTTGTCGAATTCCTTTCTGCTGGACCACTTCAACCATACAGACCCTGACCGTGGGTCTCTTGACCATCCCATCAGTTTCCTTGTGCTTTATCCGTGGTCGCCATCCCTTTCACACATTGGTTATCTTTCGTTGGTTTCTTTCTTGGTTCCGCTACTTTGTCCCTTCGTGGAAGCAGTCTTCGCATCTCAACTAGTCATCCTTCCTCTAGATCGATGTGGTTCTCTCCAATTGGTCGGCCTTCTTCTTGCATCGAACCATCTCAGTGACTCAACGATTGATCCATCTGATCCCTCTTCATCTTCGTCATCTTCATCCTTCGACCACTTTGATGTAGTCACCATTATTTACGTCGGCGTCGTCATCGACTCACCTAGTCCTCTAACTAGCCTCGACTCTAATGTAACTTGTCCCTTCGATCGAAATCTGCTCTTGGTCATTCATTGACCATTTGGACCAAATGTTCCTCTCTTCCACCAAAAGGAATCCATCATTTGTAAGTGACTAATGCTGCCTCTCTCTCTGGCCTCCACCTCGACCAATCCCCATCGATTATCTATTGTCGACTATTTTTCCCAGTCATCCAACTGTCTTCATTGGTTGATGTCGAATTCCAACTACTTTCTCCGTCTATTCGATACCACCTTCAACCATTTCCATTACTCTTTTTGAGTTGTCGGCCATCGACCCCAGTTGGTCGGAAACCCCTTAACTCACTACACTCTGTCGATTATCACCCTTCATCCTAGAGTTTGTCGACTGTCCTCTGGGCATCTTCTGTTGGTCATGCTCGACTATTTCTCTTGGGCTTGTATGCCCTTGCATCAACCCCTAATCTCTCTCTCTCTCTCTCTCTCTCTCTCTCTCTCTCTCGCACAATGTTTCCCTACCCCCACTTCTCTCCCTCTCTCTCTCCTTGTTTCCCTAACTGTAGGGGACCTTCCCAAGTCCTCAGTTTAATTAATATAAATTTTTAATCCGATGTAAATATATCGCTAATTGTTATGTTTGTTTAAAATTTTCTAAGTTTTGATACAATGTAATATATAATTTGCACATGTCTAAAGCAATTAGATCTACTCTAAATAGGGTATAAATTAGAAATACGATACCTGTATAGAACAATAACAACATATTCTTTGAAGCAGAGTATTCTAGTTTTACTTCAAACTATAAATTTTGTAACAAGATATTCTAACAACACCCTAAAGTAGGTCTATTTACAAATATAGCTTAACTTATTAACAATGGAGTACTTGTAGAATAGCCCACCCATTGGAAACTCAACCACACAAACTTGATCTTTGTCCCTTCCAACTAGGATAGTCTCGCTGACCACCGAGGTCCAAGAATTGCTTCTTGGACCCCCGATCCCAAAACCTGAGTACCACTCAGTCCAACCAGTCTTGTAGTTCTCCCCTTCATGAGATTTTAGCCTCCTCTGCTAAATTTCTTCCTTGTCCAAAATATCCCCCTATTTTGATTTCATTCTCCTCCTTGTCCCCCCTTCCTATCGATTCTTCCCTCAACATTTAATACCCTTATCCTTCCCATTTAATTCACAAATTCCTGTCAGAATGTTCTTAATGGTCGAACCATCTCCTATTAAATCATGAATCATAAAGTAGATCACTTTTACTCCTTTTCTTTTATATAAGTTAGGACATGTTTCATATGAAATTTAAGAACCTTTAAATAATGACCATCGTCATTATCTATATCAAACTTGACATAATTACATTTCAATCATGTAATTTATCACACTCGCATTATACAACTATCAATTAATCGTCATATTTTTTATTAATTAAGCATTATATTCATCCAACATAATTAAATCATTAATCCTTAATCATATTTACTCATTAAACATTATGATAATATTTTTATTATTAGTAGTTCAACATCCAACTATTTGTTATAATCATCATTTAATTAATAATTATCTATTAATTAATAATAATTGTTCATTGATTAATTAATAGTACCACTAGTCATTTACCTAATGATTATCACACCCCTATAATGCTAATTACCCTTTAGTTATAAATTAAAACTAATTACAATTAATTAATCAAGTCCATAATAATTTGATTAATAATATTCACATCATCAGCATTTGTAACCCAAATAATTTGAGCTAATTAATATCATTAATATTTAATTAATATTAATCAATTTAGTAATAATATTATTAACATCCACTTAACATTATTAACTATTAATTAACATTTACTAATTACGTTAGTAATAGTACTCTTAATTGTTTACTAAAATTTATTCTAGTGATCACCACAATTAATAGTTAACCTAATTCACAATTAAACCTCCTAGTAATAACTCGACATAGTTATATCAATGCATAACTACATATGTAATAATTAATTCCCAACTAATTCTTATGTATTTATTCACAATTCACAATGCATTCAATCCCAACTGTAATAGTATAGTAGATAATTCTTACAAGCCTATATAGACGAGTTAAGTAAGCATAGCTATGGCTTACATACCTCGTGTAGGTACACTAATAGTACTAAAACAGACATACCACATAATTACATAAATTACTATCAGTCGACGCATACTGAGACATGAATCTAAAATGACTAGCCATATTTACTAACTCAAACCATAATAACACATGAAACAACATAACATACTAGATTTCGACACAAGAATCAAGAAAAGTTTTTCAATACACAAACAAGGTAAATTATGTTTCCCTTTTAACTTCTATGACATACCTATCTAACTAATTCCTTCTACCTAATTCACAACTAACTTACACATCATATCCTTCCTCTGTTGGACTACCCTGGAGAGTCCCCGCCATGGGATAACTCCAGTTAGAACTCGTAAGCAGAAGTATCAACCACATCAACTAAGCTTCCCCAACATGAAACCACTAGTCATCATCACACACCTTGGGGAGTGTGTCGTAGCATGACCCTCCCATGACTCCAGGATTAGAGGATAAATGGTGGGCAATGCCTCCACCCATCCTATGGAATAAGGAGCTATATCTACCTTGAAATAGTTACTACTTTGCAATTGTTGTACTTAGGTTTCGTCATTGCATGACCAATTTGGGCGCTTCAGTTTCCTGAACCCCAAACCTACCCATACATCATGATAATAATACAATACTCATGCCAAACAATAATGCATCACTTGCATACCATCTATCTTTTGGAATCCATGTGCCTGAGGTACTCCCACCTCGTAGGATCCAGCTACTACTTAGCTCCTTTAACCTTTAGGTTAGTCTCCCAACACATGATTGAGAAGATCATGCCATAATTAACATGTATATACATTTCATTACTAATGAACAATAATGAAAATTTTCTATGTACCATGCACCTGGCATCATATCCATCCATTCAACATATAACTTTTAACTCGGTATCCAAGTACTCATCATTTAGTAAATTTTCATGCTAGAGACATAATCAAAACATGAATATAATTCATAACATTAACATCACACACATGTATATAATCTTTGCAAAATAATAAAACCATATGTCCACATTGTCATCAAATTGATGAAGTCTCACAATAATATGAAAATACAACATAAAATGATAGTTTAGGTAATAAGGTCAAAACAGGGCATTACATACACCCACCCTTCGAGAAACTTTGTCTCGAATTTATGATCAAAATAGTGTGGGAAAATCACAATGGATGGTCTATGTGTCCTCCCAGGTAGCATAACCTGGACTATACCTATCCCACTGGACCTTAACCTAGTCCACCAAATGGTGTCTAAGCTTTCTAACCATGTGGTCCAATATACCTAATGGTTTGACCCTAATGGTCCCCTCGTCCGGGACCTGAAATTCCCTCCAATTTATTTTATGAGACTCATCGGCTATATAATGTCGTAAAATAGATACATGAAAAACATTATGAGTTTTATACAAATGGGGCGGAAGCACAAGATAATACATGATGGGTCCAACCTTCTCCAAAATTTCAAAGGGTCCTATGAATCATGGTGACAACTTTGTCCCTTTCCCAAACCGGATGGTACTTTTACTAGGCTTGATGCATATAAAAACTGCATCCCCTACCTTATAGTTTAGGTCAACCCTATGCGCATAGGCATAGCTCTTTTTCCTATCCTAAGATTCCTTTCACCATTGTCTAACATGAATCACATGTTCTTCCATCTCCTGAATCTACTCAGGTCCTATAATCACTCGATCCCCTAACCTTTCCCAACTCAATGTTGTTCTGCATGGCCTCCCATATAATGCTTAATAAGGCGGTTGTTATAATTTTTAACATGTGATTTATTATTTTGGTAAGCTATTCAAAAGCCATCTCCATATTTACTGGAACTCCATGTTGACTCATTTGTTTCGTGATGTTACTTCTCAACATATATAATTTGAGATGAAAGTTATCAAATAAAACTTACCACTAACTCCTTTAGTCATGATTACATTATTAGAGAAACCATGTTCAAAAAAATATGAAATATTTTTAATATTAATTTGTAATGATTTCAAATTTGATGTAAATATATTAAAATTTATAATTATTGAAATTTATTTTAAGTTTAGATTTATTAAACATAGAAAGGAGTTAAAATTCTTTAAGTATAAATTATTTTATATTTTCATATTTTTGACATATTGGATTGTAGAATATCTAACTTCTTATAATCATACAATATCTGTTAAAATTCAATATGCTAAGACAGAAAATAGCAGCATTACATTCCATTTCACAATAATAGCATATACAGGATCACTGAAGAAACAACAAGCATAGCATAAACACAAGAGACAGAGATTTATCCTGGGAAACCCTCATGGGGTAGAAAACCCAGCAAAGCTTCCTCAATATAGATGACCAACAATATACAAAGATGCAAACCCTGAGCATAAGCTCCTTCTCCTCCATAGCAGACCTCTCCTCCACAAGTGCGCCTTTTTCAAGTGAGTGAGTGAGTATAATGAGGAACACACCTCCTCTATTTATACACTACTCTGATATGTATTTTACACAAGTACACGTAGGCTCGTATTTAACCAATAGGTTAAATACCCCACTACAACTAACTGGGCCGACCCCTCTAGGGTGGTCTAATAACCCTTTGACCCACATAACACATACAGGGCCGACCCCTACTAGGGAAGTCTAATAACCCGAGTTACCACATTCCAACGGAGGAATAAACATCTCCGGATATACAATAAGATCTTCACGGAGGAATGAAACATCTCCGGATTAATAAAGTACAAATATAATATTCTTTGAAGTTACAATATATCAACACTCCCCCTTAACGAGAAGGATATTATAACAACATCTGCACGAGCAAGGAGTCATCAACATCATACATGATACATCTATAAATCATTGGAAGCTTTCTTCAATTTGTCTTCATCAGTAACTCAAACAGTTACTGGTACATCAATGTCAACATCAATATCAGCATTACGATCATCAGCATCGTAATCACACGATCAACAACATCATCATCACACTATCAACAGCAGCACGATCAGCATCGTCATCATACGATCATCAGCATCGTCATCACACGATCATCAGCATCGTCATCACACGATCAGCAGCATCGTCATCACACGATCAGCAGCATCGTCATCACACGATCAGCAGCATCGTCATCACACGATCAACAGCATCGTCATCACACGATCGTCATCACACGATCAGCAGCATCGTCATCACACGATCAGCAGCATCGTCATCACACGATCAGCAGCATCGTCATCACACAATCATATTTAAGACTATCCCTCCTGGATTTGCTGTCTAAGGATGATTAGTCCAACCACAATCATATTTAAGACTATCCCTCCTGGATTTGCTGTCTAAGGATGATTAGTCCAATCACAATCATATTTAAGACTATCCCTCCTGGATTTGCTGTCTAAGGATGATTAGTCCAACAATTCATTTAGGACGATCCTTCCTTTCGGAATTACTGGATTTACTGTCCAAGGATGATTTAATCCCACAATTCATTTAGGACGATCCTTCCTTTCGGAATTACTGGATTTACTGTCCAAGGATGATTTAATCCCACAATTCATTTAGGACGATCCTTCCTTTCGGAATTACTGGATTTACTGTCCAAGGATGATTTAATCCCACAATTCATTTAGGACGATCCTTCCTTTCGGAATTACTGTATTTACTGTCCAAGGATGATTTAATCCCACAATTCATTTAGGACGATCCTTCCTTTCGGAATTACTGGATTTACTGTCCAAGGATGATTTAATCCCACCACAATTCATTTAGGACTATCCTTCCTTTCGGAATTACTGGATTTACTGTCCAAGGATGATTTAATCCAACCACAATTCATTTAGGACTATCCTTCCTTTCGGAATTACTGGATTTACTGTCCAAGGATGATTTAATCCAATCACAATTCATTTAGGACTATCCTTCCTTTCGGAATTACTGGATTTACTGTCCAAGGATGATTTAATCCACTCAATTCATTCTCGAAGACCTTACGTCTACGGCTCTCTTTAGGACTGACAGTCCAGGGATGATCCAATCCCCTCAAGTCCATCAAGGACTTCATTCTCGGAGACCTTGCGTCTACGGCTCTCTTTAGGACTGACAGTCCAGGGATGATCCAATCCCCTCAAGTCCATCAAGGACTTTATTCTCGGAGACCTTACGTCTACGGTTCTCTTTAGGACTGAAAGTCCAGGGATGATCCAATCCCCTCAAGTCCATCAAGGACTTCATTCTCGGAGACCTTACGTCTACGGCTCTCTTTAGGACTGAAAGTCCAGGGATGATCCAATCCCCTCAAGTCCATCAAGGACTTCATTCTCGGAGACCTTACATCTACGGCTCTCTTTAGGACTGAAAGTCCAGGGATGATCCAATCCCCTCAACTGTCCACTAAGGACTTCATTCTCGGAGACCTTACGTCTACGGTTCTCTTTAGGACTGAAAGTCCAGGGATGATCCAATCCCCTCAACTGTCCACTAAGGACTTCATTCTCGGAGACCTTACGTCTACGGTTCTCTTTAGGACTGAAAGTCCAGGGATTATCCAATCCCCTCAACTATCCACTAAGGACTTCATTCTCGGAGACCTTACGTCTATGGTTCTCTTTAGGACTGAAAGTCCAGGGATGATCCAATCCCCTCAACTGTATTCTTATCCATACAGGTACAATCATGTATCACATCAAACCATGTACACATCACATCAAAACATCAAAACATGTATACATCACTAATCAGAACATGTACACATCACATCAAAACATGTGTACATCAAGACATGTATACATCACTAATCAAAACATGTACACATCACATCAAAACATGTGTACATCAAAACATGTATACATCACTAATCAGAACATGTACACATCACATCAAAACATGTGTACATCAAGACATGTATACATCACTAATCAAAACATGTACACATCACATCAAAACATGTGTACATCAAAACATGTATACATCACTAATCAAAACATGTACACATCACATCAAAACATGTGTACATATCACTAATCACATCAAAACATGTGTACATCAAAACATGTATACATCACAACTAGCATGTATTCTTACTAATACATCAAAACATGTATACATCTAACATCAAAAGCATGTATAAGTGAAACTAAATATTCTAAGTAAGAGAGTCCTAAATCTAAATATTTCTAAGTAACTGGGTGTAGAGAACAGGTTACCTCATCATCGACCTTGTTGTTCGATGAGACAATCTCATCAGCAGTGACTATACTACTCCCCCTTTCGAGGAGGGTCCTTTTGAACTACACCAAGCTTGTCTCGGAAGTATTCAAACTTCACTCGAGACAGAGGTTTGGTTAGTACAACGGTAACCTGTTACAAATTCAAACTTTAGAATTCCTTTCTGCGTCAAATCTTGTTAGTTCCCTATGTTCTTTGACTTATCATGGAATACTAGATTCTATGTCATCTTGATACCACTCTAAATATCACATAGGATCTCAGTTGGTTCTATCTCTAAGTCAAACAATCCTAAAGCCAAAACTTCTTCACAACTAGCAGAGCAAGCAGCCATATATTCCGCTTGTGCTGAGAGCCACACTAGACTGCTTCCAGCTAAACCACGAGATCATGGCTAATACCAGACAATAACATCCTCTCGATGTGTTCTTCTTGTCTGATACACTTCCTGCCCAAATAGAATCTGAATAGCCATCTGAAGTCATGATATTCAAGATAGCATAGATCAAATTCTATCGTGTCTTTTATGTGCCTCATCACATACTTTGCAACTATCAGGTAAACACATCTAGTTTCCACTAGATACTAACTCAAGGTGTTCATAACAAAGCATATATCTAACCTAGTATATGTTAGATATATCAAAGACCCAATAAATTGACTGTACAGAGTTATATCCACTAACTCTGATGAGTTATCCCCTAACAGCTTCAAGTTGGAATCCATAAGAGTGGCCATTCCAACACCTCAAGTCATATTTCTCATCATACTTTCCCTGGTTGAGAAATATTCCTTCTGAGCCTTGCCATACTTCCAGACCTAGGAAGTAAAGCATCAATTTGAGATCTTTCATTTTTCATTTCTGTATTGAATGATCTTCTGCATATCTATCTGTGCCATCTCTCGTTAGATGGGTCTACTGATATGAGCCTCAATGTCATTTGAAATCTGTGGTGATTTCCTTCTTGCATCCATGTCATATGTGTATCATATTCAACCTTGTAGCAAAGGTTGAGATCCACATCACCCATGGTGATCATTAAGCTTATCAAATTATTATCGATCCTAGGTACCTATACAGAACCTGATTCATACTTCTTCTTTAATTACACCATACTTGGAGCAAACATCTTGTCATGATTCTCTTCCCCTTTCAAAGAGAATCTTCTAGCCATGA
This sequence comes from Larix kaempferi, assembly GCA_027924585.1. NCBI lineage: Eukaryota > Viridiplantae > Streptophyta > Pinopsida > Pinales > Pinaceae > Larix > Larix kaempferi. The sequence goes on from BSBM01000972.1 coordinate 876,049, forward strand.
GCCTTCTAAATTTTGTTTGATTTGTAAATCTTCTTGTTTGAACATCCACCACTTTTACGGTGTCCATCATTCTTCATGACCTTTCCTACAAATCAAAATTAAGTACATGATTAGTAATACTTCATAATCATCAAAAGATAACCCAGTATGCATACAGATATCATTTACATAGTGATGCAACTATTTTGACCAAAACTTTGGCACAACACTTTCCCATATCCTGTATGCATACAGTGGCTATCTAGATGCCTTCCATCTCTACCAGAACATACTATCGAGAGTGTGCACAATTCTCAGCATGTCAGCAAAGAGGTTTCATTCTAGACAAGCAACAATGGAATGTTTGTCCAACTTACCAAACATATGCACATTAGTTGTATACTGTTCAATGCTCTATGAATGTTTATACTCAGCATTATATATTCTAAGAATACAAATATGCATACAACCTATTACAGGCAATATCATTATTATTTCAAATAGCAACTCAAATACTTATCTTTTATGCTTGATCTTCTGTATGTCTTTTGAACTCTTATTCATTCTGTACCACTGTGCATGCTCAAGAGTCATCCTCATGATCTCATACACAAGCATACACTCATTAGTCTATTCTAAAACATTATAGTACTAAATAATCTTGAAAATGTATAGTCATGGTTTTAGTTAATAAACATTAGTATTCAAGATTTCAGGGAAGTCTTCTTTTACTCATGCATATCATTAATAATATGCATAATCCCTTGATTACTAACTTTATGAAAAAGCATAACCAATCATTCCAAGTATACTTATATAAGGGATCCTAACACAAGGTAAGATTCATGGGAAACATACCTGGATTAGTATACCTACTTGGTTATGTACAACATACCTAAACAACCTCTTCAATGATTTAGAGATCCTGAGCTAGAACCTGCATGTCTCATAGGTCAAGCATAATATAACAAAGTCATACATACCTCGTAAGTAGAACAAAGAATATGGATGAGTCTTTGTCTTCATGTTTTCATGGTCATGGAGCCTGATTTGTCTTTTGTGATGTACCTGTATCTTGTTAGCAGACAACATCAACCTCACACAACACCATAATGCATTAGGACAATCATAAGTGTCAACACCCTAGCTAATGAATATCTTCTATCATGCATTCATAATTTTGTTAAGGTGATACAACAAATCTAAAATCAAGATTGTACTAACTGTAATAACATGAAGACAAACATACCATAAACTTAATCATGAACAAATCTCAAAACATACCTCGATGAGTCATACCTATCGAGATCGCTTGTAATCTCCTTATGTAAAGCCTTAACCTCTTCTTCCTCTGAAATAGGAACTCCTTCACTTATGCAGGTGACCAATCCATCTTCTTCTAGGATTAACCCTATCCACTTGATTTGCAAGAACTGGACCTGGAGCTGGATATGGGTTTGTCAGAGAAACCCCAAAAGTTCAAACTTTGAATTTCAGACTTCCGAAAGGATAGAAATATGCGCCTTGATGAGCTGATCAAACTGATATATTTAGAATTTGAAAACTGCAAAGTTTTACTCCTCAATTTTGCCTTTGAATCTTTCGGATTCACTGGACGTGACCCTGAACTGGGGTTTGATGAAGCCCACTCTTTTGCCCCATCAAAAAGTTTGATCCAAAGCTCTAAGCTTCTATTATTCTGAGGAGCTTCCAGCCGTGGTCACAGATTTCAAAAATTCCCATTTTTACAGAAGCCCTAATTTTCCGCTTTTCTGATCAAAGTCCCGAACTAGGGTCTAATCAAGCCCGGTCTTCTGCCCAACCAAAAATTCTGATCTTGGTCTCTAAATTTCTATTTTGATGAGTAGCATCCACCCGTGGTCTCCGATTACAAAAATTCCAACTTTCTTCAAAGCCCTAAATTCCGGAAGCCATGAATGAAGGTACCAAAAATAATTCTGTTTTGACAGAAATATGTACCTGATTGTTTCTGGTGTAACTCCGAAATTTTTGATCCACAGGGTCTGAAAAAGTTTTCTGAGATAGCCTGACCTGTTAGCTTTCCATCCTGACAGGTCTGACCTCAATTGGATTCTCTGAGAGAGAGTTATGCCAAATGTCGCAACGTGACCTGTTTTGGGAAAATACAGGAGAGCGAACTTGTACGGAGTGCCACGTGTCACTGTTTGACCTTCGGCCTCTGCAAAAGTTTTCTGAGATAGCTCGGCCTGTTATATTTCCATCCTGATAGGTCTGACCTCAATTGGATTTTCTGAGAGAGAGTTATGCCAAGTGTCGCAACGTGACCTGTTTATGGGATAATACAGGAGAGCGCACTTGTACGGAGTGCCACATGTCACTGGTTCCACTTCAGCCTCTGAAAAAGTTTCCTGAGATAGTGAAGACTGTGTACTACCTGTCACTTTTTACGAAATTGCATTTGGAGCTTCCTAGCCCAAGATATGACCTTTTTCCCAAGGTCACCTGATTTTGACTCAGATCTGGAAGAGGCAGAAACCCTATATTGTACAGATCGTAAATCACAAAGTACAACGAATTAGAGGTTGTCCTTTGGACACAAGGTACCTGGAGATGTTAGCTTCGTCCTGTAGCAATTTCAGATCCGAAAACTTCTCCAAAACGGATTTATAGCGAAAGTGCTACGATGACTGGTTTTTGCTATGTAAAACCCTAACCTTCAAATTGTCGTAAGTAAAGCAAGTGTCTTTAGTGCCATACCTTGTCTTCCTTCAGGTTAGCTCTGATACCATGTTAAAATTCAATATGCTAAGACAGAAAATAGCAGCATTACATTCCATTTCACAATAATAGCATATACAGGATCACTGAAGAAACAACAAGCATAGCATAAACACAAGAGACAGAGATTTATCCTGGGAAACCCTCATGGGGTAGAAAACCCAGCAAAGCTTCCTCAATATAGATGACCAACAATATACAAAGATGCAAACCCTGAGCATAGGCTCCTTCTCCTCCATAGCAGACCTCTCCTCCACAAGTGCGCCTTTTTCAAGTGAGTGAGTGAGTATAATGAGGAACACACCTCCTCTATTTATACACTACTCTGATATGTATTTTACACAAGTACACGTAGGCTCGTATTTAACCAATAGGTTAAATACCCCACTACAACTAACTGGGCCGACCCCTCTAGGGTGGTCTAATAACCCTTTGACCCACATAACACATACAGGGCCGACCCCTACTAGGGAAGTCTAATAACCCGAGTTACCACATTCCAACGGAGGAATAAACATCTCCGGATATACAATAAGATCTTCACGGAGGAATGAAACATCTCCGGAATAATAAAGTACAAATATAATATTCTTTGAAGTTACAATATCTCAACAATATCTTTTAAATATGATAATAACAATTCAATTATTTATATCATTTAATATAATATAATATTTCTTTTTAATATAATAACAATAATTTAACTATTTAAATTTTTGGTATGATAAAATAAATTTATTTATAATTTGATACGATATTTTTTATTGAAATAATTATTTTTTCGATCTTAAAATGTTAGATTTTAAAATAAAAAATTAAGAATTATTTAGAATATTAATGTAATCAATTCTAAAATTTTACAATATATATCTAAAAATAAATTTATTTTATTCTAATTTGTAAAATAACAAAAAAACTTTATGCAACAAAACATCATATGTTTAGATAATATATACAATCCATATTTAGAGGAATCAAGAATTATGTTTGTAACTTTGTTTGTAAACTAAGATGTCCAAATATTATAGAGGTATGGCATAATTATTATTTTCAATTTTTTTAATTAAACTCTTATAATATTATTGCTGAGATACATTAGAAATTATTTCCAAAGTGATAATGAAATAAAACATAGCCATTGTTGCTTGGGATTTCTCCCAAGCATGTGCAAGGATGCACCTGCTAACTAGTAGTAGCAGTCTCAATAAAAATATGTAAAATACTTTTCCGAATATAAGAAGTAAACAACTAATCTATTATGTGCAAATAAATAAAAACTAAATTTAAGAACAAGAAACAATGAAATTCATAATAAAACAAGAAAATAAAAAATTTGATCTTTTGTATTACCTCGAATGGTGAGGATGGTGAGTTTGAGCAGCTCCAAGGTTGAGGTGCTCCAATGTCCAATGGTCTCCTCTTCTCCAATGCTTCAATGGGGATCTTCGCACTCAAAAGGGAGGCAATGGCTCTCAAAGGGAATTTGGCAGCATAAGGATAGGATGAAATGTGGATGAAAAGTGAGGAGCCCCTATTACCTTTTTATAGTTTTTTGGTGATGGGGAATATCATTATGGTTTGAGGAAACCAATGGTATTGACCAAAATGGTTTAGGTTTCTTTTTCCCTCTTTTTCCTTTTTTGAATATGTTTTGAATATTATTCCCTTTTAATTGATTTTTGGGAATTTTGGACCCTTTTTGAGGGTTTTTTTGTGTTTTTTTTGAGGAGAAATACATATTTTGAGGGGGAAAAGGTGTATTATGGTCTTTTTGGTGACCTTTTGAAGGTTTTAGAGGCTCAAGTGGTTGAAAAAGTGGACAAATGGGTCATGTGAAAAGGGAAATGAGCTAGTGAGCACTTTTTGGGTGTTAACTTAAAAACAAGAGATGCTTGAAAAACTACCTCCATGGATATAAAACTTAATGATCTCAAATTCAAACCCTATTTGCTCCCAAACCATAATTTGATCAGGAGGCTAGATTGTAGGGTCACAACTCACAGCAGTTGTTGAATGGTAAGAAATTAGCAATGAAGTAATTTATTGAATAACCCTTGGAATCCATCTTGTATTGGTCATACTGGATGGATCGTCTTTACCTCCTCGTAAGGGTTTTTGGATGGATTCATGTGTAGGAAAATAATTGTTGTTTACATATTTTCTTGAGGAAATACATGTTTTGAATGTATTTTGAGTTTTTTACTATTGAAGGTTTGTCAAAACTATGTCATGGTGGTACTCCTTGGATACAATTTCAATTGCAACGAGTGATGACAATAAAAATTAGAGTAAACCTACAAGGAGAAAAGTTGAAATAGGATAGAAACAAGTAGTGTTTTCCATTTCCCTCCAAAACTATTCACCCTTATGGTTGACATCATCATCTTGAATCCTATTGGTTCTTTTAAAGTTGATTTTGATAATATTTTTTTTATTTGGGGCTCATTTTTTGCCTCAAAATTCCTCTAATGCATGCTAGCACAAGTCACCAAACCGAGTGACAAGTTGAACCAAAAAAAATATAGAAGGATGTGTAACATCCCCAAATTTCACAAAAATTTAAAATTTTCTAACATTAAAAGCTTATATTTGTTATGCAGAAGTATCATTAATAATGGTTACTTCATTTAATATCAAACTGATTATGTAATATGACAACACATTCTTCAATTAGTTGTCAATGTTAAAATTTTGTTACGTAAATTACATGCTATGTTATATTTTGTCCTAAATGTTTTTAATGCATGCCAATGATTAAATGTACGTATTTATGTCGTCACATCCTGCCGAGTGTTTTATATCCTCTCTTTGTTATCCGAAAAATATGGTTACTTATTATATGTGCATGCATCATTATTTTACTTACTATGGTACTGTTTTGTTCATAATTACTAACTATTTGATTTTTCATTTTGATGAAGGGGTCCTATGGGAACCCCAAGGCTTACTTAGCTATTTATAGCTAACACTCTTAAACTTATGTCGCATATCACAGGTAAGAGAGAGATTCCTAACTGAAGCATTATCGATGTATGTCAAAATTGACTTTGTTATACTTCATTTAGCCTCCGATATTAATTACAAAAGTATAGTGCACTTATTTTGTACAAGGGTAAGACCTACCCTAGCTATGATCACTAAAATAAGAATTTTTTTCATTACAATGTTGTATATATATGTATTTTCGAGTTGCATACATTCTACATAGCTTACTTGTGTCCTAAGTAATCACTGTGATTCTCATAGAGTTTAAACTTCATATTTCAAATTTCACTCTTATACAATATGGTTTTATTTGTATTAATGTCAAAGCTTAAATGTATTTAATTATCAAACTATAGTTTTATGCATGTATGTTAACATGGCAATGATACGACCATGATTTTCCAACTTATAATGTACAAGAATTTGTACACGACCTAACCATATATTATAGGTTTATATCATGTATCATAACGTATGTGTTATAAACTAAATGCATATATACTATATGGTATGCGCTATATGATATATACCATATGCCTATATACTATATGCTACGTGCATACCATAGACCATGAATTAAACTATGGTGGAACTCTGCATTTGCAGGAGTTAATGAGCTCGATAGCAATGTGACATTAAGGCTACTAAATGTGAATTGGTGCAAAGCTCTTTGGCAGCTTCCATGGCAATCTCTACGCTGTTTGATCACGTGCTACCATGGCGATTTGTGAAACCTTAACTTAGCATTGATAAACCATACTCATCATGTTTTCTTTCATTTGTAAAACTATTGGGAGAGGCCGACAGGGCCTCGAAGAAATAGGTAAGGAGAGAACGTTGTTGCAGGTTCTCTCAGGGATTTAATGGTGTGATCTTAAGACCTCTAGCCCGGTGTTTGCAGGTTATGAGTTTGCAAGGTTTACTTTTAGAAAGGCAGAGAAGACGAGGCTTTCTTCCATAACTAGGGTGAGTTTTTTCAATAGCAAATACAATGTATTAAATCACTATTAATCTCTTTTATTTCTTAAAACCCTGAAACGATATTGAGGTTTAAATTTTTTATTTGTTTGGTGTTTTGGTTAATGAGGGACAGGTTGCTTCTTGTCGAAGCTTACCATGGGAAATATGACACTCGTTACAGAAGGCTATGGTGCGTAGATAACATGGTAAGCTTCGGTGGTTCCTTTGGAAACCTATATTGATTTCTCTGTTAGTGAAGTGAAGTGGTGGAAACAAGAGAAGGCATTGCTGTCGGTCAATGTACCTTCTACGAGTTTCAGTTCAAGCATATCTTTGATTTTTGTTATGGTCTTTACTGTTGGGATTTTACACTTGTAAGCCATAATGCAAATGGTTGTAACTGTGAGGGTTTTTCCCTCGATCCTTTGGCTCACGTTAGTTTCTCAACGCTCTTTTCAAAATATTGTTATGTACATAAATTTTATGGATTAAAATAAAGGATTGCTTCTGGTTTTAATTATATGCAAATGGTTTTGATGTTTTGAGATATGCTTTGGGATTCTCGTTGTTTGATATGGAAAGTTCACTCTCGTTGTTTTAAATTGTAAAAGCCCTTTCGGCTAAAAAGAAATTTGCTAGGTGGAAACCCTAAGTGTTAAAATGTTGATGATTTAGTAGTTATTTACTAGGGGTTTCAAACCCTATTCTTATATGCGCATTTAAGTTGTAAGGTGAGAAGTGATAATTCCAAATAGTAGTTTTGGGTGAGTTGAGACTCGAACCCAAAACCTCTGCATAATTGGTTAAGTTATTACTATATATATATATATATATTAAAGGAGATGATACAGGGTACCTGTACCTATCTTCCAACTCTGTACCAAGCCGTGAAGCCTGCACCAATTAGGTTTATGTTAATTAAATTTTTACTAACCCATTGGGTGAGCCCTTGGGGTCTCAAACCCGAGTCTGTAATGTTTAGAGTGATGCTGCTTGTATAAATTCCTTGCAAAAATTAATAGTTGAAATAATAGTGTAATTCTCCAGAAAGGTATTCGACTTGGCACGTTTTATGTTTAAAGAATAGTTCTTGTGTGAGATAAAATGGAATGGATAATTATAGTGAAACATTACAAGATACTTATTGTGTGATAAAGACTAGATATATGTTTATAGATGCTTTTGCATATAAAACTTCCAAATTCAATATGTTTATACAAATATCCTATAACATGAATTTCAATACTATTAAGGTTTTGCGATATATATATATATATTATAATACTTTAAGGTTCAGGTTTTGAGAAGGTTTCTGCAATCGATAAAAGTTATTTGATTACTGGTCTAAAAGAATAATGCTATGTTTTATCTTAGGTTTTATTATGACTAAGAGATTGATTAGCATATTGTTACTTATGTACTAAGCCATGTGATACTATGTAGTGTTAACTATATGAGAATTACTGAAATTCAATCTAGTCTATACTATTTAAAGAGCAAGTTTTACATCATGTTTTCGTAAACAAGTAAGATTGTTTTTAAGTATACAATATGTTCTTAGAGAAGATCATACAAATGTAAAATATGCATTGACAGTTCTATTACTAAGCTTTGCACAAAAATCTAGGTTTTTAAATTAAGGTTTTGTAATGCTTTACTGAAATTGACACATAAATGTTATACAGAAATGAAACAGATTTTATCTATGATATTCAATCATTCAAATCTATCTATAATTTTGACTTCTTCTGTACTAGAGTACATCACTTAAAATGTGTGGAAAAATACAGAGAAGTATTTCTATTCTATCTTTCATCATTTAAATTTAGAATTTAACTATCCATTCAACATTTAAAACTAGCAGATGAATGGATTTTCAGAATATGTAGATAACAATAAAACATTTAAATCAGTTAATGAATATCTAAGATTTAATAGAAACTAATAACATATTTACATTGATTTCTCTAGTAATGCAATTTGACAGAAAGTAAATAAGATAACAAAAATAGAACCTGGTAACTGTAGAAGAGACAAACAACCAAACGAGCCTGTTCCACCCAACCTTTTCCTAAAGACATCCAAATCAATTGTCTTAGGACCCCCGAGCCTGTTCACTGAGCCACTAGAACAAAGATGTTGTGTGGAGAATGGAATAAATTCCTTTGCAACTCAGCAGTAGTACTTAACAGTAATACTTCTGCCTTTAGCAATATTGAAATCATCAATGTGGTTGCACTAGTTCAGAATGCAGTCTTAACTCACTCAATCACTTACTAGCCATCCCCTCATCGAATCTCTTGTGCTCTCTTGTCTTTCTCTTTTAGAAATTTTCACAAGGTAAGAACTGAACAACCTCCTTGAATTCGATGGGTAGATAAAGCATGCCTAGGTCTTTGGTCAGTTTTCTTTAGTTAATGAGCCACCTGCTCAGTTCCACTTTCTTTGGGAACATTGTCATAAAAATAGGGAATTTGTCCCCTGCAATAGCTAAAAGTGAGTTGAGGATAATGCCAAGTGTCAGTTTGCTCTCCACCCCAGTCCATTTCTCCTAGTGGGTCAGTGAATGCTCATTCAACAGTATCCCTTGGATATTTGTCTCCTCTTTTATTTATTAACAATAAAATATTCAGAGTAATTAATTACAGTCATCCTTGACCCCACTTGGCCAATAATAAAAAAAATTTACAATAACATAAAACATAATGTTTTCTTACAACATAAAATTTTTAGAATTTGAGGATGTGACAAACACCCCCTCTTAAATTCAACATCATCCTCGATGTTGCTTTATTCATCATCCTCTAATTCTTCCTGGAATAGATTTGGATATGCCACCCGCATATTACTTTCCAACTCCCAGGTTGCTTCATCTATACTAAGGTGCTTCCATTGCACCTTTACCTGTCCAATGGTACGATTACGAAGCAAAATTCCCCTCTTGTCGATGATACAATCTGGTTCCACTAGAAAATATCCTTCTGGTTCCACCTGTACATCATTCTAATTAATCACATGAGTAGCATCATGCACATACTTTTTCAAAAGAGAAATGTGAAATACATTATGCACTTTAAGATTCAGTGGTAAATCCAACTGACATGCCATTGGTCCTGCCCTGGACAGTATTTCAAAAGGTCAGCAATAACTTGGTGCTAATTTAGCATAACTTCCTAACTTTAAGGAGCTCTTTTTAGGTTTAACCTTGAGGAAAACATGTTCACCAACCTGAAACTATTTCTAAGTTCTTTTGAGATCTGCATGGCTTTTCTATCTATCTTGTGAAATTGTCAAATTGCATTGAACTGGTTTCATGGTTAGTTCCATTTCTTTTAATAACTCAGGTCCTAACATTAACTTGTCAACTGGATTACTCCAAGAAATAGGAGTGTTACATTTTCTGCCATACAAAATTTCAAATGGATGGAGTTTTGCTGAAGCTCAGTAGTGGTTATTATAAGCAAACTCAGCAAGATTCAAATATTCCTCCCATTTACCTGGATGATCTATAACATACATTCTTAACATGTCTTCAAGAATCTGATTAACTCTTTCTGTCTGCCCATCCGTCTGCGGATGAAATGTTGTACTAAAATTTAAAGTAATATCTAAACCTTTGAATAAAGACTTCCAGAAATTTCCTGTAAACTTAGAGTCCCTATAAGAAATTATAACTTTTTGTATCCCATACAAATGAAAAATTTGTTTCATAAAAATTTCAGCAATGTTAGCAACCTTGTAGGTTGTTTTAAGAGGTATGAAATGGGATGCTTTCCTAAGATTATCCAGAACTACCATTATGGAATCATTCTGTTTCTGATTTTTAGGTAAACCAGTTATAAAATCAATACTGATTATTTCCCACTTCCAATCCGGAACAAGTAATGGCTGCAATAGTCCATCTGGGTGTTGATGTTCAGCCTTTATTTGCTGACATTCCATACACTTAGAAATATATTAAGCTACATTGTTTTTCATATTTGGCCAAAAATAGTCCGTCCTCAGCATTGTTGTCATCTTTTGGTAACCAGGATGTCCTGAGTATGGACTTTTATGCAATTCATTTAAAATCAACAACTTAATTTCAACAACATTAGGCACATAAAGTCTGTTTTTATACAACATTAATCCTCTTTCATCAATTCTAAAATCTAATATTAAATTTTCAGCATTATCTTCAGCAACCTTTTCATGTAATTTTTTATATTTGTCATCCATTCTGATTCCTTCTTTAATCTGATTTTCTAAATCTACTTTGTAAGTGTTGATCAGGGATAATTTTAAGGACCCATACTTATTTAAAAGTGTATTAACCTTGGCGAATCTTACCAATTCTTAAAATGTCAACTATAAAATATTTGGCGACATTTTTCTAAAATTATTTCAATTTCTAAGGATTTTATATAGTTTATATAATAATTTAATGGATTTTAGAGTGAAAAAAGTTCACCCCATCAAAATTGAGCGAAATGGGGCTTCAAAAAATGCAAATTGGCGAATAATTTTTTGGAAAAAAAACATGGAAAAATAGTCCATGGGCTAAATTTCGCCCCTAAAATTATCCTTGGTGTTGATTGTTGCCACACAATTTAATCTTGCATTTCTACTTAATGCATCAACAACTTTATTCTCTTTACCTTTAATGTGTTGAATCTCTAAATCATATTCGCTAAGGAAAGCTAGCCACCTAGCTTGCCTTGCGTTCAGATTTGGTTGATCCAACAAGTATTTTAAACCTTTATTATCTGTGATTAGTGTAAAATTTCTTCTGATTAAGTGATGGCGCCACATCTTTAATGCATGTATCGCGACAGCTAACTCTAAGTCATAAGTTGCGTAGTTCTTCTCATGAATCTTTAACTTTCTAGACTCATAGGCAATCACATGAACTTCTTGTGTTAAGACTCCGCCAAGTCCATCATTGCATGCATCAGTGCACACAATGAAATCCTTGTTTGGGTCTGCAATTTTTAGAATATGTGTGGTTGTTAACAATTCCTTTAATTTCTTAAAACCTTCTTCACATCTTTGATCCCAAATAAATTTCTTACCTTTATTTTGTAAAGAGGTTACGAGATTCGTTATTTGAGAGAATCCTTCTATAAATTTATTATAGTAACCTGTAATTCCCATAAAAGATCGTCCACCAGTTACGTCTTTAGGGGCAAGCCATTCATTAATTGTTTTTATCTTGTCTGGGTCTACTGCAATTCCATCCTTGGATATCACATGCCCTTCGTATTGTATTTTATCTTTAAAGAAATCACATTTCCTGAACTTAGCATAAAGTTGGTGTTCTCTTAGTACTTGTAAAATTATCTTTAAGTGTTGATCGTGTTCTTCTTTAGTCTTAGAATAAATTAAGATGTATTCAATGAAAACAATTACAAACTTATATAAATATTGATGTAAAACATTATTCGTAAGACATATGAAGATTGTTGGAGCATTGGTTAGCCCAAAAGGCATAACCACGAACTCATAGTGCCTGTAATGGGTTCTAAAAGTAGTCTTAAAAATGTCTTCATCTTTAATTCTGACTTGATGCTACCCTGACCTCAAGTCTATCTTAGACAATATCGTTGCACCATGTAGTTGATCAAACAAATCATCAATGCGGGGCAAAGGATATATGTTCTTTATGGTCATTTTATTTAACTAGCGGTAATCTATACATAAATGCATAGTTCCATCCTTCTTTTTAACAAAAATGACGGGTGCTTCCCATGGAGACACACTAGGCCTTATGTAATTTTTATGAATTAGTTCCTTCAGCTGTGATTTAAGTTCATTAATTTCTAGAATATTCATTCTATAAGGAGCCTTTAAGTTTGGTACCACTCCCGGTACTAGCTCAATGGTGAAATCTAGTTCTCTTTTCAAAGGTAGTCCTAGAATTTCTTCTGGGAATACGTCAGGAAATTCCTTTAGAATGGGTATGTCTTCCAACTTTAACTTATCTTCCTTAGTTGTTTGTTCGTCATTATTACATTTACAACAAACAACTTACACAATTTACGAACAACCTTTTTAACTTGTAAAGCAGAAATTTGTCTAACAAAGGTCTTTCTAGGAATTCCTTTTACTATTAGAGTTTCACATTCATCATTCAAACAAGTAAAAGTATTTTCAAAGAAATTTCATACTACCCTATGCTTTTCCAGCCAATCCATTCCAATAAAAACATCGTAAGAGCCTAAAGGTAACACATTCAGCATAACCTGAGTCCTAAACTGATTCATTAATAATTCACACTCTTTTACATAATCAGTCACCTTTCTTTTAGTTCCAGTAGTAAATTGGACTAGCCATGACTTTTCAAACTTGTTTACTTTCAGGTTGCAACATTTAACTAAATCAGGTGACACATAGCTAAGACTTGCTCCTGGATCAATTAAAATAGATATGGGTTTATCTTTCAGCATACCTTCTACTTCAACCATGGAAGTTTGATGATCAACTTGTCTGTTTTCCAAGGATGCATTGATTTTGGGCATTTCCCTCGCTAGGTCACCAACAATATCCTCCTTCTGTATTGTGTGTATGTTGTTGATGGTCCTATTTCTGAGTGGGCAGTTTGATGCATAGTGAGGTCCCTCACAGTCTTAGCATTTAACAGGTTCTTTCTGTTCATTGTTTTTAACAAAATTTTTATGTGGATCAATGTTTTTTGTAGCTATAAATTTTGACTGTACATTACCTCTTGGATTATTTCCTTGAAATTTTCTGTTAGAATAATTACATGAATTATTATTTCCAAAGTTGCGATTAAAAGAAAGCTTCCTTTGTTCAAAATTATTAGGCCATTTTACCTTCCAGTTTGGTATACCTTCTCTTTTCTTGTTATGTTCATAATAGATATTTTCTTTTCTCACGGCCTCTTCAAGAGTTCTAGGACCATCATACTCAATTTTGTCCTTTATATGAGAGGGAAAACAACTCGGAAATCTCTGTACCTTAGGATTTTCTTTAGTGATGTAAGGCACATACCTTAATAAATTTAAAAACTTGCTGCTTAATTCCCTCATATCCATGGAACATAACTTTAACTCATAAAAATATTTAGCTCGTTCCTCATAATACTGTTCCGATGGGAGAATTATTTTAAAATATTTCTAAAAATTACTCCATTTTACACTTTTCTCTTTTAAACCTTTTACTCGTTTCAAATCTTGCAACCAGATGTCTACTTTTCCAGTCAGATTATAAATTGTCATTTTAGTTTTTAAATGACTTGAGTAGTTGTAAATTTGAAAGTACTTATTCATACTAGACAACCATGCTTCGACTGTCTCACTCTTTTTTGTTTCTCCATTAAAAGTTGGTGGTTTGATCTTTTTAAACTCACCAGAAATTTCTTCGTATGGCTTGTACTTCTTCTTTTTAGTGTAGCAGTCACTTTCATTACTATCACTGGAATACTTGTGCTTTTTCATAAAATTCAGAAGGTGAGATGCTTTCATAATTAGTCAATTTTAACTTTTTATCCTTACGTTGGTAGGACATGGTTCCAGATTCAGAATTATTTTCTATTTTTTTATCCTTATCGTTATTATGAAATTTATCCAACAGGATTTGATTCAACTCCTCTTGAGCTTTTAGGATTCGTTCATTTTCTTCCTTAACAATTTTTATTTCTCTTTTTAAATCTTTAACTTTCCTTAGTAATTTAGATGAATTATCATTCAATTCAAAAAATAATTTTTTTGCATTAATGTGTCCTTGTTCATTATTATTCTCTTCATTATTATGGGACCTATCCTCAGCTGACTCTTCTGGTCCTTTCATACCTGTAGACTAATTTATGAAATGCTGAACAGAAAACAAATAAAATAAAAATCAGTAATTACAATTTTGTTTTTCAATTTTAAATTTGCGCTAGTTTAGCCATTTCAGGCCTAGTATTTGAACTTATGCTCTGATACCACATGTAACATCCCCAAATTTCACAAACATTTAAAATTTTATAAGTAACATTTAAAACTTATATTTGTTATGCTGAAGTATCATTAATGATGGTTACTTCATTTAATATCAAACTGATTATGTAATATGACGTCACATTCTTCAATTAGTTGTCAATGTTAAAATTTCGTTACGTAAATTACATGCTATGTTATATTTTATCGTAAATGTTTTTATTGCATGCCAATGATTAAAAGTATGTATTTATGTCGCCACATCCTGTCGGGTGTTTTACATCCTCTCTTTGTTATCCGAAAAATATTGTTACTTATTATATGTTCATGCATCATTATTTTACTTATTATGGTACTGTTTTGTTCATAATTACTAACTTTTTGATTTTCTGTTTTGATGAAGGGGTCCTATGGTCACCTCGAGGCTTACTTAGATATTTATAGCTAAATATCTTAAACTTCTGTTGCAGATCACAGGTAAGAGTGAGATTCCTAACCGAAGCATTATCAATGTATGTCAAAATTGACTTTGTTATACTTCATTTAGCCTTCCATATTCATTACAAAAGTATAGTGCACTTATTTTGTACAAGGGTAAGACCTACCCTAGCTATGATCACTAAAATAAGAATTTTTGTTCATTACGATGTTGTATATATATGTATTTTTGAGCTGCATACATACTACATAGCTTACTTATGTCCTAAGTAATCACTGTGATTCTCATAGAGTTTAAACTTCATATTTCAAATTTCACTCTTGTACAATATGGTTTTATTTGTATTATGTCAAAGCTTAAATGTATTTGATTAGCAAACTATAGTTTTATGCATGTATGTTAACATGGCAATGATGTTAAGTTTTGAGCATTAATTCAATATACTCTAGGATCTTTACTGAGAGAACAACATATACAGTATATTAATGCATATCAATCATAACAAGCATGTCAATCATCACAAGAATCAATAGCATGAGAGACAATAGACACACACAGTTTCCGTGGGGAAAACCCCACAACTTCCTCAGAGATAGATAGAGAAATAGCACAACCAAAGTACAATAGATAGACTCCTCTTAGAAGCTGATCCTCCTCCTCACATGTGCGCCACTTTCTGAGTGAAGGAAGTGTGAGTTCTGAGTGATCCAAATAGAGATCTCCCGATCTCTATTTATACTTGTTCTGTTTGCCCAATAACCTTATGGGGCCGACTTGTCTAGCTAGGTACAATAAATTCATATTACATTATATCGGGCCGACCCCTTACAAGGTGGTCTAATAACCCATCGGCAAGTTAACACACATGCGACACTTGTCAATACAAATGATGACACTTCCGTATAGAGGAATAATACATATCTAAAGGAGTACAATAAATATATAAATGAAATACATTCTGAAGTTACATATACATCAACAAATGATACGACCATGATTTGCCAACTTATAATGTACAATAATTTGTACATGACCTAACCATATATTATAGGTTTATATCATGTATCATAACATATGTGTTATAAAATAAATGCATATATACTATATGCCATGCGTTATATGCTATATACCATATACCTATATACTATATGCTATGTGCATAGCATAGGCTGTGAATTAAACTATGGTTGAACTCTGCGTTGGCAGGAGTTAATGAGATCGATAGCTGTGTGACTTTAACGCCATTAAATGTGAATTGGTGGAAAGCTTGTTGGTAGCTTCCATGGCAATTTCTACGTTGTTCGATCACGTGCTAGCATGGGGATTTGTGAAACCCTAACTTAGCATTGATAGACCTTACTCATCATGTTTTCTATCATTTGCAAAACTGTTGGGATAGGCCGACAGGCCCTCGAAGAAATAGGTAAGGAGAGAACATTGTTGTAGGTTCTCTCAGGGATTCAATGCTGAGATCTTAAGACCTGTAGCTCGATGTTTGCAGGTTATGAGTTTCCAAGGTTTACTTTTAGAAAGGCAGAGAAAACGAGGCTTTCTACAATAACCAAGGTGAGGTTTTTTGATATCAAATACAACGTATTAAATTACTGTTAATTTATTTTATTTCTTAAAACCCTGAAATGATATTGAGGTTTACCTTTTTGATTTGTTTGGTGTTTTGGTTAATGAAGGACGGGTTGCTTCCTGTCGAAGCTTACCATGGGAGATATGACACTCGCTGCACAAGGCTATGGTGCATACATAACACAGTAAGCTTCGGTGGTTCCTTTGGAAACCTATGTTGATTTCTCTATTAGTGAAGTGAAGTTGTGGAAACAAGAGAAGGAATTGCTGCTGGTCAATGTACCTTCGACGAGTTGCAGTTCAAGCTTGTCTTTGATTTTTGTTATGGTCTTTACTATTGGGATTTTACACTTGTAAGCCGTAATGAAAATGGTTTTAACTATGAGGGTTTGTCCCTCGAGCCTTTGGCTCACGTTGGTTTCTCAACGCTCTTTTCAAAATACTGTTATGTACATAAATTTTATGGATTAAAATAAAGGATTGCTTCTGGTCTTAATTATATGGAAATGGTTTTGATGTTTCGAGCTATGCTTCGGCCTTCTCCTTGTTTGATATGGAAATTTCATTGTCGTTGTTTTAAATTGTAAAAGCCCTTTCATCTAAAAAGAAAGTTCTTGGGTGGAAACCCTAAGTGTTAAAATGTTGATGATTTAGTAGTTAGTTACTAGGGGTTTTGAACCCTATTCTTATATGCACATTTAAGTTGTAAGGTGAGAAATGATAATTACAAACAACAAGTCTAGGTGAGTCGATACTCAAACCCAAAACCTCTGCGTAATTGGTTAATTTATTACTATATATATATTTTTAAAGGAGATGATACAGGGTACCTGTACCGATCTTCCAAATCTGTACCAAGCTGTGAATCCTACACCAATTCGGTTTATGTTAATTAAATTTGTACTGACCCATTGGGTGATCCCTTGGGGTCTCGAACCCGAGTCTGTAATGTTTACAGTGATGTTGCTTGTATAAATTCATTGCATAAATTAATAGTTGAAATAATAGTGTAATTATCCAAAAACGTATTCAACT
The DNA here is from genome assembly GCA_027924585.1 of Larix kaempferi. Classification (NCBI taxonomy): domain Eukaryota; kingdom Viridiplantae; phylum Streptophyta; class Pinopsida; order Pinales; family Pinaceae; genus Larix; species Larix kaempferi. The sequence continues at coordinate 893,707 of BSBM01000972.1, forward strand.
TGGCACGTTTTATGTTTAAAGAATAGTTCTTGTGTGAGATAAAATGGAATGGATAATTATAGTGAAACATTACAAGATACTTATTGTGTGATAAAGAATAGATATATGTTTATATATGCTTTCGCATATAATACTTCCAAATTCGATCTGTTAATACAAATATCTTGTAGCAAGAATTTCAATACAATTAAGGTTTTGCAATATATATATATATATATTGTTTATAATACTTTAAGGTTTGGTTTTTTAGAAGGTTTCTGCAATCGATAAAAGTTATTTGATTACTGGTCTAAAAGAATAATGCTATGTTTTACCTTAGGTTTTATTATGAGTAAGAGATTGATTAGGAGATTGTTACTTATGTACTAAGCCATGTGATACTATGTAGTGTTAACTCTCTGAGAATTATTGAAATTCCACCTAGTTTATACTATTTAAAGAGTAGGTTTTACATCATGTTTTCGTAAACAAGTAAGATTGCTTTTAAGTATACAATCTGTTCTTAGAGAAGATTATACAAATGTAAAATATGCGTTGATAGTTCTCTTACTAAGCTTTGCACAAAAATCTAGGTTTTTAAATTAAGGTTCCTGTAATGTTTTACTAAAATTGACACAGAAATGAAACAGATTTTATCTATGATATTCAATCATTTGAATCTATCTATAATTTTGACTTTTTCAGTACTAGAGTACGAAACTTAAAGTGTGTGGAAAAATACATAGAATTATTTCTATTCTATCTTTCATCATTTAAATTTGGAATTTAACTATCCATTCAACATTTAAAACTAGCAGATGAATGGATTTTCAGAATAGGTAGATAACAATAAAACATTTAAATCAGTTAATGAATATCTAAGATTCAATAGAAATTGATAACATATTTACATTCATTTCTCTAGTAATGCAATTTGACAGAAAGTAAATAAGATAACACAAATGGAACTTGGTAACTGTAGAAGAAACAAACAGCCAAAGGAGCATGTTCCACCCAACCTTTTCCCCAAGACAGCCAAATCACTTGTCTTAGGACCCTCGAGCCTGTTCACTGAACCACTAGGACGAAGATGTTGTGTGGAGAATGGAATAAATTCCTTTGCAACTCAGCAGTAGTACTTAATAGTAATACTTCTTCCTTTAGCAATATTGAACTCAGCAATGTGGCTGCACTAGTTCAGAATGCAATATTAACTCACTCAATCACTTACTAGCCTTCCCCTCATCGAATCTCTTGTGCTCTCTTGTCTTTCTCTTTCAGAATTTTTCACAAGGTAAGAACTGCACAGCCTCTTGCTGAATTTGATGGGTAGATAAAGCATGCCTAGGTATTTGGTCAGTTTTCTTTAGTTAATGAGCCATCTACTCAGTTCCACTTTCTTGGGGAACATGACCATAAAAATAGGAAATTTCCCCCCTGCAACAACTAGAAGTGAGTTGAGGATGCTTCCAAGTTTCAATTTGCTCTCCACCCCAGTCCATTCATCCTATTGGGTCAGTGAACACTCATTCAACGGCTTCCCTTGGATATTTGTCTCCTCTTTTATTTATTAATAATAAAATATTCAGAGTAGTTAATTACAATGATCCTTGACCCCACTTGCTCAATAATCATACAACTTTACAATAACATAAAACATAATGTTTTTCTGACAACATAAAATGTTCAGAATTTGGGTATGTCACAGGATGCTACCATGGTAATGCATGTCAGCAGTCCTAGCTTGATATCACAAGTGGAAACTTGTTGTATAAACTTGTGAAGACACATCTCATATAATACCTAGGCTTATGTTCACATTTTGTACACCTTTTTAGTATACTCAATAATACTTATCATTTCCCTAGTTAGAAATGGTACAACCAATTATTAATATGTTAATAATTGGCGTTGATATAAATTAATAATTAAATTTGATTAAAATTGATTATATATATATATATATATATAATTTTGTTTTTTTTGGTGTTGAAATAATATATATATATATAATTTTGTTTTTTGGGTGTTGAAATAGTTTAAATTCTTGTTAAATTATAATTCTTGTTTCTTTATTTTAATGTTTTTATTTTGATTCTTATATGTTTTTAATGGTAAATTTTTTTTTTCATGGTATTTTATTTTTAAACTTAATGATATCCTTCCCCTTAATATTAATCCACATAGAGAGTCCTCTCGAGATGAGTCGGCCTCTGGTTATTCTCCCATCCAAGACTTGGCGCTTGCACTTCACTACTAAAAAAAGGCCATTGGTGATGCACAAGTCTATGATGGGCCTTTAGTGAGCATCGCCAAATCCACTTATGGTGACATGCAACAAAAGTTTGTCGACATAAGTAGCTTTGGTGACAATCATTAACGGACTATTTCCATAAGTGGCTTTGGAGACTAAAACAACGATGTTAATCCTTAAGAGTGTCATACTCATCAATTAATATTTCAAAAACTAAATTGGTGACTCTCTTTCTAATCCCATCATCATTTCCTATATTTGTAACTGAATTTGGTGACAATACCGCAATTCCAATTTCTAAAAAATCTGCTGACTGTCACCAAAAATATTAACTTAATGATGATAATCATTGACTGTCATTAAAGATCTTTACCATCACTAACGATATTGATTGTCACCCCTAAATGAAAGGCCTAATGCCAAACGAAGTAACATATACTACCTTTATTTATGGACATTATAAAGGAGGCAAAGTTTTCATTGCTCTTGCACTAGTGGAGCCTACCTAGTAAACTTGTATAAGGATAAACAAACAAAAAATTTATTTTCTTTCGAATATGAGTATGGTATTCCAAATCTTTGTAGTGAGTATTGCAAAGAGTTATAACTCAACAAACCATACAACTTTAAACAAAATTGTCCATAAACATTTTTAACCAATATGCATCTACAGCTAACTCACCATGCATACATAACTCAAGAGGGTAAAGATGCAAATTTTTTAGAAGAGGATTAAAGTAAGTATGGAAAAAAAAACCAATAATGCAAGAGCATATAACTTATACATAAAAATACATATTCAACAAAATAGCACAAGAAGAAAATTTGGAAACCTTACATATGTATAATCAAACAAATACTTGCATGTGCTAAATTTTGTTGTGTAAATATTAACAAAATCATCATACATTCTCCATGCATGGGCTTATAGAATGACTATATACACCAAGAAAGATAAACCATTTCACTTATTTAAGATTGAATTGATTGCAACTAGTTCCATAAATCATATACAAAAGCTTACCCAACCCATGGTTTGATTCACCAAATGAACTAGTGGTCAAAACGATCAATATATACTATACACAAATTTAAATTATGCAACTTAAAATTCCATGGATCATATTCATAACGCACTGCCACATTATTTTCATGGATTTCACTCATGCATAAAGAACTTCTCAATTTTACTAATTTTGTATGGAGAAACCCACTCAGTTTATTTCCACTTAAGTTCCTTGAATGTACATAATCCAATATAGATAATGGATTAATATAACTCTCACCCATTAAAACTCTCATAATACAATAAATATCATGGGGTTAACATAACTCTCACCCATAAAACTCAACTTGTAGCATAATAATCCAAAAACCATTTCACAAACAAGGCTTACAGTTTTAAAAGATGTTCCATATCCCTAATAGATCCCATAATATGTCCAAAATATCATTGTTGGAAAGGTCCCTAAAATTTCACATCAGATCATAGACTAAACAAATCGTAATGAATCCCCTCAAATAAATTATACTTTTAGATATAGTTTTAAAAGGAAACCTTGAAATATTTAATCAAGACACTAGAATAACTAGAAATTACAATCGATCTAGATTTATAATATTCACCAGCTCTCCAGGAATCGATCCATTGATATTGTTGGAGGATAGATTTATGTAAAAGAAACAAGAGTATTAGTTAGTCACATTGAATATGCTTAATTCAACTCAACGGTTTATCATGTTATATGTTAAATTGCATAGGATGTGTCCTATGACTACTTAAAGATATGTTAGGCTATTAAGTTTTTAATTTCTCGAGGAATATTCACACTCAAATGGTTTCCATGCACATTGCTACACAACAAAGGACAAGTGAAGACACAGGCTCAATATTTTTTGTTAATGAAAAATAAGAAAAACACATGAACTAATGTTCTCTGGAATGAGACCTTCAAATTGATTTCCGACAAGATTTCTATCTCAAACAATACAACCTCGTATTGTTAAATACTTATAGCTAGAATGTAGAAGAGATCAATGATTAATGTCCAATATATTAAAAGGAGGATTAAATATGTTCTTGTTCCCATTTTTTGGAAAAAAAAGGCACAAAATCACAATTTGAATAGTTGTTCCAACTTCCCCAACTTAGGTGGAATTTTCCTAGTCAATTGGTTGTCATTTATTTACCTGCATATGCATACAATCATTGAGTACCAAAGAGTGCTATTTTAAATAGAATGGGATAATACAACTTGAGAATGGTTTATGCTACCATATTCTAAAGTTTAAACAACAAACCACATGGATTCCAAACAAAGGTGTAAACACCAATGGCTCAATAACCATAAGCTTTATCAATATGTTCAAAGATGCTATAGATGTATCCTTCAATGGGTCTCCAATTGTGTCACTAATAACAATAGCCTTGTAGGGATCAACCATTTTGCACCAAGTGACCTAGCATGATCTGATGCACCAACCTCAATGTACTTCTTATCATTGTCCCAAGAACCCCCAGTGTTGGAAGCAGAAATTGCAACCTGCACACTATAGACAAGAGTATCAACAAGGACACTTAATAGAGTTTCCATGTCAAATAAAGTACCAAAAATGAGAGGTGTAAGCATCACATGGAAACCAGGTGGAATCATCTTCCTTAAGGAGGCATAAAATTGATCTATTCACACAAGATCCATAATCTGGCTTAAAACGACCTTCCATCAAATTTGGGATGGTGTTGAACTGCCTCCTAACCTCTTCAACTATTTTCAAGGATGCACTTATACCCACATTTTTCATTGTCATGGTAGAGAACCAATAATGAAGCATTATTCGAACAATTAAACCAATGAACAATTTCAAAGTTACGACATCCATAGTTTGAATTGCATCATTGATAATAAAGGCTCCAAATAATGAAAGTGATACATAAGTGTTGGTTGTGGAGCCTGATCTTCCTTATTTAAAGGTCGTGTTTCAGCTATGTATGGATCCCAGCCCATGATGGGGGGTTCTGGGGGGGATTGCCCCCCCCAAAATAGTTTCCATGGGGGCTCCAGGGGGGACAACTAGTTTGGGATCCCTCCTTGGCATGGGTTTGGGGGTAGCACCCCCTGTAGAGAAAATGTTGGAAAAAATGCCTTGTAAAATTTTGTAATTTCATAGTCATGACTTGGTCAATAATGGGTTATTTACGGGCCCATGGTATTGGGTGTTCCATATTATTTTCCCACGGTAATCCCTATTTAAAAGGAATGCATTGTAATATGGTTGTGTGTTGTAGAATTGTAAAGATCTCTATGATTGTGTAAGAGAGACTATGAGAGGGTGAAGAGGAAATTGCAGCGGATGTGCTGCAGGTTGTATCCCTTCATTTGTTGGATGGTATAATAATAAGGACTGGAAATTTCTATGTTGACATAGAACATATTGGGTGAACCATGCTATATTTGTGTCTCTCTTGTAATGTGTTTTATGTGATTTATATTTGCATCTTGTTTATTGTTATTGCTCTGCGATCCTAATTTTCTAACAATAAGACTATACATAGAGGTTATAATTGGGAATTCCATGTGGGTTTATTGGTTATATGGCTTTCCCTCTTTACATGTCTAAATATTGTGCCAACTCTAAATTCCTCCCTCTTTGATCATAATTCCTCATCCTTTATTATTTTTGTTATAGCTACATAGAGGTTCCACATTACTTATATTATAGCTACTTAGAGGTCTAAATAAGGTATCTCATTGGGAATTCCCATGTGGATTTATTTATTATATAGATTTACCATCTGTACATGTCTAACTATTGAGCAAACTCTAAACTATTCCCTCTTAGATTAGAGGGCCTTAGCCTTTATTGTTTCTATTATAACTTGTAACTTATCAAGTAGGAATAGTTTCTTTCTTGTAAACCTTGCACTAATTAGAAAATTATTTTAACTATGATGACTAGGACCTCAAGTCCCATCCACATAGAATGTTAAATTTTCATCATTTAATTCAATAGATCTACGATATTAACTGAAAGAACAATATGTATAGCATATCAAGCATAAGAGACAAGAGACAAGAGACACAAAACATTTCATCGAAGAAAACCAAGAAGGTGAAAAACCCTGCAACTTCCTTAAAGATAGAATAAGCACCAATACAAAGATCACAATGATCAAACCCAAGAGATATATATCTTCAGTAGCATACTCCTCCTCCACTTGTGCACACTCCTCCTCTCTCTCACTAATGTGAAGCGAGTGAATGAGAGAGACACACTCTCTATTTGTACACTACTTCACTTGTCTTTTAACTCTAACTAGATTGGCCCCAACTTAACCACTTAACATAATTTTGACTGGGCTGACCCCCACTAGGGTGGTCTAGTAACCCTTTAACCCACATGACTCATACAAGGCCGACCCCATCAAGGTGGTCTAATAACCCATCAAGTATAAATTACGACTCTTACAATATAACTTGTGACACTTGCAAGTACAACTGACGACACTTCCAATCAGAGGAACGATACATCTCCGTTGGGGATACAATAAAGTACAAATACAATATACAAGTGAATATCTCCGAATTTACAAATACATGAACATAGAAGTCTATCATTTTCCTTCTACTTACATTTTATAGAAAATTCTAGTAATTATTTCCTTCTACTACCACCAAGATATGCACCAAGGGTTGGTCCTCCTAGGCTTGCACCCAAGGTTTCTCAATGACCCCCACTACGGGTTTAGCAATTCCATTGTTGCATACCCCTTATTGGATGGATTTTGACTTCCATTACAACCATCCTACTATCTTAATAAACCAACACCCTTTTTGGGATCTCAGTTAACACACAATTTGGTATAGTGACTCAACTTTCATTTGATCCCACATTGGTAGTTCTTCTTACAAAAAATAGACTTCTTGGAGCTCTTTAAAAAAAACTTACCTAAGAAATTGCAGTCCGTTCCCTACCTGCCACTTTTTACTAAATTTCATTTGGAGCTTCCTAGCCCATGTTATGACCTTTTTTCCTAGGTCACATGTTTATGACTCAGATCTGGAAGAGGCAGAAACCCTATATTGTACAGATCATAAATCACAAAGTACAACGAATTAGAGGTTGTCCTTTGGACACAAGGTACATGGGGATCTTATATTTTACCTGTAAGATGTTTAGATCCTGAAACCTTTCTGAAATGTATTTATAGTGAAAGTGCTATGATGACTGGTTTTTGCTATATCAAGCCCTAGCTTTGCAAGTGCAACAAGTGTCATAAATGTCATACCATGCCTTCTTTCAGGTTAGCTCTGATACCATGTTAGTTTTTCAAAATTGACTTCAATCTAATCTAGGATCTTAACTGGGAGAATAGCATGTACATCATATCTATAGCATATTAATCATGGACAAAATAATACAAGCACACAAGAGACACAAAATTTCACCAGGGAAAACCAAGAAGGTGAAGAACCCCGCAACTTCCTTAGAGATAGATAGAGCAATGATACAACCAAAGTAAAACCAAAGTAGAAGAGATAGTCTTCTCCTAGCAGCTGATCCTCCTCCTCACATGTGTGCCACTTTCTGAGTGATGGAAGAGTGAGTAATAAGATGATCAAATAGAGATCTCCCGGTCTCTATTTATACTTGTCCTATCCTACCCAATAAACTAACACAGCCGACTTGTCTAACTCAGTATAATAACCCATGGTTACATTAATCCAGGCCGACCTCACACTTGGTGGTCTAATAACCCATCAAGTATAAGTTAGGACACTTACAATATAAATGACAACACTTCCGTATAGAGGAATAATAACATCTGTATAGGAATACAAACACTTTCGTATAGAGGAATAATAACATCTCTATAGGAATACAAACACTTCCGTATAGAGGAATAATAACATCTCTATAGGAATACAATATACATGGGTGAAATACATTCCGAAGTTACATATACATCAACACTTTGTGAATCCAGCTTCAACATTCAGCTTGAAGACTGAACTGTCCAAGGTAAAGATCTTTATCCCCCTAAACGAGCTGTTAAGAAACAATGAATATAGGGAAGAGATAGTCAGCATGGTAAAAGGACAGGAGGATTGCCCACAAGACATGTTGGAAGTGATAGAAGATGCTCCTACTATAATTTTTGGATCTAAGCTTGAAGAGACAGAAGATGAAGAAGTCCCTCCCATTTATCTATGTCTAAATGTCCATGGCAAAATTTTACACAACACATTAATAGACTATGGGGCATCACATAATTTGATGCCAAAGTCAATGGTGGATCTGCTAGGGTTAGAAGTCACCAAACCTTACAAAGACCTCTATTCTTTTGATTCCAGAAGAGTGCAATGTCTAGGGTTGATTTAAGATGTGGTAGTGACCCTTGCCCAAATCCCAGCTAAGAGCATTATGATGGACATTGTAGTGGCAGAGGTACCTGCTAAGTTTGGGATGTTATTTTCACAGTCTTGGGTTAAAAAGTTGAAAGGAACCATGCAAATGGACCTATCATATGCCACTATATATATTTTTAGGGGCAATTGAAAACTGTGTAGGGAAAAGAGGATGGATTATGCAGTCAATAGTGACGAAAACCTAAAAATAACCCTATTTTCTTCAATGATGGTCCACATACTGATCCTTTACCTCTAGTATACCTTGAAGTACATGAAGATAAAGAATTTGCAGCAAGGTATGAGGCTTCAGAGAAGTAGAAAAATGAGGAAGGGCTATGGAAGATGTACTTTGATGGATCCCTGAGAAAGAATGGCACTGGTGCAAGGGTTTGGATCATACCTCCCGAACAAGAGTCCAAAGCCGTATCATATAAGCTAACCTTTCAGTGTACTAATAATGTGGCTGACTTTGAAGCTCTGCTCCTGGGACTGAGAGCTCTAAAAGACATGGGAGCAAAAAGGATACATGTGTTTGGAGATTCAGAACTGGTTGTAAATCAAGTGAATGACAACTATCAAACCAAACACCCTAGGATGAGAGCCTATAGAAATAAAGTCTGGGATATGTTTGGGAATTTTTTCACAGAACACAAAATCAGGGTGATCCCCAGATGTGAAAATCAAGTGGCAGACTCTTTGGCCACTACTGCTGGTGGTTTTAAAACCCCTATTTTCTCTCAGGAAAAATATGAGGTGGAGGTGGTAAATAGGACATCTATTCTAGACAATTCTAAATATTGGCATGTATTTGATGACGATTTACAAATTAAGAGATTTTTGGAGCTATCTGATGAGTTTGCCAATGTTCAGATTGATACCGAAAATGAGAACCTGGAAGGTTTGATGGACCAAGAACAATTATAAGATGAAGACAATGAAAGCAAGGAGTGGAAATACATGTTGGGAGGAAAAGATGTCATTCAATTGAAAGGAAATTATATCCCTAAGGGACTGATACCCCTAGAGAGGTTGTTTGACCAGAATGATGTAGCAAAAAACCGAAAGTTTGAACCTCCCAGCGACGTTGTAGAAGACCAGAACTTGGGTACTAAGGAAGGACATCAGATGGTGAACCTGTCCAAGAAGCTGCAGGCTAAGCAGAAGGAGTGGTATATAGAGTTGATGAAAAAATACGCTGATTCTTTCTCCTAGAGTTACGAAGAACTAAAGGAGTATGACACCTCTATAATACAACATTCTATTCCAATCAAACTAGGTGAGAAACCTTCCAAGTAGAAGTTAAGAAGGATAAACCCCAAATTGGTTCTTGTAATAGAAAAGGAAATCATAAGATTATTTAATGCAAAAGTCATTGTCACCCTGAGATTCTCTCAGTGGATCGCAAATCTGGTCCCTGTAAGGAAGAAGAACGATGAGATTAGGATCTGCATAGATTTCAGGAACCTGAATAGAGCCTCACTAAAGGATAATTACCCTTTTCCTAAAATGGAGCATATTTTACAAAAAGTAGTAGGAGCAGAAAGAATCTCTACTATGGATGGCTTCTCAGGATACAATCAAATCAAGGTATGCCCAGAAGACCAAGAGAAGATTGCTTTTACCACTCCTTGGGGTACCTTCATGTATGCAAAGATGCCTTTTGGGCCGATGAATGCAGGAGCCACTTTCCAGCATGCAATGGACATAGCATTTGCTGAGGAGAAATATAAGTTTGTGGTTGTATACATGGATGATATAACAGTGTATTCTAGATCTGATGACGAACACCTAAAGCACTTGGAGTAGGTTTTCATCAAATGCAGGAAATATGGTATCTCTCTTTAACCCTGAAAAGTCTCATTTTGCATTAGAAGAGGCAAAACTCTTAGGACATATTAGTTCCAAAGGAGCTATCAGATTGACCCTAAGAGGGTTAGTGCTATTCAGAAAGTAGGGGAGCCCAGAAGCAAGAAAGAAGTATAGTCCTTCATAGGGCAAGTGGGTTTCCTAAGGAGGTTTATTCCCAGCTTTGCGGAAATAATGAAGAATATTACAAATATGTTAAAGAAAGAGAATCAGATAAAATGGACTAAAGAGGCCAGGGAATCATTTACCAACATTAAGAAAGCTATTACCGAGGCCCTGGTATTAGCAAGCCTATATTTTTCCAAATAAATTTTAATATTTTCCTATGCATCTGAACATACGGTGGCAAGATTCCTATTAGAAAAGAACGCCCAGAATGCTGAGCAACCTATTGCATTTTCTAGCAGGATGCTGAAAGATGAGGAGCTGAAATATGACATTATGGAAAAACAGGCATATGCCCTGATAAAGTAATTGAAGGATTTCAGGGTCTACATCCTCCATTCCCACATTATTTCCCATGTCCCAAACAGCGCTATGAAGAGTATCCTCACCCATGCAGATCCTGAAGGGAGAAGAGCCAAGTGGATTGTTGTATTGCTGGAATATGACCTAGAAATCAAGCCCACCAAGATGGTAAATGAATAGGGTCTGGAGAAATTGATGGCTAAAGCTAACTATGACTCTTTGTAGATTAACCTGTTGGAGAAATATTCAAATCAGCTAGACATGGGAATGCAAATAAGGCCTAAATTTTCTGCATCCCCTTGGTATACTGACACTGTGTATGTATTACAAATTTACAAGCTCCTACAGGTTTAAGCAAGAGCAGGGCTAGAGCTATGAAACTAAAAGCTGCAAAATATTGTATTATGAATCAGTTTTTATATTGGAAGGACCCTGGAGGTGTGTTGCTAAATTGCTTATTAGAAGAAGAATCTCAGCACACAAAGAAGGAATTCCACAAGGGAGATTGTGGTGGGCATCATTCCTGGAAGGTAACAGTCAACAAAATATTGAGGCCTGGGTTCTACTGGCGCACCATGTTTGTTGATGTATACAAGGAGACTGTTACCTGTCACTAGTGTCAGATCTTTGAAGGAAAGAGAAAAGTGGTTTCACTCCCTCTTCACCTAGTCATAGTGGAGGCCCCTTTCCAACAATGGGGGCTAGATTTTATTGGGGAAATAAACCCAAACTCCTCTAGTCAGCACAGATGGATTTTGACTGCTACAGATTATTTTACCAAATGGATTGAGGCCATCCCTACCTGGAAAGCAACATAAAATGTTATCATGGACTTTCTAGAAGACAACATCTTGTCCCGATTCGGGTGTCCTAAAAGGATCATGATTGATAATGTTCTTTCCTTTAGTTCCAAGAAAATGATTAAATTTTGTCATAAATACCATATTAGCTTGAACCATTCCACAACATACTATCCTCAAGGAAATGGGCTAGTAGAATCCTCTAACAAGAGCCTGGTAAAAATCATCAAGAAGTTGTTGGAGGAGAATAAGAGAGCTTGACACAAAAAATTGAAATATGCTTTGTGGGCTGACAGAATCAGCACAAAGAGAGCTATTGGAATGTCACCTTTTCAATTGGTATATGGAGCTGAAGTAGCTTTTCCAACATCTCTAGGGTTTCCAGTCATGAGATTGTTGCAAGGAATAGAGGAAGAACCAAATCATATGCAGAGAAGAGTGAATCAGATAGTTGAATTGAACGAACTAAGAAGTAAGGCATATGATAAAGTACAAGGGCACCAAGAAAAGATAAAGAATGCTTTTGATAGGAAAGCAAAAGAAGCTCAATTTCAGGTTAATGACATGGTTCTGAAATGGGATGTTCCAAGGGAGGATAAGCATGGGAAATTCAACCATATGTGGATGGGGCCATATATTATTGCAACAAACTGAGGAGAGAATTCTTTTATCATGGAACACCAAGATGGATCTGCCTAGTCAGGAGGTCTAGTCAATGGAAGGTTTTTCAAACACTACTTGTCCTAGAGAAAGCAGGTAACTCATGTACCATAGCCTATATATATTTTCATTTTTTACAATTATTTTGAAGTTTTAACAGTGAGCCTAAAGGACTTGAAGCCTGAAGTGAAGGCCCTAAGGTCTAGAAGGGGAGCCATGGTTTTTATTTTTTGTATGTTCAGCCTAGATATGAGGCAGGTACAGTTCCATTTCAGGTTTTAGACAAGTTTTCAGTTCAGGGTTTGGAGTGTCGCCCAATGGATGAGGAACTTGGTCTGGGGGGTTCTTTGCTACCTCGCAAGGAGGATAACATCCCCGGTTGGAGCCATTTATTAGCACTCGAAATGTGATAATATTTGAAGAGGGTTTTTATGAAGAAAAAGAGTTTCCAAGGTCAGGGTATTTCCTCAAAAGAGGCCAAACTCTCAGATCGCATCCCCCACGATGAATGATCAGAGCTGAATACAATGGATTTGGTAGAAAGAAAGGGAATATTCATAAGATCCAAGTTCCCATAGTGATTAGGGGACTAATAGCAGGAAAAATCACCAACAGCAGATAGAAGTATTTTTGGATGGCATAGATCGACGGAAGCAAAGATCTATGGTGAAAAAGTGATAGAGCTAATCTAAAGTGCATGGAAGAAGATCGTGATCCAAATCTCGATGATCTGGTTAAGCGTCGCGCTCCTTTCAGTGCCGCAGATCTAACGCATATAGATCAATGGTCCAGAATAAAAATGGTGATTTTAATCGTCGACATGTTAAGCATGCCCAAAATCATCGCGGTCGGTAAAGGTACATCATCCGACGGTCAATATTAAAAGCTGTGTGCCGCTAAATTGGAAGCCACAGAGGTTGAAATCTACAGTCCTAATCTAGTCACGAGTTTCATAGGTGAAAGACATCTTTGCTGCAAATCAATGATTGCCACATGGGTTGAGCCACCTCGGTGCCATCAGATGTCCTTTCTATCTAGCCTGAAAAGCATGGTCAAACGTGTCATGCATCAGTCCTGGCCTTGGTCATCATGCTGATTCATTTGAAAGGTCTAGTCAGAGAATCATAGCTCAATGATTCGCATGGGCACGCCGTCGTTATCAACCATTATAAACCAAATTCAAGTCCAAGTCTGAAAAGGTGGCGAGTTCATTTGTTCGGATATTTTTGCAGTTAGTATCAGAGCATGGAAAGAGATTAGGGAGCCGAAGTAGTATTTGTACCAGAACATGTGTTGTTTGAGATGGAAGAGGAGCACATTCCTCCACCTCCTGTAATTTTTGACCATGTGGAAGACGGTTCCGTCCGTAAACTAGAAGATCCTAAGAAATGACAGGTGTGTTGTATTTTTTAGGAGCAGAGAGAAAGGAAAGAAACCCATGAAGAGGATGAGCAGAAAATCCACCAGAGAGTAGATATTATCAAGGAATTAATACTCCCCACTAAAGAGACATCCCTTGCTCCCCCACCGAAAGAATCCCAAACAAAATATTCTCTCGACATAGGTGATTTCCTGGATTGGTATGGTCAGGTGAAAGCCCAGGACTAAGGTTGCGGCATTCTCACGTTATTTACATCTCACCACCCAGAAAAGTCTGTTTTTGGCTACATAAGTATACTCCTTATCTCTAGTTTTTTGAGAGACTTAGAGGGTCTGTAAACCTATTTTTGGAGGCCAGTATAGCCATGGCTGGTCTGTTATTTGTAATTTTCATTTCTATAGTGCGCTGTCACGAATTGTGAAGCACACTCGGTGGGAAGCAGTTCGGTCTTAGATATTTCTGATGTTCAGGTTAAGGATCCAAGAGGTACCAACGAAGCACCCTACCAGCAGAAAACTTTCAGCTAGAGTAGAGGTAGTAAGCTGGAGTTGTTATCTTTCTGTTTTGTTTTTTGTTCAAGTAGTTAATCATATAATAAAATAGGCCAATAAATGTAAAAAGCAGTTAGGCCCATACCATTTGTGTCTATTTTGAAAATTGTAACGGTGAAACACCTTGGTTAGTTGTCCATTAGGTGTCAAGCAATTGCAACTATTTTCTATTCAGAAGAGAGCCGAGCCTAGAGCTCGAAGGGCATCTATAAATTCATTGTAATTGAATACAAATGTGTTGAAATTTTTTTGAAGCTTTGTGTATTGTTCTGTAAGATGCTTATGAGCTATTTTGAATAAAGTTTTGCAGAGCCGAGCTGGTGTTTTTCAGGGATTCCCGTGTAATTGGTTCTTGTAGTCTCTTCTTTCTTCTTCTCCTATGAATTGTATATCCTTCATTGTTATATCCAGTCTGTAATACCTCTTCATACTTGGTGCAGTGTTGTATTTAAGCAGAATTCATACAAATTATGCTCTATTTATCTCATTCCAAGTATTGCACAAATTTTTTTCTACTAAAGTTGGTACAGGATTCATTGTCGTATGCCTTGTATCAATGGATTGTTTCTTTCTCTTCCGTTCCACCAATTAAAATCACTTTGGCTACAAGTTTTTTGCTACCATGCCCCTGTGTAAATGCATTCGCAAAGCATTTGTAAATAAATGTTCAGATTTTTTTTAATGTGACTCCATTGCCCAATAGAGATTCATGTGTTTCAACCAAACAACATTTAAATGATTTTGTTCCAGCAGAAATATGATCTTCTATGTATGTTGTAATTGAATATCTTGAATGATGAATTCTGGTGTACGTTTTCATTGTTGACGCCTTTGATTATTTCCAGTTTTCATGAGTTTATAGAGAGAGCCCTCTCTGTTTGTGTTGGGTCAGTAACACAAGATAAAGATTGGTTAGTGGTTACCCTGAATTTCCTTCTCTCACAACCTACGAGGTCATTTTGGGTGTTAACACCAACTTTTGCAAAAGCCCTAATTTTCCACCCTAACTTTCCACCTTTCCGATCAAAATCCTGAACTAGGGTTTGATCAAGCCCGACCTTCTTCCCAACCAAAAAAATCAATCTTGGTCTCTAAATTTCGATTTTTATGAGGAGCATCCATCCGTGGTCTTCTATTCCAAGAATTTCAACTTTCTCCAAAACCCTAATTTCCCATAGTAGTGACGATCCAAAAATGAAGGTGCTCAGAATCCAATTCTATTTGGATAGAAACATATGCCATATTGTTTCTGATGCATCTCAGAAATTACAAATCCACAGGGTCTGAAACTTTGTCCTGTGGTATCTTGACCTGTATTCTTTCCAACCCCATAGGTATGACCTCAAATGGATTCTCTTAGAGAGAGATATCCCAAATGTTTCAACGTAAGATGTTTATGGGGTAAAATAGGATAGCAAACTTGTATGGATTTCCACATGTCACTGGTTCAACTTCGGCCTATGAAAAGCAGACCTGTGAAACTACAGTCCGTGCGCTACCTGTCACTTTTTACGAAATTTCATTTGGAGATCCCTAGCCTGAGATATGACATTTTTTCCTAGGTCACCTGTTTATGACTTAGATCTGGAAGAGGCCGAAACCCTTGATTGTATGGATCATCAAACAGAAAGTATAGCGAATTAGATTATGTGCTTCAGATACAAGGTACATGGGGATGTTATCTACGACCTGTAGAAGTTTCAAAACCTGACACTTCGTCAAAATAGATTTAGAGAGAAATTTCCATGATGACTAGTTTTTGCTATATCAAGCCCTAGCTTCCAATTTGTCGCAAGTGAAACAAGTGTCATAAATGCCATACCATGCCTTCCTTCAGGCTAGCTCTGATACCATGTTATTTTTCATCATTTAATTCAATATATCTAGGATCTTAACTGAAAGAACAACATGTACAACATATCAAGCATAAGAGACAAGAGACAAGAGACACAAAACATTTCACCGGGGAAAACCAAGAAGGTGAAAAACCCCGCAACTTCCTCAAAGATAGAATAAGCACCAATACAAAGATCACAATGATCAAACCCAAGAGATAGATATCTTCAGTAGAATAATCCTCCTCCACTTGTGCGTACTCCTCCTCTCTCTCACTAATGCGAAGTGAGTGAATGAGAGAATGTGTAAAATGAGAGAGACACACTCTCTATTTATACACTACTTCACTTGTCTTTTAACTCTAACTAAGTCAACCCCAACTTAAGCACTTAACATAATGTTGACTGGGCCCACCCCCACTAGGGTGTTCTAATAACCCTTTAACCCACATGACTCATACAGGTCCGACCCCATCAAGGTGGTCTAACAATCCATCAAGTATAAGTTACAACACTTACAATATAACTTGCGACACTTGCAAGTACAATTGATGACACTTCCAATCGGAAGAATAATACATCTCCATTGGGGATACAATAAAGTACAAATACAATATACAAGTGAATATCTTCCGAAGTTACAAATACATCAACATAGAAGTCTATCATTTTCCTTCTACTTACATTTTATAGAAAATTCTAGTAATTATTTCCTTCTACTACCACCAAGATATGCACTGAGGGTTGGTCCTCCTAGGCTTGCACCCAAGGTTTCTCAATGACCCCCACATCCTCCTACTCATCGAATCATGGAAATTGATCCAATGGTATACTATGGGTTTAGCAATTCCGTTGTTACATACCCCTTATTGGATGGATTTTGACTTCCATTACAACCATCCTACTATCTTAATAAACAACCACCCTTTGTGGGATCTAGGTTAATGCACAATTTGGTACAGTGACTCAACTTTCATTTGATCCCACATTGCTAGTTCTTCTTACAAAAAATAGACTTCTTGGAGCTCTTCATTATGTGGCATAGTTCAATGGAGAAATGGTATTTTATTACCTATTTAATGTTTGAGGATAGTACAAAGGAATTACACTGTCGATTCCTGAAATCATTTTATCTGACCGATAAAACTCACAAATGAGCTCCAACTATTGCAAGTGAAACTTCAAAGGAAACCAACCACTAGATCGTTTGATTATATTGTACCATTTTCGACATTGACACCAAGGCCTCATAGATAAATATTGTTTTGTTTTCAATGTTAGTGAGGGTATTAACTCCATTAAATTTGTCGATTTTGATATGTACACTTATTGTTAATGATAACGACTCATTTGACAAAAGTCCACTGAGGACAAGAGGGTTTCCTCCATTGTCCCCTCAAAATTAATTTTTCAAATTGAAAACATGAACATTGTGGTGGAAATTATAATTCATCCAAATGAGTAGGGCATCTTAGCCTAATGTTAGTTGAGTTTTCTTCATTAGAAGCTAAATATTTCCCTCCTATTCCTATGTATTGGAGAGGTCCAATTGACAACATAATGAAACAATTATTACAATTTTCCTATTATTCAAGCATAATTTCCGTGGAGTTTGAAAAGGGAAGGAAGAATGAGAATAACCTGCCACATCATGATAGTTGATGAAGCTACTTGCTAGCTTATCATTTTAGATCCTTAGATCTCCATCAAACTTGAGAATTCAACTACTATGCATCCTCCTACTCTTCTATTGACAAACTTTAAGAAATAAAAATTTAAATATAATTTCCTACCAATTAATTTTCAAAATAAAGTTTGGGGGGCGACTGAATTGATTCATATTAATTCAAAGAGAGAGATACTTACAATCCTTTCTTTGAATATTCTTTCTCCCTCCTTTCTTTAGATCGACTCCTCCATGTGCCATGCCCTTGATCACCAAAATCCTTTGAAGCAAAGTATTTCCATGCCTTTAATCCATTAACGTAACTTTGATCTATTCATCTCTCCTTTACTTCACCCCAAATGCCTCCTTTTATAGCTGTAGGATTTGGGTGTTCATGAGAAAAATTGTAATGTGGGATATAACCTTAGTTCCTCATTTTGATGTATTTCCTTAGAAACCACTTTTCCATAGCTTTTCAAGCACTTGCATGATTAATTCAAGATTTCAGACATAATTAATACATATGATATGTATTTATTTCCACTCTTAGCTAGTGTGGACTCGATCTTAGCTTATGGTGTGAAATTCAATCATTAAATATTGACTCTTTTAGGATACTTGTGTATTCACTCAAATATTCCATTTGTGGAATTGGTGGTTAGATTAAGAGATCATGTCTCTTATTGTACTCAATTTTTGTCTCCATGTTGTGGGTGAATAGTAAATTGTGTTTATAGCCATCACTGTTTAAGGGTCTTAATTTGATTGTTAACATATGTCCCATAATGTGTGAGGTCTGAAGCGATGCTTAGGGATGCAATACATGATCTCTTATACTCTTTTATTTATTAGGTACAAAGGGAAAATTATTAGGATCATGGACGTGGGAGTTGGAAAAGAACATGCAAGTAAAACAAGGTAATTTTCCAAATATACAATATCTTCTTGAGGTGAGTATACCAATTCTTAGAAGTAAAAAATAATGCCCATAAACAATACATAGTGGATCCCTATGAAAAGTACTTTTTTTAGAAATATAAACATGCACTTTGATGAGTGTGCAATATCAAGGTCTTCATAGTACTTTGACATCGCAGTTTGATATTGTGCAACTCAGGCATGTAAGTTTTAAACCTATGTAGAGAAGCAAAGCATATAGATTCTTTTAAGCAAAACAACGATTACACCACAACATTCACACATAGTACACAGAAATTTAGCCTGGAAATCCTTAACCGGGAAAACCAGCAAACCTTGGAGCCACCATTCCTATTTTTCTCATCATCTCATTATGAATCACTCACGATACAATATAGGTATTCTTCAGCATCCAAAACCGCTGACAGGCGCACTATCCCCTTCACATACATGCAGAGAATATAACACATACCAAACATTCTCCCACTTGTTATTTTCTCCGCATAACAATGAGTCATGTGCTCATAAGGTCAAGAGTTTAGGGCATCAATTCCCATAGATTCTGTACACCAAGAGAACTTCTCTGTACTGATAGAATTTGTTAATAAGTCTGCAACATTCTTCAAGGTGTCAACCTTCTCTAGCAACACCTTCTGGTCTTCAACCATATCTCTCACAAAGTGATATTGCACCTCAATATGTTTTTTCTTAACATGATAATAAGGGTTCTTTTCCAGGAAGATTGCACTTTGGATGTCACAATCTAACCTTACAACTTTCTGTACAAACCCAACACCTAAAAAAATCTTTGAAACCATACAGCTTCTTTGCTTGCATGAGTGGCTGCCATATATTCAGCTTCAGTAGTTGAGAGTGCAACTACTACCTATATCTTGCTCATCCAATTGGTAGCTCCTCCAAATAGGGTCACACATACTCACTTGTAGATACTCTATGATCAAGACCTCCAACCCATTCTGCATCAACAAATCCATGTACATTTATTACTCTTTCTGGTCTAGGTCTTCCTTGGTAGCAGATTGCAAAATTTGTAGTGTCGTGCAAATATCTGAACACCCTCTTTACAGTTGTCCAGTGCTCCCTCCCTCGTTTTGACATATATATGCTCAATACTCCCATTGCATGAGCAATGTATGGTCTAGTACAGACCAATATTACATACATCAAAATCCCAACCACACTAGCATATGGAACTCGTGCCATATCTTCTTCATCTTCTTGTGTCTTGGGACACTGATCCACAGATAAATTTATCCCTATAGGTATAGGGACCTTGAATGACTTACTTTCTTGCATTTTAATTCTCTATAGTATTGTCTCAACATATTTTCTTTGATTTAACCAGATCTTCATGTTTGCATGATCTCTTTTAATCTCCATTCCTAGTATGAAGTTTGTAGCACTGAGATGCTTCATGTCAAATTTGGAGGATAGTTGAGACTTCACCTCCTTAATGACATCTTTGTTGTTTCCAATTAGCAACATGTCATCAACATACAATAATATGTTAATGAAGTGATCACCAACTTGTTTGGAGTATACATAGTGATCAGCTCTGCTTCTCACAAACCCCAATTCAAGTATGTATGTGTCAAACTTTTGGTACCACATCCTTGGATATTTATTTAAACCATACACGGACTTCTTTAGTTTACATACCATCTCTTTATTTCCCTTTACTGTGAACCCTTCTGGTTGTTTCATGTAGATTTCTTCTTCTAGATCCCCATGTAAGAACGTTGTCTTCACATCCATATTCTCTACTTCAAGATCAAAAGCAGCAGCAATATAAATAAGAAATTTGATGGAAGTTAATTTTCCAACTGGAGAAAATATTTCATTAAAATCAATTACCTCTACCTGTGAATATCCCTTTTCTACCAAGCAAGCTTTGTACTTCTCCACTATACCTTCTACATTTAACTTCCTTTTAAATAGCCATTTGCTTCCAATGACATTTCTTCTAGCAGGTAACTGAACTAGATCCCATGCTTCATTTTTGTCCAAGGATTCCATTTATTCAAGCATGGCCTTCTTCCATAGATCCATATCCTATGAATCAGCAACTCCCTTCACATTTATAGGATCATCATAAGTAATAGATAAAGCAAAACTAGACCGAAAATCAGGAGGGGAATACCTTTCTGGTTTCCTTCTTTCTCGAGATGATATCCTCAGAACTGGGGTATGAGGTTCTTCTTCTTTTGATTCATCTTCTTCCGTTGAGTGAGATTCTTCATCTTCTAACTCAAACTCTATCTTCTCTGGTTCCTTCTCCATTTGAGTAACTCCCTATCGAAACACAACATCTCGACTGTAGACAATCTTCTTAGTTATAGGATTCCATAGCTTATAACCTTTCATACCATCTTTATAACCAATAAAGATACATTTTTCAGCTTTATTGTCCAGCTTACTCCTTTTCTCCTTTGGAACATGTACATAAGCATCACAGCCAATTACTTTCAGATGTTTAATAGAGGTTTTCCTACCAGTCCATACCTCTTGTGTTATTTTGTCAACCAGAGCCGATGTGGGTGATCGATTTACCAAGTAACATGCTCTCTCTAATGCCTCTGCCCAGAATTCATGTCCTATCCCTGCATTGCTTAGCATGCTTCTTGCCTTTTCTATCAGCGTCCTATTCATCCTTTTGGCACCTCCATTCTTTTGATGTGTGTATGGAGTATTCTTTTTCCTTGCTATACTGCACTTCTTAAAGAATTCCTCGAATTCATTCCCACAGAACTCTCCACCATTATCTGTCCTCAACACCTTTATTTTCTTTTTCGTTTGATTCTCTACAAGAGCTTTAAATTCTTTGAGCTTAGCAAATACTTCAGATTTCTTTCGAAGGAAATAAATCCATGTTTTCCTTGAGAAATCATCTATAAATGAAACATAATACACATATCTACCTAGTGATTGAATAGGCACCAGTCCAAACACATCATTGTGTATTAACTCTAAAATTCCCTTTTCTCTTGTAGCACCAGATACAAATCTTACTCGATTATATTTTCCATATATGCAATGTTCACCGAAATCAAAATCTAGAGCACAATCAGTCATACCTTCAACCATACTTTTACTTTGTAATGCACGAAGGACCTTTTCTCTGATATGCCCCAATATTTGATGACATAGCATTGTCTTTGCTCCTGATGTAGTCAGGGTTCTGTCCTATGTATCTCCCCCCTCGGGGATAATAGAACTGTTACATTCACCAATGATGGTTCTTGCCAATAGTTTATACAGAGTTGCATATTGAATTCCCCTCATCAATATCATTGATCCTCGAACCATTTTGCAACCACCATCTCCACACACAGTCTTTAAACCTGCAATATCCATCCTTCCAACATAAATCAAATTTCTTGCTAGGTTTGGAATGTGTAGTAATCTAGGGAGAGTTCTAATCCTTCCATCCTTTAGTTTCAACTTGACCTTACCATGCCCAATGATACTAGATGGTGAGTCATTTCCCAGAAACACATCTCCTCCATTGTACTCTGCATATTCACAGAACCACTCCTTGTGAGGGGTCATATGACATGATGCACCTAATTCAATCAACCATATATCACGTTTTGAAGGATTACCAGTAGACGCTAGGTACACATCCCCTCCTTCTGAGGAACTATTTTCCTCTATGGTATAGGTATCCTATGAACCCTTTCCTTTATCAATATTCTTAGATCTACAATCCTTTTTATAGTGCCCAACTTTACATCATTTCCAACACTTCCTTATAAATTTTCTTGGGGATTTAGATCTACCCTTAGATTTAGATCTCCCCCCAGATCCCTTATTTTTGTTTCTCTCCTGGGGGAGACCTCTCACAGACAAGGCATCCATGCTATGAGTATCCATGGGTTTCTGCCTCATATGTTCTGGTAGCAGTGATGATACCATTTCATCAAATTTTAGAGTTGCTTGATTAGCACTCCGTATTTCCACAATTAGATTGTCCCAGGAATCTGGAAAATAACACAATAATATAATACATTTATCTTCTTCATCCATTGTAATTCTAACAGATTTTATTTGACTTACACGAGTATTGTAGAAATTTATATGCTCTTTCATTGTGTCATTATCATCCATTCTGAGGTGAACAGTTTCTTTTGTAGAAACAACTTGTTCACAAGGGATTTTGATTGATACAAAATCCCTAGTTTCATCCAAATGTTTAATGCAGTATCTTCTCTGGATATGTTCAATAACACAGAGTCTAATAAGCACATTTGAATTGTACTCCTCTCCCTTCTATCTAATTTCTCCCAATATTATTTCAACGTTCCAATGGGTTGTGTACCTAGATCCACAACAATCCACTAATCCCGATCTACAAGAAGATCCTCCATTTTGAGATTCTATAACTCAAAGTTCTGGTCGTTAAACTTACCGATCTCAATTCTTGAACTGCTTTCCATTCTCTTTCAATGCACAAATCGAGACTGCAAAGCACCCACTCAACCCAGGTTTATCACAGACCCAAGATCTAGCAACCGCATCGAACCCTTAGCAACAGAGGCGTCCCCCTGAAACCAAATAAATCAAGCTCTAATACCACATGTAAGTTTTAAACATGTGTAGAGAAGTAAATCATACAGATTATTTTAAGCAAAACAGAGATTACACCACAACATTCACACATAGTACATAGAGATTTACCCTAGAAACCCTTAACTCGGAAAACCAGCAAACCTTGGAGCCACCACTCCTATTTTTTTCATCATTTCGTTATGAATCACTCAAAATACAATATAGGTATTCTGCAGCATCCAAAACCCTAATCTATTAACTGGTATTAGTCAATAGACCCCAATCCCTTAACTCAGATTAAACTCCAGATGCAAATCTGAGCCTATGGATAAATATCCAAGTCATCAAGGAACAAGCCTATTCCATCTGATTCATTTTATTAGCACAAGGGCACCTCCTTGCGGGCATTTCCAAATGGCCTCTTAGCCATGTGAGTTTGACACTTAGACAAATTTTTGTCTTTAATATGCAAAACACTTTTTCCTTGACTTTTGGTAGATTGATTTCTTGCTCATGTGATCAACATAAGAAAAACTACAAGCATGGATGGATATCCACTTCAACAATGAAAAATACCATGTCAATTTATTAACTTATTGACACACACACACACGACATATGGCAGGCATTTGAAAGTGGTCTTCCAAACTGTTGATTTGACACTTAGGAAAAATTATCAAACCCTAGGTTAGTATGATGAGATTTTTCTTTTCATCAATTTTGAGTTGTGAGACACTCAATGGATGGAGGCCGACAAGGTGTCTCCATATAAATCAATTCCACCACTTGAAGCTTATTTCTTTCTCCTCGATGAGCATTACCATTGATTTTACAGTTAGACAATTTTTGCACTTTCCTAGACTTGGTCCAATCTGCCTAAAACGCTATTTTGGCAGATCCATAACTTCTTCCTCTAGCACTCTAAAGACAAGATGAGGACATGGTTAGATAGACAAATCAACAACCTATAGGATGACCATATGGTGTGGGAATGTTCTTCAGCCCACAAACTATGGTGGGAATTTCCCTGAGGCCACTTAGGCAATTTTGTTACTTTGGTGTAAAAGCAACCTGAAACCCTATTTTGGCAGGCTGTTAACTTTGTCATCAAACACCTTCTGTGAAAAATAAGAACATGGAAAGATAACAACTTATTTGAAAAGATAGAGCTCGATAGTTCCAGATAATTTTTATCATTCTCCCATGAGGTACGGCGGGCATTTTTTGAAGGCCACCTGGACTAGTTTTCCAACACTTTGCCATTTCCAAGAATTTCTCCAAGGTTTATCATAAAACCCTATTTTGGTAGACTTATAACTTTCTCCTCAGACATGCTTATGGGAAAATGAGACCATGGTTAGATAGCCACTTCAACAAGCTATATCCTGATATGATGGTGCATGCATTTTTCTGAAACAATGAATTATGGCGGGCATTTTCCCAAGGCCACCTGGACTAGTTTTCCAACACAGCCATTTTCAAGAACTTCTCCAAAGTTTATCCTGAAACCCTATTTTGGAAGACTTATTACTTTATCCTCAGACATTCTTATGGAGGAGTGAGACCATGACTAGATAGCCACTTAAACAAGCTATAGAATTATATGATGGTGCATTCATTTTTCTCAAACCATGAATTATGGTGGGAATTTTCCCAAGGCCACCTAGACTAGTTTTCCAACACTTCATTTTCAAGAACTTCTCCAAAGTTTATCCTGAAACCCTATTTTGGCAGACTTATAACTTTCTCTTCAAACATGCTTATGGAGAAATGATACCATGACTAGATATCCACTTCAACAAGCTATAGCCTTATATGATGGTGCATGCTTTTTTCTCAAACCATGAATTATGGTGGGCATTCTCTTAGAGCAGTTTTGACTACTTTTTCCATACTTAATCAATTGCCAACGTTTCACAAACTTGCCAAACTTTTCAAGAATGATGTCAGATTGCAACACCGACTTAATGATTGCACCAAAACAACATCATGTGTCTTTCTAGCTTCATCACACATGCCACATCATCACTTGTAGGTCCATTTTGGAAACTAGGGTTTTGCTCAGTAAGGGAGTGTGCAATTTTTGCACATGGGGATCAAATTTGGAAAATCATCGACCGGGGACTTATGGCTAGTGTTCCTAGTTGGAACCTTCCTAGACACACTTGCAGGACTCCTCGGAACCCATTTTTGTTGCACAGTTGGAATTCTATGGCCCTGGTAGGTATCCAACAGGTTTCGCTGAAGGTGTTTTGGATGCAAGATGGAATGAGCCATAGAATGATGTTATTGCCACCATGACTAGGTTATTTGTGAACCAAGAATGGGTCTCGAGCTGTACCAAGTGTAAGTAAGGAAAACAAGGGGCGCATTCCCTAAGTGACACTTCTTAGGTTCAATCACCTTGAAAAATATCTAGAATCCACAAAGCATCTCATTCTTGGGGATTCTTTAATGGGTATTGGGTATTCAATAGCATGGATGGGTCTTGATCCGTTTACAATAGTTTAGATGGTGATGGTGAAAACATGGGTAGGAAGAGCATGGTTGTGATGTTTGTGGTGGCATGGTGATGGTGACAATGACCATGGGGATAGTGATAATGAGCATGGAGATGGTGATGGTGATAGTGAGCATGAAAATGGGTATGAGGATGTAGATATTATGGTTCACTTAGATGGGAGAGAAAAACAAAGAAAAAAAATACATGATGAAAATTGTGCAATTTATCAAGTTGTACATGTTCATGATGGCCATGCATGCCCGGGAGCCTTTAGATGAGAAATGACCCCGCTGAGCAAGATTGGCATGGCCTTCACTAAGAGAAACCCTAGCTCCGGAGATGGCACAATAGAACTATTTCAGAGACTTCGAGGCATGGTGTGGGGGTTCCCCTAGCTGAAAATTGATGCCCCATATCCATCGGAATTGACAGATTCACGATCAGAGTCACGATTTTGTTGCTACCGGAATTTTGGTCAAGAACCCCGGGGCCATTCAGGGACACTTTGACGAATTTCTCCAGGGGCACAGAACCCAAACCTGCAAGCGGACTTGGGTTTCGTCAGCTCATGCACGTGTACATGGCCATTGTGGACTTATTCACGATGGCCATGCATGCCCGATATCCTTCGAATGAGAAATAACCCCCTTGAGCAAGATTGGAATGGCCTTTACAGAGAAAAACCCTAGCTCTGGAGATGGCACAATAGCACATTTTTTGAGACTTCAATACACGGCGTGGGGGGTACCCTAGTTGGAAACCGGAGTCCTGGATCCATCAAAATTGACGGATTCATGATCGGAGTCATGGTTTTTCTGCTGCAAGCATTGTCATTGGGCACCCTAGGGCCATTCAAGGACACTTTGAGGAATTGCTCTGGGGGCACATAACCCAAACCGGCAAGCGGACTCGGGTTTCATCCACTCCCGCATGTGCACATGGCCATTTTGGATGTGTTCATGATGGCCATGCATTCCTGGGAGCCTTGGGATGAGAAATGACCCCCTTGAGTAAGATTGGCATGGCCTTCACTAAGCAAAAACCTAGCTCCAGAGATGGCATAATAGCACCGTTTACGAGACTTTGAGGCATGGTGTGGGGGATCCCCTAGCTGAAACTCGATGTCTGAAATCCATTGAAATCGATGGATTCACGATCGGAGTCACGGTTTTTTCTACTGCAGGCATTTTGGGCGGGCACCCCAGGGGCATTCAAGGACACTTTGAGGAATTGCTTCGCGAGCATAGAACCTAAACCAACGAGTGGAGTGGGTTTTCGTCATTTCCCACACATGTACATGGCCATTGTGGACTTGTTCATGATGGCCATGCACGCTTAGGAGCCCTCAGATCATAAATGACCCCCTTGAGGAAGATTGGAATGGCCTTCACTCAGCAAAACACTAGCTCCAGAGATGGCACAATAGCACTATTTCCAAAACTTCAAGGCATGGTGTGGGGGATCCCCTAACTGGAACCCGATGCCCCGGATCCATCAGAATAGACAGATTCACGATCGGAGCCATGATTTTTCTCCTGCAGTCATTTTCATTTGGCACCCCGGGGCCATTCAGGGACACTTTGAGGAATTGCTCTAGGGGCACGAAACCCAAACCGGTGAGCGGACTCAAGTTCTGTCCACTCCCGCACTTGCACATGGCCATTTTGGATGTGTTCACGATGGCAACGCACGCCAGGGAGCCTTCGTATGATAAATGACCCCTTTGAGAAAAATTGGCATGGCCTTCACTGAGCAAAAACCTAGCTCCGGAGATGGCACAATAGCACCGTTTCCAAGACTTCGAGGCCCCATAACTCATATATATATATATATATATATATATATATATAAAATATAAATTAAATAGTAATACTAATATCTAATTTTTGTTGAGATTTGGTCTTGTGAAGGAAAGGAAACATACCAAGATTGCAAACCAAACTAGAATAGGAACAAGGAGTTTTGAACTTAGCCTCATTAAATAGAATTTTGAACTCAACATTAAAAAGACTAATTGAAGATATAATTAAATTTGAATTCCACATTAAGCATCCATGTTGATGAAAGAGAGGGGCCATAAGTTGATTGCTTATGGATCTATTATTGTCTTAAAAAGATGATAGTTCTAAATAAATCTCGCATTGCTTTTGGGCCCTCGCATGAACTTGAGGGACCCTTTAGGTGCAATCATGCATTCGCAAAATGCGCATGAATTTAGCAAATTGAAAATGCACGTGCGTTTCTTAGAACTAGGCATGGGCAGACTTCAACCCTGTCATGTTTGATTCCTTAATGGAGGACGTTGTTGAGGGTGATTCAAGAGTGTAATTAGATAATGTGAGTATTACAAGGTCAATTTGAGCCCGGGGTGGAAAAAGAAAATTGGGAAGCGTAATGGGATTCCGTCAGCTCCTGCAGGTCCACCAATGCGAGACACACATGTACATGAATTAGAAGTAGACACACATGTACACCTCAAAATATTGATTTAGGGGTAGGACACAAGTGACTATGAAGTATCTTTGTTAATGTTTGATGACTGTAAAGTTTGTATGAGTGGATCTAAGTGAGGGGAGATGGAAGTAGTGTGATGGAGGATGGTTTTAGGATGAATTAGCAGGCTCTTAGGGATTTCCTAAGGGGTTTTTGTGCAAAAATTCTATCTCTTATGTAAAGTTGACTGACCTCATACAATAAATCCATTTAGATCCTCTTTGTTGCTAATTGTCTCCATCAATCTCTCGTGCTCTGAATGAGGCAGGAAGTAGCGTACCCAAAACAATTAATGGATGGTGGATTTAAAATTAGAAATGTTAAGATAATAGAGAACTCAAATTGTTCACTTCAATGATTAAGCAAGACTTCGCTTAATTAAGAGAGAACTCAAAATGTTTAATTCAATGATGTCCACTAGTTAACTAGAGTTCTCTCATGTCTTCGTGCCAAGTGACCTAGGTTCTACTTATTCATTAGGGATGTGTGATGCCTTAATAGAGGACATTGTTGAGGGTGATTCAAGAGTTTTAGATAATGTGAGTATCACAAGTTCAATTGAGCTCGGGGTGCAAAAAGCAAATCAAGGAGGGTCGGCATTGTTGATGTATATGTAACTTCGAAATGTATTTCACATATATGTATATTGTATTCCTATAGAGATGTTATTATTCCTCTATAAGGAAGTGGTTATATTCCTATAGAGATGTTATTATTCCTCTATACGGAAGTGGCGTCATTTATATTGTAAGTGTCGTAACTTATACTTGATGGGTTATTAGACCACCTTGTTGGGGCCAGCCCTGTATAAGTCATGTGGGTCAAAGGGTTATTAGACCACCCTATTGGGGTTTGGCCCAGTCAGCATTATGTTAAGTGGTTAAGTTGAGGCCGACCTAGTTGAGTAAAGGTCAAGTCAACTTAGTGTATAAATAGAGAGTGTGTCTCTCTCATTTTACACATTCTATTCTCTCACTCACACTTGGGAGAGTGGCGCACTTGTGGAGGACGAGGCTCTACTACTAGGAGAAGTCTATCTCTTGTATTCTAGTTGTATCATTGCTCTATCTATCTCTGAGGAAGTTATTGGGGTTTTTCACCTTTATGGTTTTCCCCAAGTAAACTCTGTGTCTCTTGTGTGCTTGCATTATTGTGTCCATGATTGATATGCTGTAGATTTGTTGTACATGTTGTTATCTTAGCTAAGATCCTAGATAAAATTTAAGTAAATTCTGAAAATTTAACATGGTTTCAGAGCTAGCCTAAAAGAAGGCATGATATGGCATGAATGACACTTGTTGCACATATGATGCTAGGGCTTGATATAGCAAAAACCAGTCATCATAGCACTTTCGCTATAAATCCATTTTGAAATTTTTTTTGGATTTGAAACATTTACAAGTAGACGATAAGATCCCCATGTACCTTGTGTCCAAAGGAAAACCTCTAATTCGTTGTACTTTGTGATTTATGATTTGTACAATATAGGGTTTCTGCCTCTTCCAGATCTAAGTCAAAATTAGCTGACCTTGGGAAAAAGGTCATAACTTGGGATAGAAATCTCCAAATGAAATTTCGTAAAAAGTGATAGGTATTACACAGACTGTACTATCTCAGAACTTGTTCTCAAAGGCCGAAGCTGAACCAGTGACACGTGGAACACCGTACAAGTTTGCTCTCCTGTATTATCCCATAAACAGGTCATGTTGCGACATTTGGAATAACTCTCTCTCTGAGAATCCAATTGTGGTCATAACTATTGGAATAGAAATAAAATAGGTTGAGATATCTCAGGAAAACATTTCAGAGGCCGAAGTTGAACCAGTGACACATGGCATGCCGTACAAGTTTGCTCTCTTGTATTATCCCATAAACAAGTCATGTTGCGACACTTGGCATAACTCTCTCTCAGAGAATCCAATTGAGGGCAGACCTATCGGGATGGAAAGATAACAGGTTGGGCTATTTCAGGGAAACTTTTTAGACCCTGTGGATCGAAAAGTTCGGAGTTACACCGGAAACAATCAGGTACATATTTATGTCAAAACAAAAAAAAAATTAGCACCTTCATTCATGGCTTCTAGAATTTAGGGCTTCAGAGAAAGTTGGAATTTTTGTACTCGGAGACCATGGCTGGATGCTACTCATCAAAATGAAAATTTAGAGACCAAGATCATATTTTTTGGTTGGGAAAAAGGCTAGGCTTGATCAAACCCCAGTTTGGGACTTTGATCGGAAAGATGGAAAATTAGGGCTTCTGCAAAAATTGGAATTTTGGAAATCTGTGACCACTGCTGGAAGCTCCTCAGAAAAATCGAATATTAGAGCTTTGAATCAAATATTTTGGTTGGGTGAATCTCTGAGAAACTGAAACCCTAATTCAGGGTCCTCCCAGTGAATCCGGAAATCTAAAAGGCAATTTCGAAGGGTGAAACTTTGCAGTTTTCAAATTCTGAATATACCAACTTGATCAACTCATCAAGGCGCATATTTCTATCCTTTCGGAAGTTTGAAATTCAAAGTTGAATTTTTGGGGTTTCTTTGACAAACCCTAATCCAGCTCCAGGTATGGTTCTTGCAAATCAAGTGGATTTGGTTAATCCTAGAAGAAGATGGATTCGTTACCTACATAAGTGAAGAAGTTCCTGTCTCAGAGGGAGATGAGGCTAAGGCCTTCCATAAGAATATTACAAGCAATCTTGAAAGGTATGGATTATAGGTATGTTTCATGGTTAAGTTTATCATATGTTTGTCTTCATATCATGACAGTACAATCTTGATTAATTACTAGACTTGTTGTATCACCTTAATAGAAGATATTCATTGATTAAGGTTTTGACACTTATGAATGTACTAATGCATTGTGATGTTGTATGAGGTTTATGTTGTTCGCTAACATAAAAGGTACACCAAGAAAGACAAATCATGTTCTACTTCAAGACCATATGATCATGGTGACATGAAGACAAAGATTCATCCATTGTCATGGATCACATAGAAGATCTACTTTCGAGGTATGTATAACTTGGTCCTACAATGGTTAACCTATGAGACATGCAGGTTACTAGCACAAGTCACTGAAGAGAACCAGAAGACATTATGCGGGTATGTTAGACATAACTAGCTAGAATGCTAATCCAGGTATGTTTTTTCTATATCAA
Organism: Larix kaempferi; assembly: GCA_027924585.1. NCBI lineage: Eukaryota > Viridiplantae > Streptophyta > Pinopsida > Pinales > Pinaceae > Larix > Larix kaempferi. Next base: position 925,221 of record BSBM01000972.1, read on the forward strand.
GCTAGAATCCTACCTTGTGTTAGGATCTTATACTGTTGTGTTGTTGATAATGATTATTAATGAAGTTATAGGTTTGAGTAATCACGGGTTTATGCATTGATGATTTAACTAATCAGAACAGTCCTATGATCAAATAAGAATATGCATGAGTAAAAGAAGACTTCCCTGAAACCTTGAATACTATTGTTTATTATCTGTAAATGATCATGACTATACATGTTTAAGATTATTGTGTTTGATAGTATTAAGATTATACTAATAAATGTGTGATTATGTATGAGTCCTCAAGGATAACACAATGATGATACTAATAAGAATGCATAGTGATTAAGGATGGATATAAGTTCAAGGATAGGTAATCCAGGAAGCAAAGATCAAGAGGGAGCACACTCCAGTTGTTCCTGCAAGAAAGCAAAGAAGCACACTCTGCAAGGATGCAGATATTCAGAGGGAGTTGACCACTTCTCACAATCCACATCATAATGGAGTTGAAAAAATTCAGAGGGAGTCCACCCAACAACCAAACAAAGATAAGTATTTGAATTGTCATTTCTTACATAATGTTATTCAATGATGTATATGCTTATGTTCCTAGAATTAGGTTGTGTATTATGCATATTAGAATAGTTGCATTGATGAACAGTATACTACTAATATACATGGGTAAGTGGCCTATGGCATTGTACAACATTCCATTCCTACTTATCTAGAATGAGACCTCTTTGCTGACATGTTAGGAGTTGTGCACACTCTTAACAATGTTCTGGTAGAGATTGGAAGGAATCTAGAAAGTTACGGAATATGGATAAATGTTGTATTGAAGCATTGGCTAAGATAATTGCATGACTGTATGACATATTTCTTGATGTGTACGAATTTGTTCTGAAAACTATGAGATGTTTTCTAATCATGCAATTTAACTTGTTGTGTAGGAAAGATCGTATACCTTCACCTACAAAAGAAGGACTACAACATTTGTTCAAGCAACAAAATTATCTATTGAAGATATTGAAGTTCCCAGGATACGGGAAGAATGCCATGATCCGTCGATCATGAAGAACGATGTTTGGGATGCGGTCCCAAGAGCTGAAGGGAAGTCTGTTGTGACTTCCAAATGGAACTATTAGATCAAGCATGCTATAGATGGCAGCATAGAGAAATATAAAAGTGATGAAATAGAAGACACACTAGATGGATTTCAAGACAGCCTTCTTGAATGGTGTAGTCATATATGTGTGTAGAACTTGGTAGGATAGACATCTTTCTATCCAGTTTGGGCTTTACCAAGAGTAAAGCAGATTCCAACCTTTACTACAAGGTTGAGGAAGGCAATCCAGTGATACTACTATGTGGATGACCTATTTGTATCAGGTGAGGATAGATTGATTGCCGACATGCAGTGGAAGCTTGCTGCCGAGTTCGAGTTGAAGAACTTGGGGATGATGCACTATTTGTTTTTGGCATGGAGGTGTGGCAGAGTGATGGAATCTTCCTTGGACAAGGGAAGTATGCAGTAGAGATCCTAAAGAGGTTCGGGATGATGGACTGCAAGGCTATGGCCACACCTATGGCATCGAACCTGAAGCGTCTGTGTGATGCTTCATCTGAGCCGGTTGATATCACTATGTATCGTCAGATGATTAGGTCCTTGATGTACCTGACGAACACAAGACCAGATATTTGCTTTGCGGTGAACACATTGAGCTAGTTCCTGACGGATCCAAGGAGTGTTCACCTGGTTACTGTAAAGCATGTTCTGAGCTACCTGAAGGGTACAGTGTATTATGGGCTCAATTATGAAGTGAATCAAAAGTTTAACTTGCAGGGTTATGTTGATTTAGATTGGGCTGGCAGTGCTACAGATAGGAAGAGCACATTTGGATGCTGCTTCAGTATGGGATCAAGTGTGATCTCTTGGTTTAGCAGGAAGCAGTCCTGCATAGCACTGAGTATAGCTGAGGCAAAGTATGTTGCAGCCTGTTCAGCTAGTTGTGAGGCACTATGGCTATGAAAGCTACTGTCTGAGTTATTTGATATTTCATTGGATGCTACTGGTATCTTTTGTGATAACCAAAGTTGTGTGAAGCTTTCTGAGAACCTAGTGTTTCATGATAGGTCAAAATACATAGAGATCAAATATCACTATATCAAGGATATGGTGCAGAGAGGAGTTGTGAAGCTCCTGTACATTGCGACAGACGAGCAGATTGCAGATGTGCTGACAAAGCCACTAGCCAGGGTGAAGTTCAAGTACTTCAAGGAGAGGCTTGGTGTTCTTCAGATTGATGACACTTCGAGGAAGAAGTGATGGACACATTTGCAGAAGCCATTCCAAGCATGTTGGAAGGAGGATCCTTCACATGGCTGTGGATATAAGCGCTGGATGATGAGCATCAGGACGATGCTCCAATTAATGCTCTGTATATGCATCATGTTGGATGCTGGATATGATCAGTTGGATCATTTATATGTATATGTATGTACGCATCATGTTGGATGTTGGATATGATCAGTTGGATCATTTATATGTATATGTATGTACGCATCATGTTGGATGCTAGATATGATCAGTTGGATCACGTGTATGTATTTTTGTATATGCATTATGTTGGATGCTTGGACCATGTATCTGTATATGTATCAGGTGGATACATTGTATGATCAGGTGGATCATGTATGGTGATATTTATCATGTATTTGTATTTGTATCAGGTGGATACACTGTATGATCAGGTGGATCATGTATGATGATATGTATCAGGTAGATACTTGGTATGCATCAGGTGGATCATGTATGATGATATGTATCAGGTAGATGCATTGTATGATCAGGATGATCATGGATGACGAGCTTCAGGATGTTGCTCCAGATGACATGCAGCAGGATGTTGCAGTGATGATGATCAGGATGATCATGTGTACATCAGGATGATGTATGGTGAGTATCAGTTTGATACTCTGTGGCCGTGGAACAGGTTGTGCAGATAAGCATGTAATTTGTGCCCTGGGAGATTTGCAGATAGTCTTTCGAGGTTTTGCCTATGCCATGTAATTTGTACCCTGGGATATCTGGAAAATGCTCTTTCGAGGTTTTGCTTGGGAGGACATATAATTTGTGCCCTGGGAGATCTGCAGATAGTCTTTCGAGGTTTTGCCTATGGCATGTAATTTGTGCCCTAGGATATCTGGCAGATGCTCTTTCGAGGTTTTGTCCTATGGCATGTAATTTGTGCCATGGGAAATCCGATAGGTTGAGCCGTGTGCTCATAATCAGTCCTGGGATGCTCTTTCGAGGTTTTTCCATGACCACATGTAATTTGTTCCCTGGGATATCTGATAGGTTGAGCCTTGTGCTCGTAATCAGTCCTGGGATGCTCTTTCGAGGTTTTCTGGTGCCCACATGTAATTTGTGCCCTGGGAGATCCGATAGGTTGAGCCTTGTGCTCGTAATTAGTCCTGGGATTCTCTTTCGAGGTTTTGTGGTGGGGTCACATGTAATAAGTCCTGGAGATCTGGATAGGATGAAAAAGGCCTCAGAAGCTCTTTAGGGTTCTTGCTAGTAAAGAGATTCTTTTAAGGTTTTGTGATGCACGTAATAAGTCCTAAGATTCCCATAGTATGACCAATGATGACGAAGACCTGCAGGTGGTGGGCCTACATCCAGTATGAAAAAGGACTGGCTCTGTAGAACTTCCTATAATGAGTAGATTCAGAGATTGATTGAGATAGCAGCAGCAGTGATGATGATGATGACTCGATGACGATTATCCAGTGACGATGATCCAGAGAAGATGACTTGTGCTAGAAGACCTCTGTCGAGAAATACCTTCCTAGTTAAGAGGGAGTGTTGATGTATATGTAACTTCGGAATGTATTTCACATATATGTATATTGTATTCCTATAGAGATGTTATTATTCCTCTATATGGAAGTCGTTGTATTCCTATGGAGATGTTATTATTCCTCTATACGGAAGTGTCGTCATTTATATTGTAAGTGTCGTAACTTATACTTGATGGGTTATTAGACCACCTTGTTGGGGTCGGCCCTGTATAAGTCATGTGGGTCAAACGGTTATTAGACCACCCTATTGGGGGTCGGCCATGTGGGTCAAAGGGTTATTAGACCAACCTAGTGGGGGTCGGCCCAGTCAGCATTATGTTAAGTGGTTAAGTTGAGGCCGACCTAGTTTAGTAAAGGTCAAGTCAAGTTAGTGTATAAATAGAGAGTGTGTCTCTCTAATTTTACACAGTCTATTCTCTCACTCACACTTGGGAGAGTGGCGCACTTGTGGAGGAGGAGGCTCTGCTGCTAGAAGAAGTCTATCTCTTGTATTCTGGTTGTATCATTGCTCTATCTATCTCTGAGGAAGTTATTGGGGTTTTTCACCTTTATGGTTTTCCCCAAATAAACTATGTGTCTCTTGTGTGCTTGCATTATTGTGTCCATGATTGATATGTTGTAGATTTGCTGTACATGTTGTTCTCTCAGTTAAGATCCTAGATCAGATTGAAGTAAATTCTGAAAATTTAGCAAGCATGGGCAAGCCACTCCTAGTCGCCCGGCACATGGTTTTGCGGAGTTGGTCCACCAATGTGAGACACACATGTACATGAATTAGAAGTAGACACACATGTACACCTAAAAATATTGATTTATGGTTAGGCAACAAGTGACTATGAAGTATCTTTGTTAATGTTTGATGACTTTAAAGTGTGTATGAGTGGAGCTAAGTGAGGGGAGATAGAAGTAGTGTGAGAGAGGATGGTTTTAGGATGACTTGGTAGGATTTTAGTAATGTCCTAGGGGGTTTTTGCATACCTAATAAAACATAAGAAAATGAGGATTTTTCTCCCCAAGAGGGTCACTTAATCAAAAAACAAGGAGGGCATCCAACTAGGGTTTGATAAAATATTGGAAAAATGTACAACAAGCTTTGTTTTTTGTATTACATTAAAACATGAAGAATTACACATGTATGTATGTATGTATCAACAAAAAATGCATGTACCAACAAAATAACATAAAAATACACATACCTTGATGTAGAACATAATATTATTTGATGCAATTCTTTCTCTTATGTAAAGTTGACTGACTTCATTCAATAAATCCATCTGGATCCTCTCTATTGCTAATTGTTTTCATCAATCTCTCGTGGTCTGAATGAGGCAGGTAGTAGCGTACCTTGGTTGAGCTCATGCTTGACATTGTCTGTAGATGGATGTTTGTGCCAACGATCAAGTTTGTGAAGTGATACACCACTGAACCTGGTATGTAATCCATGAATACCCACCCACTACTCTTTCTTGAATTCCCATCTAGTGTAATATATTCCCCCTTAACCATCATCGAGCCAATAGGAAATTTATTTTCCTTCATCATCAATTAATGATCTATAGAGGGCTTGCTTACCTTGGATGCAATGTGCCAACCAATAATTTGTGCCGCATTCATTGTCTTTCAGGGAAACAACTGCGTATATGTGTCTGAGATATGGTGGTAGTCTATCGAAATCACTGACTGACCCTCCTCTAACTAGGTTGTTTTAACAATTTCACATTGGTCTACTGCAAGTGACACACAATCCCATTCATCAACCCAGACCATGCATTTTCATTCATCCCATTCGCCACTACTGCAAAAGCAAGCAAGTTTTTCGTGTCCATATTTCAAATAAGGGGTTGTTTGAGCTTCTAACTGAATGAAATCCATGTGTTCCTTATACTCTGCCGCAACTATAGGAACGTGATTGATCTATGTCAACCACTTGCCAAAAATTTCTTACCACATGTCCTATCAATGATGATGTTTGTTGATATCTTGCTTGGTTTGATATTGTTCTAGAGCACCATTGAACTATGGATTCTGCATCTCAAATATGAGGGTTTGTGTTAAACCTCATCTCTTCCCTTCGTAGTGCGGTCTTGATGCATGCACTTGCCCCATCATGCTCACCTTTTCCGTTCCTAGTCTCAAAATAGTTCCAGATATTCGACACATTATAATTCTTATGCAAAATACTCATCCATTGGAATACTCAGGCATTTTTGAACTTGCCTGCACAACCATCTAGCCATATCCAATGCTAATCCATCTGTATATCTCTCTCCTTCAACTGATCATATAAAATTCGAAAACAAAGTTGCACATAATGTAGATCATGGGTTCTATCATCACTTATGCAAAATTATATCTCCTTCAGTACTATCCTCATTTCATTGCTGCTCTCTGGCCCATGCCTATACATAATATGTACCATGATGTTGACTTGGTCTGAATGGTAGTACTGACTCTGGATTTCATTTTGTGGCTGAAGGGTGTAATTTTCTGCAAAATCCATAATTGACACTATGGTTCCAACAGGAAATGTGTCCCTGCATTTTATGTACTGCTCATATTGCCATCGTGCTACATGCACATGTTGAACATACTACTCTATTTTCTTGTAGAACTCTGTCAAGAAGTCACATACCCATTCCTGTTGCCATGAAAACAAGGGAAATATTACAATGTGGCCTTTGGACAAATGTATATGTCATAAATTGAACTTGTAATATGAAAAATATGCAATATTCATTTGTACCCATGACTTCACTAATGCAATATTTTTACTTTCCCTAGCACTGTCTAATTGATAGGTTATGTACTTGAAGCTCTGCATCTCCACGACCATCCTACCAAATCTGTGCTCCTCATTTTCATGAATGCAATGGTTCAAAAGAGAAAACCCACTGCACCTAGAATATGTCCCATATAGCCACAATTTTTCATAATATTTTTTTCCTTTGGGCCTTGGACACATGATGTTGTGGATAAAGTCTCTCGATGCATTTGGTGGCAGTATGGATTCATTGCAGCCCTGCACAATGTTAGTATGCAAATCACAAAATATATGTTAATATGTGTCATGTAATAATATTCATATTCTACGTGGTATCCACAACAACAGGTGTTCCGATCAATGCATATACGAACGTACCATGGTTTGCATTTCTCAAAGGACCTTTGGCCCATGTTCAGTTGTGTGTGCTCATTCCTGAATCTCTCATAGATTTCAGTCTGTGTGGTGTCAAGGAAGTGTTTAACATGGGGCTCACATTCAATAGAACCTTTTCTCAGCTTTAGCACATCTCTTTGGTTTGATGAAGGCCTGGTATGATCATGCAAAAAATTTTGTACTAACTCCTTAACAACATCAATTAGCTTCCTATCTCCATGAGGCAACCTACCAACAAAATACCAACAATCGTTTCCACCCAGAGTGTCAATATTTTCTCTTATAACAGACTACTTTTTAATAGTTTTTCTATTTAATTTAATTATATGAGAAGTGTGTGATAGCAAGTGATGTTTCCTTGTGGACTTTCTTACAACCGATTCCGCTAACACACGACAAGTCGCACAGAGATATTCTGTACGAGACATCTTCCTAATCCCATTAAATGGAGATTGGATATTTCTAAGAATATGATTGCTAGACTTTGAACTTTTAAGTATCTTTATGCCCAAAATTCTCCTAACAACAGCTAAACAATGTGACATTAACAAACATAGCAATAATTGACATTTACCAGCATCACCTTTGGATTCAAAATATTCCTTGACAATTTTGTTGCATTTCCATTCGATAGTGTGTTTTGGAAAATTACCTTCAAGGCCCGATAGAACACTTTCATCCACATGAATATGTCTAGGAGTTCTTCTTCTTGTACTGGACAGTCGAGGTAGGGAAGGTGGACATGAGACGTTAATACCAGAGCTTTTTTGTTGTGGTGCTTCATTCACACTTTGGGCTACAATGGGAGTGTGCTCGACATGGCTATGGTCTTCTTGGGGAGATTGAAAATTAAGTACTGCTTGTATGTTCATCTCTACACATGCATCAAATCCCAATATTTCTATGTCGTGAGGAACTTCAGCATGACTCGTTGATGGATTTTTGGTTGGAGATTGTGTTGATGTTGGAATTTGAGTTGGTTCTGTTGGACACAACCGCTTTACCAATGGTTCTGAACAAGAGGTTTTCATGTCAACAACTATGTTAGGGTCATTGGCAGGATCATGTCTCACTCTTTACATTGCCAACCTGGCCTTTTCTCTTGTTGAAATATTGTAACTTCAAAGAATATTATATTTGTATTATTCCGGAGATGTTTTATTTCTCCAACGGGACTCTATTGTATATCCGGAGATGTTTATTCCTCCATTGGATTATGGGAACTAGGGTTATTAGATATACTATGTGGGGATCGGCCCGAAGTTATTTTATTGGAGGTTATTAGACTCAATTTGACAAGTCAGCCTCATAGGGTAAAAAGTTAGTTGGAAAACAAGTATAAGTAGAGGAGGTTGTTCCTCACTTAACTCACTTGTTCTCACACTTCTATTGTGCGCATAGGAGAGAGAGAGAGTTTTGCATAGGAGGAGAAGGAGCTATTGTTGTGGTCTACTATCTTGTATTGGGTTGATTATCTATATTGAGGAAAGCTTTGCTGGGTTTTCTACCCCATGAGGGTTTCCCAGGGTATATCTGTGTCTATCTTGTGATTGTGTTTCTTTCAGTGATCTTGCTTGTGCATTTATGCTAGAATTTAACATGGTATCATAGCTATCCTGAATAAGACATCTTTCACAAGGTGAAAATATCTCTATCTCTCTCTCTGGTGAAAATTAGGGTTTCTACAAAAAGTTGGTATTGTTGAATTCTAATTACATGGCTGGATAGCCCTTCTCAAAGCCAATCTTTTGAGCCCTAGATCGAACTTTTTGGTTGGGTAGAACTCCGGGAAAGTCAAACCCTAGTTTGACAAAAGTGCGATAAAACCAGAACCAGAATTCTACAGTAGATCTGAAGTTCGTTGGTCAAGTTTGGATGCTGAAAAATTGAAGTTTCCAGAAAGTAAGTACATCAGTCGCCTCGCCTCAGTCAAGCCAATCTTTTGGTGAGGTCAGTTTTTCATTTTTGGAATTTTCAATTTTTAGTGACCCCCTGGGCAAGATGGCCCCAAGTACTAAGCTTGAAGACAAGATAGAGGGTATAGAGAATTTCTGAGCATGGAAATATAGAATTGGTCTCATTCTTGAAGAGAATGATCTTGCTCATTATATCAAAGATGAGATTGCAGAACCTATAGAAGATGAATCTAAAGAGAAGTACATGAAAGATTTGATTAGGGCAAAGAGAATCATTGCTAATTTTATTAAGGACCACTTGATTCCCCAAGTGGCATCCAAGAAGACCCCAAGGAAATGTATGATGCTCTCTCCAGAATGTATGAGGGAAAGAACATCAATAGGAAGATGAGCCTGAGAGCTCAATTGAAGAACACCAAGATGAATAAAGGAGAATCTATTCAAGACTATTTCTCAAGGGTTTCTCAGTTCAAAGAACAACTAGATGCTATTGGAGATACTCTTGATGAAGATGAACTAGTCATGACTACTCTAAATGGTCTCACTAGACCTTGGGAGTCATTCATCCAAACCATGTGTGCCAGAAAAGAAAGTATGAAGTTTGATGTGGTTTGGGAGGATTGCATTCAAGAAGAAGCCAGGGTTGCCAACAGAGAAGCATTGCTTAAGGAAGATGACCAAGCCTTGGCCACCCACACCAAGAGAAGAAGGAATCAATCCTACTTTAAGAAGGATAGTCACAAGGAGTCTCATCCTCCACAAAGATTTCAAAAGAAAAGAGGATCTAATCAAAGAAGAGATTACTCCTCATTCCAATGTTTTACTTGTCACAAAATAGGACACATTGCTAAGGACTATCCTCTGAAGAAGAAAAAGGGTACTCACCACAAAAGACATCAAGCACATCTTGCAGAAGATGATAGTGAAGAAGAAGTTGAAGAGGAAGAAAGGCCTCACAAGAAAAGACCTAGAAGAGAAGAAGAAGATGAAGAAAGGACCTTCTTCAAGAAAATATCTAGAAGAAGTGAAGAAGAAGATGCAAAAGAGTATGTTCTATTCTCCACACTCTCTGGATCTATAACACCTAGAGAAGGTACATGGGTTATCGATAGTGGTGCTTCAAAGCACATGACAGGACAAAAGAAGACTCTATCAAAAGTTGAAGAAAAGACCTCCCCACAAAAGTTATCTCTAGGAGATAACTATCAATATCCCATCAAGGGAATTGGTGAAGCAAACTACAAACTTGATTCTGGAACCCCCATGAAGATGAAGGAAGTTTTGTATGTTCCAGGATTGAAGAAGAACTTGCTTTCCATCTCAACATTGGACAAGAAAGGCTATAGAGTTGCATTCATTGATGGACAAGTATTAATGTGGTCCAAAGGTAAATCTATTAAGGATGCAATTGTCATTGGTGAAGAGGAAGGAGGTTTGTACAAGCTCAAGGGTCATCCAGAAGCTGCCCTTGTACATGAAGTCACTAGCCCAAATGAGCTATGGCATAGGAGACTTTCTCACATTAACTACAAGGAATTACCTCATGTAAGCAAGGTAGTTGTAGGTCTACCAAACTTAAAGGTTGACCATGATGGCACATGCAAAAGATGTGCAAAAGGGAATAACATCAAGAACCCATTTCCAAAGAGTGAAACAAAGACCAAAAGCATTTTGGAATTGATCCATTCAGATGTATGTGGACCAATGCCCTCCACATCTTTAAGTGGATATGAATACTATCTCACATTTATTGATGACTATTCAAGGAAGAATTGGATATACTTCTTAAAAGGGAAGAATGAAGTTTTTGGAAAGTTCAAAGAGTTCAAAGCATTGATAGAAAATCATTCAAAAAAGAAAATTAAAATACTCAGAACAGATAATGGCGGAGAATATACTTAAAAAGATTTTGAAGATTTCTATAAAGAAGCTGGAATCAAGAGAGAGATAACTAATCCCTACAATCCCCAACAAAATGGTGTTGCGGAAAGAAAGAATAGAACCATCATGGAAGCTATAAAAACAATGATACATGATCAAGACCTACCTATGTGTTTATGGGCTGAAGTAGCTAGAACAACAGTCTATGTACAAAATAGACTATCCCATAGTGCCCTTGATTTCAAAACTCCAGAAGAAGTGTTCACAGGAAAGAAGCCTGAGGTAAGTCATCTTAAAATATTTGTATGTCCTGTATACATTCACATTCCAAAAGAAAAGAGAACCAAGTTGAATCCTTCTGGAAAGAAGGGAATATTTGTTGGATATTGTGAATCATCCAAAGCATTCAGAATTTACATCCCAGGTTTTCATCATATGGAAATTAGTAGGGATGTGACATTTGACGAAGAAGCAGCTCTCAAGACATCTAGGAAGTGCCAACATGAAGAAATATATGAAGAAGACACACCTTCCAGGATCACAGAGGTTGCACCCATTCCTGAAGATACTACACCTGAAGACCATGACTTGCTAGAACCACAAGAACCCCCCATTACAAACTTATCAAGAAAAAGAAGGCCAGCATGGGCCAAAGACATTATTCAAGGAGCTGAAAAGTAAGGAGCTCCTGAAGGCTCCACTAGAGAAAGGAAGAAACCAAAGCTAGTATCCAACTATATGGCTTTGATGTGCAATCTAGTGGATCAGGAACCTACTAGCTATGAAGAAGCAGTTCAGAAGAAAGAATGGGTAGAAGCAATGACAAAAGAATACTAGTCAATAATGAAAAATGATGTTTGGGATATAGTTCCCAAACCAAAAGATAAAAGTGTAGTGTCCTCCAAACGGATATTCAAGATAAAACATGCTGCGGATGGTAACATTGAAAAATATAAGCCAAGATTTTTAGCCAGAGGATTCTCTCAAAAAGAGGGAATTGACTTTAAAGAAACATTTACACCAGTTGCTAGGTACACTTCCATTAGAGCTATCATGGCACTTGCATCGATGATGAAATGGAAACTACACCAGATGGATGTTAAGACAGCCTTCCTGAATGGTGTAATTGAAGAAGAAGTGTACATAGAACAACTACTTGGATTTGAGGTAGAAGATGGAAGAACTCATGTATGCAAACTAAAGAAGGCTTTGTATGGGTTGAAGCAAGCTCCTAGAACTTGGTACGGAAGGATTGACAGTTTCTTGACAAGCATGGGATTTACCAAGAGTAAAGATGATCCTAACCTTTATCTCAAAGTTATGAATGATGAACCTGTTATATTATTATTATATGTAGATGATCTATTTTTGATTGGAAATGAGAGATAGATTATCAAGTGCAAGAAGAAGCTCTCTTTAGAATTTGAGATGAAAGATCCTGGATTGATGCACTACTTCTTAGGCTTGGAAGTATGGCAAGACCCAAAAGGAATATTTCTAAATCAGGGTAAGTATGCTGTGGAGATTTTGAAAAGATTCGATATGTTGGACTGTAAAGCCATGGCCACTCCCATGGACTCCAACTTGAAGTTACTAGTAGATAACTCATCAGAGTTAGTGGACATAACTCTGTATAGACAGATTATTGGATCATTAATGTATTTGACTAACACTAGACCAGACATATGTTTTGCTGTGAATACCTTGAGTTAGTATCTGGTGGAACCTAGAAGAGTTCACATGATAGTTGCAAAACATGTGATGAGGTACTTAAAAGGTACGATAGATTTTGGTCTTTACTATAGTGGAGATCATGATTTCAATTTGCATGGCTACACTGATGCTGATTGGGAAGGAAGTGTATCAGACAAGAAGAGTACATCGGGAGGATGTTATTGTCTGGGATATGCTATGATCTCGTGGTATAGCAGGAAGCAGTCTAGTGTGGCTCTCAGCATAGCTGAAGCAGAATACATAGCTACTTGCTCTGCCAGTTGTGAAGCAGTATGGCTTCGTAAGTTATTATCAGGACTGTTTGACTTAGAGATGGAACCAACTATGATTCTATGTAATAACCAGAGTTGTATCAAGATGACTGAGAATCCAGTATTTCATGATAAGTCAAAACACATAGAGATCCGTTATTTCTATATAGGGGATATGGTGCAAAAAGGAGCTATCAAGCTCGAATATGTGAGAACGGACGAGCAAGTTGCTGATATACTAACCAAACCTCTATCTCGTGTAAAGTTTGAGCATTTTTGAGACAAGCTTGATGTAGTTCAAAAGGACTCTCCTCGAAAGGGGGAGTGATATGATAGATGAAGATATCTTTGGGTATTGGTATCAATGTGGATACCTATATTGATGATGAGATTGCTTATCTAGATTATATGTTTGCTTGTATTGATGAGGATACTTGCATCTATGTTTTGTTTGCTTGTATTGATAAGGATACTTGCATCTATGTTATGTTTGCTTGTATTGATGAGGATACTTGAATCTATGTTTTGTTTGCTTGTATTGATAAGGATATTTGCATCTATGTTATGTTTGCTTGTATTGATGAGGATACTTGCATCTATGTTTTGTTTGCTTGTATTGATAAGGATACTTGCATCTATGTTTTGTTTGCTTGTATTGATAAGGATACTTGCATCTATGTTATGTTTGCTTGTATTGATGAGAATACTTGCATATGTACTTGTATTAATGAGGATACTTGTATTGATGATGTGTATACTTGTATTGATTAGGATACTTGTATTGATGATGTGTATACTTGTATTGATGAGGATACCGTATCGATGATGTGCCTACCTGTTTCAACGATAAGGTTGAAGATGAGGTTGCTTGTTCCGACGATGAGGTTGATGGAGGATTGTATCATCCTTGGACTTCAGTCCTAAAGTGATCCGTAGACAGATGTCTTTGAGAATGCGGTTCCTAGTGAACGATGAGGATTGTATCATGCCTGGACTTCAGTCCTAAAGTGATCCGTAGACAGATGTCTCCGAGAATATGGTCCTTAGTGGACGTATATAGGATTGCATCGTCCCTAAGCATTTGGTTCAAAATGTACATGACAGGATTGCATCATCCTTGGACTTACGTCCTAAAGTGATAGGGATTGATCATCCTGTAAGTGGATCAGGATTGCATCATCCTTGGACTTATGTCCTAAAGTGATAAGGACTAATCATCCTGTAAGTAGATTGGGATTGCATCGTCCCTAGACATGGTGAGGTGTCTTAAAGTGATAAGGACTAATCATCATGTAAGTAGATTGGGATTGCATCATCCCTAGACATGGTGAGGTGTCTTAAAGTGATAAGGACTAATCATCCTGTAAGTAGATTGGGATTGCATCATCCCGAGACATGGTGAGGTGTCTTAAAGTGATAAGGACTAATCATCCTGTAAATAGATTGGGATTGGATCGTCCCTAGACATGGTGAGGTGTCTTAAAGTGATAGGGATTGATCATCCCGTAAGTGGATCAGGATTGTATCATCCTTGGACCTATGTCCTAAAGTGAGAGGGATTGATCATCCCGTAATTGGATCATATGTATTGCAGGATATGTTGTTGTTGTATTGATGATCGAGTGGATCCAGTTGATGATGATGCTGATGATCATGTGATGATGATGCTGATGATCGTGTGATGATGATGCTGATGATCATGTGATGATGATGCTGATGATCGTGTGATGACGATGCTGATGATCATGTGATGACGATGATGATGATCATGTGATGATGATGCTGATGATCGTGTGATGATGATGTAGCTGTTCGAGTGCTGCAGAAGCTGAAGACTCAGTACTGAAGATGTTGATGTTCCAGTATTGAAGATCTTGAAGATTTTCCAGTAACTGCTTGAGTTACTGATGATGTATAAAGAAAGCTTCCAATGATTTATAGATGTATCATGTATCATGTAGTCGATGATTCCTTGCTCCTGCAGTTGTTGTTATAATATCCTTCTCGTTAAGGGGGAGTGTTGAAATATTGTAACTTCAAAGAATATTATATTTGTATTATTCTGGAGATGTTTTCATCCTCCGACGGGACTCTATTGTATATCCGGAGATGTTTATTCCTCCATTGGATTATGGGAACTAGGGTTATTAGATATCCTATGTGGGGATTGGCCTGAAGTTATTTTATTGGAGGTTATTAGACTCAATTTGACAAGTCGGCCTCATAGGGTAAAAAGTCAATTGGAAAACAAGTATAAGTAGAGGAGGTTGTTCCTCACTTAACTCACTTGTTCTCACACTTCTATTGTGCACATAGGAGAGAGAGAGAGTTCTACATAGGAGGAGAGGGAGCTCTTATTGTGGTCTACTATCTTGTATTGGGTTGATTATCTATATTGAGGAAAGCTTTGTTGGGTTTTCTACCCCATGAGGGTTTCCCAGGGTATATCTGTGTCTATCTTGTGATTGTGTTTCTTTCAGTGATCTTGCTTGTGCATTTATGCTAGAATTTAACATCTCTTACGTCATTGACCTTTTCAATGGGAAGATTCCTTCTAGTTTATTTTTCTCTATTACGTGAGTTTCCCATCTCCAAAAGTCTTTTTAACAAAACTACGAGGTCTACCCATACAAAAGAAACAACAAATAAGATATTAGTTCAATTATACAATGAACTTGACACATTCAAACATAACTTAACACTTTACAAATTTAACATATACAACTACAAACTATGATGGTTTATTTGTGTTAGACAACATATCTAAGGCAAGGGGTTAGTGTGTAGTATGCTAAGAATAGGTAAATTAGCCTAGGATAGGGTTCAGATGGAAATAATATGGTATCCTATGGGTTTCATAATTATCAAAGAAATAAACTATAAAAGAGACATAAAGACAAACTACCCTCCTTATCATGTATAACAAATTATGTATATTGAAATGATCTAACAAGTTATATAAGCCATTCAAAGTTGAAGTCACGTGAAGTTTGAGTTATCAACTTATCTGAATCGAGTCTCCCATGCAAAATCAAATCAAACTGTTTTTCGAGTTGAGAACTCAAGCGTACAGTAGAGTATTCATGTGTTTGCAGGTATTACAGTTATAGGACTAGCACTATCTCCTTTGTGTTCAAAAAGTAGTGGAAGTCACACGAAGAGGACTAAAATATTCCTCCTTTCCAACACCCTAGGATGAGATGACATTACACGTAATAAGCTGCATTACCTATGAGGCCAGACACAATATAGTACTTGGTTATCACTCTAAATTTATTCCCCATCTAATTCATCAGATAAACATAATTATCCCTTACAATTCTGATCAATATAAGTGATGGTTGGTCAAGTGTAGAATGGAGAAACTAGTGTCTTTCCTATCCATGAATTCATAAAACTTCTTGTAATAACACCCTACAACAGAGATGCCTAAGGATGTCTTGGGAATAGTTTGATAGTTTTTCTACATCAAATAAGATAAAGAGAATAAGTTTACTAATTACACAACGAGGAGGTTGTAAATTCCCCCAAGGAAGGAGAATTTAATGAGGTAGAGGCAAGTAGTCAAGCTCAAAGGCATGATATTAAATAAACATTATGATAAACGTAGAATGAAGAGGAGAGCATGGACAAAATGTCATGAACTATTCAATATGACCCTCTCCCATGATTGCTTCTTAGGATTTTATTCAAATTGAAGAGTCTCAAGAGAGAACCTCATCCATGCCATCCTTGTGTGAAATCAAAATATATTCATGGAAATAATTATTGGTTTACATTGTATACTTCAACTTGTCTAGTGAATATGAGTTTTTTTTAGATGTGAACTTGGGAATTCTTCTTCTCAAATTCATTGTTTCCTATGCATGGATATTGTTGTAGGCATATGATAAAACACAAAGGAAAAGGAGGATCTCGAATATTGTGAATGAAAATAGTTATTTACAATTCACCATACCTATAGAAATGATCTCCACTTGCAATGGAAACTAGTAGCTTGAATGTATCCACTAGATTCTAAGACCACTAAAGATGTTTGTTAGATTCCAAGAGTGATTGTGTGTCCAATAGATCAATGAGTGTCCAAAATCTCAATGAATGTGAGCCA
Source organism: Larix kaempferi (assembly GCA_027924585.1). Classification (NCBI taxonomy): domain Eukaryota; kingdom Viridiplantae; phylum Streptophyta; class Pinopsida; order Pinales; family Pinaceae; genus Larix; species Larix kaempferi. The sequence continues at coordinate 942,111 of BSBM01000972.1, forward strand.
ATAAGCAACTTGGAAGAGCTTGAACCCGCGCAAGAGTGAAAATTCTGTGTTTTTTGGTAGCATTCCCGGGAACATAAAACTTAGTTTTTTTAACAAGCAGCAGACACGTGCATGCATGTTTACATGCGTGCATGTGTGTTTACATGTGCACACACGTGTTTACATGCACACACGCATGTTTTCTATGCGTACACGCCATCAGCGCGTATGCGCTAAAACATGCGCACAAACCCATGCATAATGTTTACACTATTAATTGACCAACGTTTATGTCATTTAATGCCAAACATTCAATACTTCAAAAATGTTGCATCCTTGACATTTGATGCGTTATGATTCATGAGGTTATAATGACCCATGTTTTGGTGCACGTGTGTGTGTATTAGTATTGGTTACTTAAACCCTGATAGTCCTAGTTATTATGCATAAATATGTTAGACATGGAGACCTATATGGTTGCTTAGGATATTCATTAATGATGATCATTGATAATTTATTATAATGTTTATAGACCTTAACTATGATATTTATTGATTGTGTTTATTATGGTGTTGGTATTCCTTAATTTTGACGATGTTCCTTCATACTTGACAATGGTTTGTGATTTGTAATGTGGTACATGAGACTTATACTAGATGATGTTGCATATGTGTTATTAGAAAAGGTTAATAAATTGCATACATTGGACTATACTTCAAAAGCGGATAAATGAATGGCTAAAGAGAGGGAGGTTAAGGAATTTAGGTATTTAAGGGTTTATGACTTAAGGCGTAAGGTCTTAGGTATTTGGACTTTAAGGACTGTGGGTTAGTTTTTTAGGAGTTAGGGTTGTGGGATTACAGGTTGAATGGTTCAATGGTTTAGGGGTTAAGGGATCTAGTGCTTTAGGGAGAGTGAGAGGTAGAGAGAGATAGAGAAAGAGAGATAGAGAAATGGGATATGGGATATGGGAGAGATAGAGAGAAATAGATCATGGAGTTAAGGGGGGAGCAGTAGCATCTCACGTCATACCTACAAGGGTTGCGCTCGGTGCAACGCCACGTGGGATTTGAAATGTAAACATGCTTAGATGGTGAAAGAAGAGGATTGAGACCTAAATGAACATTTCATAACTGAGGAGCTACGATATGGGGATGAAATGATTTGGACCTTAGGCCCTAATTCATTTGGATATGAGTGTTCTTCACACCAAAGACGACCCATAGGGCCTCAAACATGGCCGAGTAAGGAAATAATACAAAAAAAACCCTCTCGTAAGTCCAACTTTCAAAAAAAATTGTAAGGGGCCCCTGGATTTTCCCTAGGGGGTTTTGTGGTCACAATAGTGGGATACATGAGCCATGAGTAGGTTTGGTAAACTGAAACAAGGGATTTAATCCCTAAATGACCCTCTCAATCTCAAGTTCCATGAACAAAACCTAAAAGCCACAATGTGATCCATCTATAAGGTGTATTTGGAATCAAAGTTGAATGTGAGTGTCATTACAATGTCTTGGGAATCATGTACGAGTATTAAACAAGAGCCTTTGTCAATAATATTTTCTTCTTCGGCATATAGACACCATTAGTTGTCCAATATAGATTATCCATAACATGCTTTATGCACTATGGATGGTTTTTGGGCCCTTAACCCTAGTCTTGGTAGAAAAACAATAGCCTCAAGCCCTTGGCCATGGTTTATGGAGGGAAATAACAATCTTAGACCCGAAACATATTTTGTCAATATTAAATGCAATGAATTCATCCTAAGACTATCATGCAAGACCATGGATATGTTGCAAGGCCTTGAACAACGTCAAAGAATGAAAACAGGTTCCTTGAGATCTTATTGAATCATAATGAGCTCAATTGAATTCCACTTGAGCCTTAATTGAAACTTCTTGACCTCAAGCGTCGTCAATAACACATAGAAGCCATGAAACTAGCCCTCTACAAGGAGTCTTTTGCATATGAATTGAATATGGCTGCCATTATGATGTCTTGGGCATCAAGGATTTATCTTGCCTCCTTAACCATGGCTAGTGGAGGGAAACAAGATCCTCCAACACTAACTCTTGCTTCTTAGGCACAAACACCATGAAAGATTCCCTTGACCACCACATATGAAATCTATAGGGTATTAGTCAACTTCAAGTGTGTTATGTGTGCCATGACTAGTTTAGTTGTGAACCAAAAATGGGCGTCAAAGTCTGACCAAGGTATAGGGACAACAAGAAGCTCCTCATGCCTTGAATGAAGCTTCTCAGGATCAAGCACCATGAACAACACCTACAACTCAAGAAGATTCTTACGATACGATGTTGATTGCTTCTTCAAACCACCACACATAACCCTTGTGAGGTATCTCTCAGCAGATGCAGAGGGATACATATGCCATGATTAGGCTACATCGCATGCCTTAAACAAGATTGTCTTTGACCCATGTCGGGAATGTTTTTTGAGGCCATGGATAGCGTTGTTGAGTATGTTAGTGGGATGCATTCCACATAAGTAGGTTTCATGAATTGGGAATTGGTCTATAGGCCTAAACATGCCTAGGTGGAACAAACAACCTCAACCATAAAGTAACCTTTTCAAGCTCAACTGCCATGGTTTGGGGAGGAAAACACTTCATCCTCGGGGCTTAAACATAGTCTCTTAGGTTCAATAGCCATCAAAAACAAGTGCAAATAATGGCATGGACCCTCTCTAAGGGGTCTTTACAATCAAAGTTTGATATGGATGCCATTAGAAGGTTTTTCTTAAAAAGGATGAGTCGTGGTCCCTTGACCATGGTCAAGGAAGGAAACTTTAAGTGCCTCGAGATATTGTTCAAACTTCTTGGAATTCGTTTCTTTAAATCCATCGACCAACACAAGAGTCTTTTGTAAGGGTTCTTTGTAGGCATCCAAGTGGGATATAAGGACCATGCATAAGTATTGTGCACTAGAAATGGGTGTTGACACCTAAACATGGTGAAGGGTGAAACATGGGGTTTAAACATTAATTGAACCTTTTTTAGTTTGTGAAGCATAAAAGCCACCTAGAAACCACATGAGCCCTCATTAGGGAGTATTTGGCATGGGATTTAGGTATCGGTGCCCTTAAGATGGTTTGTGCACTGTGGATGGGTCTTCATGCCTTGACCATGGTTGTGGTAATGAAACAAGAGCCTCTATCCCTTTATCATGGTTGGGGGAGGAAAACAAAAACCTTGGGCCCTAAGCATAGATTCTCAAGTTTAAGCACCATGAGCACATCCTTAGATAACCACATGGGACCATGGATAGATCAAATTGTATGCCCCTTGTAGGATTTCTTTATAGGCCTTTAAATGGGATATGGGTGTCATGAGTGGCGATCTGTGCAGTACAGATAGAGGAGGTTTACCAAATAATGATAGAGAGAGATGGGTGAAGAGGGTTAGAGCGAGAGGGGGAGGAGGTTTAAGGAGAGAGAGAGAGAGAGGATTAAGGAGAGAGAGAAGGGGGGGTAACGTAGAAAATAAGCTACTACAAAGATGGACAAAAAAACTACTAATGAACCAACTTCCAATTCAATATATACAAGCATAGAGATGCACAATAATTACAAACATTGTGCAACTAACGAGAATAAGGAAATGTATGAAAGTTTTTATTCATTACTCATGCCGCTCCAAACTACATTAATAGGGCCATGCACTACTACTTCAAGCCCAACCTATACATTTTCATAATGGAGAACCAAACATCACTACTATGGCTCTACTTGTCATCTTTACGCATCTTCTCCTTTAATCCCTTCTATGGTTGCTTCCTCCTATCCCTCCTCACATACAACTTTTACATATTTCACATGGTTGGAGGAATGCTAACAGATAGCAAGACTGTTCAGTTTCTAGCGTTATAGGTTTACACTCTTACCCAGGAACTGTTTCATCTTCTATTTGAGCAGTTAACCACTTGGTAGATACTTAGGAGTTGTATCACTCTTAACCCTTCCTAGGGTAGGTGAAGCATCCCACCTGCTAATATGTTATGCCAATCAGAGCCCAAAGTCACCTCACTCTTCATCCTTCATACAATAGGTGTACCATCCCACCTACTAATCCAATGAGTGGCATCGAGGGCATCCCAGTCCAACGAAGCCTCTGCCTTCTTCACAGCATTTTCCTAAGCCTGAGAGCTTGGTCCCATCGATTCCTTCGCTTCCAGGAAAGCTGTGCCACTGGGGCCTGAGTGACCCCATCTTTATCCTTCACCTTATGTTGATCTTCTTCCTGGTGCTTCTTCGCAACTAGCCATAGGGTTTCTTCCTTTTCCCTCTTGAAGGCCTCTAATGCATGATATCAACATACATCCAGATAGTGACATCGGGGGTCTTTTCACCTATGGCAAAGGCATCATTATGTCAGTGAAATTAGCTCTATTAAGCCTCATTTTCCTATATTTTTCTTCACTTTTGATAATCCCCTAAGGTTTCTCGAAGGCCAAGTCATCCTCCTCCTCCCTACGCTTCTCAGTAAATCCTTGAGCATTGGTTTAGGGGCAGTATAAAAGGATAATTTGCGGGAAACCTCCACTACAAGTTCTTTCCCTTGAAGTGAGAGAGAGAGAGAAAGATTAACGAGAGAGAAAGAGAGAGATATAGGGACATGAGGGGAGAAGAGGGGGAGGAGGGTTAAGTAGAGAGAGAGAGAGAGAGAGAGAGAGAGAGAGAGAGATAACTGTTATAGAGAGAGAGAGAGAGAGAGAGAGAGAGAGAGAGAGAGAAGATGAGGGTTAGGGGGAGAGGGGAGCATGGTTAAGGAGATAGTGAGAGAGGGGGGGAGGGGGGAGGGGCATGAGGGAGCTTAAGAAGATATGAGTAAGAGAGAGATGACGATGGTTATGGTTAGAGAGATGGATATAGGAGGGAGAGCAAGAACGAGAATAATTTTAGGTAGAGGGGAGGGAGAGGGAGAAGAAGAGGAAGCTCAGGTAGGTAGGGAGATAGAGGAGGATTGAAGGGGGGAGCGAGAGAAAGAGAGAGAGATAGAGGGGTTGAAATGGGGTTTCGGGGAGGAGGGTTAGGGAAGGACAGGAACAAACAAACGAGAGGAGGAGGATTAGAGTTAGTGAGAGGAGTGGAAGGGGTGGAAGGGGGGGTTTGAGATAGATGAAGATCAAAATAAAACTACATTTCAGATTGGTAAAAAATGTGCGCACGCATTACTAACGCATACACACTAAATAATGCCTATGCACTAAGACTATGTACGCATTAAATAGTGCATACACATTGTTTAGTGCGTACGTTCTCTTAGTGCGTACATGTGTATTTAAAATAACGCATATGCACCATTTAAATTTCTAAATTTTTGTGGGCAATTCCTTTCCCATCAACGTGGTGGATGACTTGGCCGCTTTGGTTTTAGGTTCAAGTTGCCAAACCAAGTGGCTTGGACTATGTTATAACAAAATACATCTTATTCTATAACTTCTTCTATTTTGAGCATGATTCTGTGTATGCTACACTTGTCCACTTCTAATGAAAGTGCACACACTTGTAGAACTATGTATGCAGATTCCGAATATGTAATTTTTTATTAAATCTAATATTTTTTTCTATTTATTATTTAATTTTAATTGCACTTTAACGTCAATCTTACAAAAAAAGTAGGTTATTTCTTTCGGCTATAAATTTTGATTGACTCACCTATTTTGAAAATGGAAAAGAACCAGCACTAGAACACTCGACCTAGTCATTTTAGGGCTTGGCTAACTTCCTTAATTTAAAAAATAAATAAAATTAACATAAATAAATATGGAAAAATAGCGTTGCACTAGAACGGCTTGTTATTGACGTTCAGATTTATGTTTTTCCATAAGTCCATTATGATTAACGCATCATGAGTGGCCAACATTAACTTGCACCAGCCCTATAGCCTTTTGTTGAATGTTGTGTTGAGCCTTCTAACTATTGATATTTGAAAATAAACTCATTCAGTTGTGATTTTTTTTTATTTTAGATATTTTATATTTTATTATTATCTTTTATGAAAGTTATGCATAAATTTTGACTATATTGAATGAGCCCTTGCAATATTTAAATCTTTATAATTGCAATCTTACACGATAATGGATGATGTGTATCATAGATTAGTTATAATTTTGAATAAAACAACTATTGCAAACTAACATATAAGCAAAGAATCGATAACAAGACATGTTTTTCATTTCTGTGCTATGTAATATCCTCTTCATTAGAATGTTCTCATTACTGGAAGCACATATTTAGAACATCTAAATCTTAGTAAGACATCTATTAACACACTTGCAAATGAACATACTTCCATCTAATGCTTTTCATATAAAAGCTTGCAATAAATAATTTTTTTTTTTTATGAAAATAAAAACATGAATTTGGTATTGCTTATAAAAGAATGAACATACTTCCATCTAATGCTTTTCATATAAAAGCTTGCAATAAATAATTTTTTTTTATGAAAATGAAAACATGGATTTGGTATTACTTATAAAAGATAATATTGAAACTTTAATATTTAATAGATTTCCTATTATTTATAAATAATAAAATTGAAAAAGCGCGAGATTATATTATTTTATAGTAGATTATGAATCTATTTTAATTTTACATTTACAACATCAATTACAGTCATATTGACCATTTAAAATATATGTAGCCTTAGAGTTTGATTTAAGTTACCAATGGGAAATGGGATGGTGATAGAGTCCAATTCTGTGGAGGATCATGGGGATCACGAGGTTAGAATTTTCTTTTAGAAAATCTCATATTTTAAATTTTAAATATTATGGAAAAAGTTAATAAATATTATTGTTTTGATTTTTATTTAATTTAGAATTGCATAATAAATATTATTGTTTTAATTTTTATTTAATTTAAAATTGCATATAGTTATCTATGAGCTTTCTCCATGAGCTATGATGGAGATATGTCAGTGTAATATTACTTTTTGAGAATACATTTTCATTTTTTTTTAAAATTATATAAGAATTAAGAAAACAATAATAAAATGTTTATTACTTATATAAATTTCTAACTTATAAATAACATACTTATAATGTACAATTTCCTATTATTTATAAATAACACAAGTTTATATATTATAAGTGTACTCATCATATTGATTTTATGGTAATAATTCAAAACTCAAAATAAAGAATTATATTAAAATAAAAATAAAAATAACTAGTTGATGCATGGATAACTAGAAGCTAATGCATAGATAGCTTTAGTTGATGCATGAATAAAGGACTTTGTGGCATACAATAAATAAGAGATAACTTATTACTTATTTGTGATATTTAACTTGTGACCTATTAGTCTTCATCAGCAACAAGTTAAGTGACTTGCTAGTATAGTGATTGTGCTAGTATACCTATATCAATAAAAAATATTTTTAAAACTCATTGTAAATACCCTCCAAAATGGTAGACTGAAAAGAGGTCGTAATAATGTTCAAAGAGAAGCAGAGAAGTGCTGCTGAGTCTTCCTTAAAAATTCTGCCATAAGTAGAGGACGACGGTATGACTACAATTTTATGAGTACACCAGTGTATGGAACGAGCCATCATTTGAGGAGGCTCTGCTCCAAACCCTACCGGTGAAGGCAGAGCCTCCTTGCAAGCAACCAAATGTGAAAACAATGAGAAAATTACCAGACATAACCCTCACATCATGCACTTTGAGGAGTGTACAATAGTTTTTAATGAAAAGATTGGTACACATGCTAGGTGGAGGGCCAGAACTGGATCATACACATTGGTAATGTTTTCATATATCATTTGCAATTGCGTTAAGGGTTTACCATGGCGAGGTGAGGTCGTGATTGCTAGGGGCGGCCCTATAATCCACCTTCCCTCATATACTTGACTATATGTATGTGCAGCTGTGAAATTAAAGATGGAGTTAGCATTCATTTATGCTAAATAAGCCACGACCGCATCGTCGTATGCCAACTCCATCCAAATCATATGTTATAGTTTGTATTCTAATGTGCTAGTCATATGTATAGCCTATCCATACATATGACTAGGTGAGTGAAAGGCTAAAGTTTATATTGTTTAATGTTAAAACATTAAGTTATAAAGTTGACACAAACTTTTGTTATGTTGTTATGCAATTAAATGTGATATAATAATAATACTTAGATTATATTAATAAATATTAATATTAATATATTATTATTCATTATAATATAATGTTAACTAAATTATATATATGATTCAAATGTGGTCGAACAAATATATAATGATTTATGTATCAAATGAAAGATAAATACATGGACTAAGTCTATAGAGGGATAAATAGTTTCATGAACGTGAATGACCTTGGAGCAATTAATTGATTTACAAGTATATTATGGAGTTTATGAAATAGAGCGAAGGCTAAGAACAACGATGACGTTCTCATAGGTAATAGAAGAATTAAACATCATACTGTAATCATGACATCATATTTAACTGTTGTTATGGTGGTATTAAAATGATTAATAAAAAAATAATTTGGAGTCGTTACAATAACCAAAGAATCTATTGATGGGTTGTTCATTAACCCTAGAACCAATCAACTAAGACGAAAAGTTTTTTTCATGGATTAGTGAACATTCCAACCATGAAAAGACAACTCGATTGAGAAAGATGTTTTTCTTCATATATTAGTGCACATTCCAACAATGAAAAGACAACTTGATAGATAGATGGTTTATTGTATGGATTAGTGCACATTCCATAACGTGTAACTTACTAAATTTTTTTATAAATAACACAAGTTCATTAATATGCATATCAATGCAAGATATTTTTAAAGAATAAGTAAAACTCAATTGGTAAATACACTCCATTTTGGTAGATTGAAAAGGAGGTCCTTTTGATATTCAAAGAGAAGTGTTGCTGGGAGTTCCTTACAAATTCCACCATAAGTAGAGGCTTGTGTCTCCAGTTGTATGAGTGCAGAAAGACCTAGGCATCATTTGATATGTTTGATTCAAACAAGTTTACATGATGATATTTCCACCCTTTGAAAGAACTGTGTGCAAACTCCTGTGAAGAGCACATGGGAAAGAATATGAATTTGTTTCTGTAATGGGAAGCTTGTTCTGTTGGATGGACGTTCTAAGTCCGATGCCCATGAAGACGGTCTTCATTTATGATTTTCAGTCCAGCCAATGGCGCCACGGAGCCGACATGCCCACAAGTCGATTCTGGTTTGCCTGTTAAGTTTCTTCTTCGAAAATCTTATCTCTGTCGGTGGCGGCAAGGATGAGCATGGTAACATTCTAGCAATTGTAGAATTTTATGATGTAAATCAAACAAGTTGGAAATCCTACCTCCCATGACACAGATGCCCAAACAATCTTCGAGTGTTTCCATGGAAGGTCAATTCATGGTAATAACTGGAACCAACATAGTTTTGCAGCGTCAAGTAGATACAAGTGCCGAAGTTTTTTATGAGAAGATGGCCCCTTGAAGCACGTTGGAAGACATATGGAGTTCAGAGATGCGTATCAAATGTTGTCATGGATTGTTGCAGTAGATTGATCACATACAAGTGTCCGTATGTAGAAACAAAACCCCGACAGCATTCATACGCATCCCTGATTTCCATAAGTCTTCCAACGTGCTCCAAGTTCCCGTCTTCTCATAAAAAAATCTACTTGATGCTGCAAATTAATCTATGTTTGTTCCACTTTTTACCATGAATTTCCCATCAATGAAAATACCCATAGATTGTTTGCACATTTGCTTTGCGTCATGGAAGGCAGGAAATCCCACTTCTCTGATTCCACATCGTTAAACTTCTGCAGTCGCCAGATTGTTACCATGCTCATCTTTGCGTCTAGTCACATAGATAGGATCTTTTGAACAAGATTCAAGAAACAGAACGGGCAAACCGGAATCGACTTGTGGGCATGTCGGCTCCGCGGCGCCATTGGCTGGACTGAAAATCATAGATGAAGACCTTCTTCATGGCGCCGGCCTCGTGTTTTTTGCATTAGAACGTCCACCTAACAAAACAAGCTTCCCATTTACTTAGACAAATTTTGACACCTTTCTAAATCGAAAAAAGTAAGGAATGGGGTGTTCTTTCCCAAGTGCCCTTAATAGGGTCGCATAAAGTTATTACAAGGGTGGGAATATCATCATTTAAACTTGTTTGAATCAAACATATCAAATGCTGGCTTTGACTCTTCCGTAGGTCTGTCTGTTTTTATAGAACTTGGGCTATTGATCATAGCCTTCTGACTCGTTCCATAGATCTTTCTGTTTTTACAGAACTTGGGCTATTGATCATAGCCTTCCGACTCGTTTCATAGATCTTTCTGTTTTTACAGAACTTGGGCTATTGATCATAGTCTTGCTTCTGCACACAACCCTTTAACATATAGTGGAATTTGTAAGGAACTCTCAGCAACAATGACAACACAACCCTTTAACATATAGTGGAATTTGTAAGGAACTCTCAGCAACAATGACAACACAACCCTTTAACATATAGTGGAATTTGTAAGGAACTCTCAGCAACAATGACAACGCCGCGGTCCTGCTGTTCAAGCTACGAAAATGGACATATTAAATGCCAGCTTGTTCCATAAGTCTTTATGTTCTCATAGAATTGGGGCTATAGAACCAAGTCTCTCAGCTTCTACACACAAAACTCAACTTATAATGGAATTTGTAAGGAACTCTCAGTAAAACCTCTAGTTGAACATCACTAGAAAGACAGGAAATAGCCTCCATTACTGACAACGCCGCTGACATCGACTACATCATGGAGGGAACTTACAATTTGAGTTTTACTTAATAATCAAAGAAAACTTTCATTGATGTGTATATTAAAAGCGTGCTATTTATAACCTAGGAAGTTGTAAATTGTAAATGTGTTATTTATAAGCGAGGAAGTTCTACATTATGATGCGTGAATACGATGAGAATTGAAAACAGATATTCGAGCATAAGCATGTGCTATTATTTCATATGAAAATAACGCCGGCTTGATGCTCGAATATATTTTTCAATTTCTAAGAAACGGATATCCATCTAACATAAATTAATCATGTAATCTTCAAATATAAAAAAAAACATCTAAACTGGAATCTTGATATTCCTACACCTTGAGTGTTTGAGCTCCCCTGGCCAATTACAAGACGCTGGTGAATCCAATCTTAATCTTCTTCCATGACAAATCCATTTCCACAGAGAGAGCCCAACTTAAGGAACTTGATGAGCTTATCTGGTTTATCAGCTTTTGGCTCTTTTATATACAAAACTGCCTACGTTTCCAGCCAATGCTTGAACTTTTTCCTGCATGGAGTACACAACACATTGAACAAGTTTCTCTAGAAGTATGAATGAAACAAACTAAACATAATCCATAATTGTATGACAAACTGTGAATGAATAAATGGAGTACTATATTATTGTTTCCATTCAACAAAGTATGGGAATAAACTGAAGAACACAATTGATGAGCTTATCTGGTTTATCAGCTTTGGCTCTTTTATATACAAAACTTCCTACATTTCCAGCTAATATTTGAACTTTTTCCTGCATGCACACAACACATTGCACAAGTTTCTCTATAAGTATGAATGAAACAAACTAAACATAATCCATAATTGTATGAGAAACTGTGAATGAATACATAGCATACTATATTTTTGTTTCCATTCAACAAAGTATGGGAAGAAGCTACCCTGTTATGAGAGAGTCAAGGGATACCCACTTCGAATCCTTTTCGCTTTGTGAAAGTAGTGTCTCCCATGGAGATTACCAGATTGGTTGTTATGCCCAAACACATGAAATGCCCAAACTCAGAGTTTACGAACCATTCTATTTGGGAACAAACAAACTCCACCGGGCATTTAGGCAAACTCGATCATGGAAACCATCGCGAGAAAGTGAATAAGAAAACTGAGAAAGCAGAGCAATTAGAAGAAAGAAAGTTAGAGGCAACCTATAAAGCAGCCGAAGAAGCCCAACGGATTGCTGGTAGTGGAATCGATATAGCGGCGTGGAGCCATACCGAGCTGAGCGTTACAATTATTTTAGTAACGCTCAATCTCTCTGTAATACATTCAAGCAATTTACCTCCAATTCAATTCCGTACGCACGACTTATTTTGTCATTAAATATTCACTATACAATTAATTTTTTATTGTTAAAAGCATTTACGTCAAAGAGAATTATCTTGATTATATATATATTAAAGCAAAACAAAGTGTGTGTCTTCTTAGGCTGGTAGAAGTGACCTTCCCAACGAATACCTTAAAAATATATCCAATCATTATCTACTCCAAGCCTCCTGGAGGCAAATAATTTTATTATTATTTAAATAAAATAATTAATTAATAAATAATTTTTTCTATATTTATGATAAAGTAATAAATTCTTTTAAAAATTATAAATAATTTTATTACTATTTTAAATATAATAATTAATTTGTAAATAAATTTATTATTTTTTAAAAATAATTTTCTTAAATATAACTTTAAACATTAAAAAGAACTAAATCAAACTAAATCAGAAGAATAACAATAGTACGATTTTTTTCTGCTGGAAAAAAAAAAAACTAAATCAAGCTAAATCATTTCATTTTTTCAAACTAAATCATTTGTTTTTCAAAATAAATGAATAAAACAATTCGATATAAAAAATAACTTTCTATATTTAATATCATATTTTTAAACTAAATTGATTTTAATTTTATTACTATTTGATATTTAGAATGTTGAATAAAAAACCTGTTATACAGATCTATGTTAACCTATATTTAAAAATTTCATTATATTTTATATTATATTTAGGATTCCCTTATTAAATTAAATTTATATATAGTTCTTCATTTATAATAAAAATTGCATTATATTATATTTAAGATTCTATATTAAATTTAATTTACATAAAAATTTAAAATGTTTTTTGCTTTAAAAACATTATATCATTTTAAAATGCTGAGTCTTACTTTCCAAGCAAGTCCAAATGAATCTTCAAATAAATAAAATTATTATTTTCAATGTTTTGAAAACATTGGGTTGATCGGAAAATTTTCATTATTAAATTTTATTTTTAATTTTTTGAATATAATATTTGGTATTCATATATTAAGCTATTATAATGTTTGGTAATAATTTTGGTATTTTGATAATTTCATAAAATTTGAATGATAATTACTGTTGGAGCATAGGCCACAACTATGGTAAAGCTACCAAATTTTTGGGGAAAAAGCACTAAGATTTGAAGGAAAAGTGTTAAATTTGAGGAAAAGCACCAATTTTGGGCAGAAATAAACAGTGCGCGGTACGGCGCCAGATGGACGATCTCACCGCAGATTGCGGGTCGGAAATTGTGGAGCTCGCACGCACAAGTCAAAGGAAAGAGTAAATAAGGTTGCCAAGTAGAAAGCTCAACCACCACAATAAATGAAGCATTGAAGGCAAAGTACAGGAGTTATGGTTGCTCGGACCAAGGAAGAGCAACGGGACGAAGCATTGAAGGCGAAGGACAAGGAGCAAAGAATGATGAAGCGACGCCCATACCCGCGATCTGTGCCAGAAATCACGGAGTCTGCAGGAAGCTGCGACGTGACTGCAAGAGGTGCCTACAGTACACCTAGCCGTGTCAGTGGTTAGGGTTTTTGGGGATCACTATTGGGGAAAGGCCCACAGTTTTGTAAAGGTGCAACCCTCAGGGCCACCTATATATATGTGTAATTGGAAAGGGAAAAGGGTTAGATGGGTTGGTTAGTTGGTTAGAGAATTAGATAGTTAGAGTCTCTGGTATTGCTATGTTTCGTAAAGCTCTTAATGAGAATCTTATGCATGTAAGAAGGCTGCGATCTCGCAGGAAGATCGCTTGGTGTAAGGGCCATTGTATGTATCAACCAGTCGCAAGAAGACTGAGGGGAATGTAATTGTATGTCTTTGTCATTGTAATATCTGTAGAAGAAGAGAATAGATCCAAGAGACGGGCTCCCAGCTATGTGCGTGGAGTTTCCCAAAAAGATCTAAGGCTACAACTGTGTGCGCAGCGAAACTGTGTTAGCTACATCTCAAGATAATATACAACTCAGTTCCCGTGGACGTGGCTTCCATCCTGGAAGTAAACCACATAATTCTTATTGTTGTGGTGATGCTTTATGTGATTGCATTTCTTGCTTTACTGTCTATGTTTCCATGAATGTTTCGCTATCTTTATGAATGAGTATGTAGAGTAAATCTTTGAAGCTCCCTTAGAAGTGTACTTGTGCATTGTTGAAGGAGTCGGTAAGAATACTGTCGCCACAGTGCTTAAGGAGTGTGTTACTATGTTGTGGCATGAGGGTAGACATGATACCTAGTGTATCAGGTGTGGCGGGTAAACGCCTCGTGCGCAGGTGCGGGGCTACCGCGTAGCTAGGCTGAGAAGAGTGAGTTTCAGCACTGTCGCGCTGCGAGACCAGTGGAAGGGTAAGACGCTCTGTTCAGGGGTTACCTACAAGAAGGGAAGGGAGAAGACTGTAGACTCCGCACCACCTAGGTTAAGGAAACCTGATTCCTTATCCCCCCATAGCCACTTCGGGTGAGACTTCGAGCTACTGCGCTGCTCGTTGTCAAAAGGGCCAGTGTGCCAAAGGGGTGTTTGTTGCTGCGCATCCTGAAAACCCGGGTCTGTCCAGAAAGCAGCCAACAAGTAAATATCAAGGACAATATGGAAAGCAAGTAGTATTAAATGTTGGTTTGTATATCATATGTTAGATTTTTGTTTAAATTTTCACTTAGTCTTTGTCACACCTATATATAGGGTGGTTGATATGCTTACTAGTTGCTATAACTTTTTATCTACAATATTTGTACTATCTTTTCTATATTATTCCTAAAGAGTCTATCATCTTTGTGGACTTCACTTGTGTTCTTTGTAAGCCATGAATTAATTGAGCTAAATAATAATCAACAATGATAGAGCCACCATTACAATCTATATCCATGACATCACAAGAGACTCATGAATGGTTGCAAGAAGTTTCTACTCCTTTTCATTGCAATAAGAACACATGCTCTTTGTTCAATTAGAAACACGTGGGCAATTTTTAGGAACACACATATTTGTAAATAGATTCCCCTCCTCACAAAACCTCGTTAGGAATATTTGTCTTTTAGGAACATGTGGATTCCTAAACATGCACGTATTAGGAATGCAAGTGCATTCCTAATTTTTTTAAACAAAAAAAAGGATGACTACTAAATTTTTATTCGACTCTCCCGCGTTGATTTAAATAGGAATTTAACAAACATGAGCACATTCTAGAAGGATCTAGAGTAACAAGGAAGTACAATCATCTATTGATAGAGAGCATTTGTAGTTAAGTTTAATTTTTCTTACCACTTTTATACTTTTTACATTTTAGAATTTTTCATATTTTTAAAAAATATGTTTTTATTGTAAATTGTAGTTCTTATTCCACGTAGATGGTAAAAAGTCTTGATCCAAATGGCAAATGAAATCACGATCCCCGATAAGACCCATGATGCATTGAAGTAAATCAAAAGTTAGATGAGCTTAGAAATTCTATTGGGGATCCTGGGAACACAAGTCAATTGTCACTAATTGATTACCTTAACATGTTTATTGCTTCCATTAGCTATGCCATGGCCAATTATCTTATATATTTGACAATGGGTCCAAGATGGGAGATTTTTACTCATGTGGAATTAGTAAGGATTAAGAGGTTAGAAAATTGAATATAACTATAATATTCCAAGTTTGTACCCTTGTTAATAAAGTCCTAAAGACATAAATAATTTTGATTACATGTTGAGTTGGGAAAACTCTGGAGCATCAAAGATATTTAAACTTAAATACTTTTGAATCGATGTTGAGTTGGGAAAACTTTGGAGCATAAAATAAACTTAGATTTTAATACTTTTGATTCAATGTTGACTTGGGAAAATTTTGGACTAGGGTGGGTGCACAAATATGCTCCCTAAATCCATTGCAATGAGGCCGCGCTATCGGGGACAAAAAGAAGGTGTGTGTGCACCTAAGGAAGCACGTTGCACACGCTATCAGGTTCAGTACCGAACCGAGCTGCATGCGCGCTTCTGCGCGTGCACGTTTCGAGCGCATACATGCCCAAAAGCATGCACGCGCACTTGTTAAGCAAAATAAATAAATTAATAGGGAAGAATGCATTCTATTTTCTTCCAATTGACCAACCCTCACTCACCTGGTTTGTACGCGGAGCAAGAGACCACTACACTCACCTATTGCACTCAAAAACTCCCTCAATCCATCCACCAAGTGATCATCAATTGCATTGGATAGGTAAGATCATTGTTTTTTGTCATTTTATTGATTTTTGTTTGTTTATTAAATTTTTAATAATTCCCAAATTAGTAAAATAATAGACATTTTTTCAATTGCGGAGTCTAAACCTATACAATGAATGAAAAAAATGTCAACATGGAGTCCGGTGGAACACAAGAAAACAAAAATCTTGGAACCAATGTAAACCCTAAAGAAAATCAAAATGCCCAAGAAAATCAAAACCCCCAACAAAATTTCGACCAAGACGACTTGAACCATTACGTAAATGAAATGGGAGTGCACACTCGAGAACCAAGAAACACAAGGGAACCATCTCGAGTGTCTCTTTCCACCTCAATTGAGAGCTCAATTGACTCCCTCATCCATGCACATCGCTAATTGACTGACATGACCAAATATAGAGCTAGGATGCGGGAGTATTATTCCACGGGCATTTCCAAGGAGAAAATAAAAATATTGAATATTACAAATGTCCAATTATACAGTATGTTCGCCAATCCAAGAACACAACAACCACCATAAAATAGAAATCCACATGTCTACATGGATTGGTGTCATTTCCAACCATGGAGGGAAAATTAGATGCATAGGTGGTTCATGGTTTACGATAAAAATCCCTGCAATAATAGGGAGGTTCCAGAGTACTTCCTTTGGCAACTGTGGGTTGAGTTTCTGCTCGGTTTACATGTCAACAACTTTGGCATAACTGTGTTCTAGGGTGTTGGGCTTGGATCTTCTCAAGATCGACCTGCTTCCAGGAGGAACCCACTGAGAGGACCACCATTTCCTAGGCGTGAGCCCAACCCATCTTCCCAACCACCTCTATTACCCCATAAACTTTATCAGATCAAAGGAGCGATGAGGAGTGTTACACATGGACTCCTTAGACACACCTCCTTTGTATTAGAGACTATAGTGGAGAGACAGGTTGACCTTGATAAAGAATTAGGTGCAGGGCCTTCATGACAGAGTCTGGATAGACCTATGACTAGTGGTATCCATGTTGGTCCTTCTAGTTCAGCGGGGACAATGCCACATCCTTGTCTCCATTGTGGGAACAATTGCCCTAGCCCAATTGAGGGCTGCTATATGGAGTAGGTTAGCACTTTTTTTAATGTGTTTTCAATCATCACTTGATAATTTGTAAAGTAATTTTAAATTATTTTGTAATTTCCCTTGTTAGGAATTTCATTAAAATGACAATTTTTCACTTTTTCCCCTAGTTAGACCTTTGACTAGTTTTGCGCTCTATGTCCCCAAATTGCTCCAATTGCTCCCAAATATTCTGAGAAGGTATATGGATGATGTTAGAACATAAATATGTGTTTCATGGATGCTTTTGGACCTTTAAAATACTTCTGCAAATCCTCTTTCAATTCTGGACAATGCAGGGAATTTTACTAGTAATTTCCCTTTGACTAGTATTTGTCTCCAGGTCTCAAATTAACTCCAAATGCCTTCAAATATTCAAGGAAGGTGTATGAATGATATTAGGACTTGAATATGATGTTAAGGGATGATATATGGCCACCAAAATACCTCTGCAAACTCTCTTAAGATTCTGGACCAAGTATGCAATTTTACTAGTAATTTGGGGTTCAAATCCCCCTAGGATAAGTACTGAAAATGGCTTCCCAAATGCCCCCAAACCCACTCAAATTTCTGAAAAAAGGTGGGGAATGTAGTAAGGATGTTATTAAGGTCTCATTTGCACCATTAATTAATTATTATATCTATTCCAACCCTCTCCCATTTAGCTACAAAAATCACCCATTCGACCCTTGGGGAAATGACACTATTTCTTCTCCCAATGCAATTAAACTGAGTAAAAATACTTCAAATGCTCATGTACAGTACATGAAACTTGTAAAATACATCCACGGCAGTCTATTAATCATAAATGTATCATATAAATATCCATTCATTCGAAATCATCAGCATTACATTGGTTCAAAACAAGGTAGTGGGGAAATGACACTGTTCTTTCATTAAAAAAGAGATTTACACATTTCGACTTGGAATTTTGACCTGAAACATTTTGGAGATGAATAATAGAGTATTTAATTCATATTAAAAAATAAATGGGGCATTATAAGATCCCCCAAAGAGTACAATAGCTCACCAAAAATGCCCTCCCTCAAGGATCAAGAATATGCCATCAAAACTGGAAATGGTTGAAGGAGTGAGATGCAATAGAAGAAACCATGAGATTCCATATAGCTTACACATACAAATAAAGAATCCATTAAAGATCCAAATGAAAGGTCTGAATGGCCTTTCCAATTACCAACTTGGATGGGAATCTTTCACCCTCGAAATTGGCTAAGGCAAGAAACTAGTCATCCACTAGCTCTCCCTCTTCACAAATGCAATTGCAAATTCTAAAAATGATCAAAATATGGTTTAATTATTTGTTATTGAAATTTATAAAATTCTAATGTCCTCCATCGATCGAATTCCTTCCAAGAAACTCATGCCAACTCAAGTTGGGAAGAGATTCCAAAGAACACCACTTGTACAACAATTCCTAGTCTCCCACTTCCACCAAATCACACGTGGAAGAATCTTAGCTTCCCTAACACCCTTGAGCTCCCTCTTGGAGTATATTTTTATCCTTGACATGTCATATATGTCATATGTCATCCTTCAGGTCTGATTTGTGTCATAGGTGTCATAGCATCTTCATCATTGTTGTCATAGAGCTAGGGAATCTAGCCCAAGTGTCTCACTAGCTCCAAATTGCCTCTTCCTCTTCCATGGGAATTACTCTTCCTCTATATTTCGACCTCATTGACTCATGCCAAGTATTATTGACCTTACAACTCATCCCAAGAACATTAGGCTTCCCATGGATTCGAAATTGCAAGAAGAGGATGCCATGTGGCACATAAATTCTAGCTTGTGTGGGTCCCACTTTCTCCATGTGTCTTCATGATCAAATGTCACTTTGATTTTCACTTGTATATATTTATTCATCTCCTTTATTAAATATTTATGTCATCCTAATGTTCCAACATCATTTATTGTCCCCATTATTCCAAATCCCAAAGCTTCCACCCCAAACCTACGAAACTAGTAATTTTCCTCCTTGGCAATTATTTGACCCTTAACATCAATTTCACAAACTCTAATGAATATGGCCAATGTGATTAGGCCATTGTGACCCAATGCCAAATTTTGGACATGACATATTTGTGTTTGAATTAAACTATTATTTCAATGTACATCTATTTAGAGCTGAGACGATGCCATGGGAGAACGTAGGATCTCCAAACCTGGACACAGAAATGGCAGCTAGAACTAAAATTGCGGCACCTCACATGGAGGTATTTTCAGTACCTCAAACAATATTGTTTTTACTTATGTCATTCCTATTATTCATGTATTTATATTTATGACATACACAATGATAGTTTGTACAATATTTTTTAATATTTTGATTTCCTAAATAATTACTTGTTTAATATGTTCATAATGTGTATTCATTTTGGTGTCCACATGTACGCCCAGACTACAATGACCAGCCATCTCCACCAGGGATCGATAGGTCACCATATGCACAGGTATAATGTGTAGTTAAAGGCACGCTTTTAATTTGAATTGTTATGACTTACTATGGTTTAATTTGATTTTTGTCTACTAAACTATGATATTACAAATGTATATGCAGGGGCCAAAACCAACTGCAGGTGAAACTATTCCACATCCCCACTTTAGTCCCATGTCTCCACCCTCTCACATGAGTCTCCCCCCTCGCTTCCATCTAGACCACTCCCTCCGTCCACCCCCTCCCTTCCATCCATATTCCTCTCTCTGTCCATACTCCCCCATCCGTCCATCCTTCCCCCTCCACCCATCTTCCCCCATTCGTCCACACCCCCCGTCTATACATCCTCCCCCATTCATCGATGACCCCCGTCTATGCATCCTCCCCCATTTGTCCACTCCCCCCCCTCCAACCAACTTCCCCCCTTCGTACACAACCTCCCTTGTATCCATCCTCCTCCCTCTATCTAGGACTACCCTCCCATTCACCATCCCTCAACATCCCCCCTATCCCTTTTGGGTCGATACCCCTTATCTTACAGCCGGTAGGGGTTCATCGTCCATGACGTCCTCCTCCACCCCATACCACCATGCCCTATTCCACCATATATTCTTTAGTTCCGGTCACTATTGTGGAAACTACTCTTCCAATAGGCGTTGATGTATCTATAGTAGTTACACCCGCAGTTGTTGCAACTACATCTCCCCCCCATGATTGCATCGGAGCAGGTTGTCTAGCCAACTACTCCACCTGCTAGCCCTAGAGCCCAATCATGTCCATTCTCGAAGGTGTTCACAGTGAGAATCAAGTTAATTTATGAAAATATTTTGATAGATTAATGAAAATTAATTTAAGCAATTATTATTTTTCAATGAAATGATTGTCGTAAATGTTGTAGCGTGGTAGTGTTGAGAGGCTCAGTAGATCGAGGACAGTTGCCTCACATCTCCCACACCCATCAATGGTGATTTATTTAATATTTGAATTCTACATTCATTTTATAAATGTGGTAAATGTTACAAATGATTGAAAATGATTGCATCTTATATCATTTGTTTCAGATCCTAGAGAGACAGTCTACTCCTAGATGGAAGAAGGCCCAAGATACCACTAGCTCCAAGAAGACGAAGATCAATTTCGGAGATGCACATGGGAGTGACGAGGGTGGGGACAATGCTCTACATACAATGTGATGTACATTAGCCACGATGTTCCACTTTTGGGCACCAATTTCTATGTACCTGGTATCTACGGCACGAGTTGCCATGTATTTTGGATCTATGACACGAGTTGCCAGATTTTGTATAGGGCACGAGTTGCCATCATATGTACATTGGGAACCATGTTCCACTATTTTCCAGAAAATTTATATGTCTGGACGAATTTTGTAGCCTTGATGTACATGGATTTTCACTTATGTGATTTATATCCATGTTGTCTATATTTGTATCTTTTTGTCTCATGTTGTGTGTAGTTGCCTAATAAACAACATCATTCTTTTAAAACAAATGGTGACTATCTATTTATAGTTTCATCAAAATTCATGTTTATAGTTTCATAAAGGCATTATCTATTTTATTAATAAAGGCTTTAATAGTTAGTCTTTTAGGACCATTGTAAGCATTAATTACACCAATGCTTCACTTGCTTGTGGATGGATTTGGAAATTTGAATCTTGGTGTCTCATAGTACATCAATTTGTGGCATTTTTAAACTGACCCCTTGGAATGCTAAGTGATGAAAATACTTAGAATATTTCCCCAAAACAAATTTCTAGATAGATTTACCTCAAGAAGCATATTGATATTTCTCTATTGTTATGGGGTGGCACATTGAAATGCATCCATTCCATAAATTTGTTGTCTTCAATTTTCTATTTTACTAGGCATACAATAATGCAATATTTTGTAAAAGGATATAAAGTATGGGAGGTATTGAATGTAAAAATAAATGGATTAATATAATGTACTATGGTTTTATCTCATGGATTTGGCACTATGGTAGAATGTACAGGTTGGCCTAATATTTACTAATGTTATGATCATATTAGGTTTTCCATCCATTGAGAAGGTTGTCACAAGTGTACATATCCATCATATAAAAAATTCCATGCTACAATCAATTTCAAACCATTGAGGAGATAAACATACACCATGCAGCGTAAATATGATGAGGCACCCCAAACATGTTGTAAACACTTTCAGAATAACCAAAAAGTCTATGCTCCCCTTTACAAGGAAATTTTTTACACCAACACTTATCAAATCCCTTTACAACTCGACCAAGTCAATTATCTGCAATAAATACTAGTTATGGTCCTAGAGTCAACAATGATCATTTGCAACAAAATTGTCAACCATGCCATAACAACATTTCAATCATCTAATAAATAATTAGGTTTCTGGTGCTAGGTACAATGTTTTTCTAGTTGTATGCACCCTTGCTATCTAGATGAGAAACTATGCATTTATGTGTATAATGATTTGGATTCAAATGTATGCACATGAATATATATGTACAATGAAAATTATTTAATTTTTACATGTATTATAATTTAGGAAAGGGATTATGCTACATAATAGGGTTTCATTGTGATTAGAATAAAAACTAGGGTTTATGCTACAAACTAGGGTTTTTAATTAGGCTAGGCTCTTGTGTTTCTAGGCTAGCCTCCAAGATCTAGGGTCACCAGATTAATCTTGAACTCCACTATCATGACATCATTATTTCCAACACCATTCCCACTACCACAATCACCATCAAGCCTTGTCATCCTCTTGCTTGTGGTGCAATCATCCTCATCCCCATCAATCATCCATCATCCACCATCAACCTAATGCACTTTGTCTCATTGTCACCATCACCATCCCTATCCTCATGCTCATTATCACCAAAGTCATCATTGTGCTCATTGTGCTCATTGTCATCATTGTTGCCATCATGCTCATTGGAGTCTAGGCCATTTAGCCTCTTTGTTTATGTATGTTGGGTCAGATATGGACTGAACATGATTTGTTTTTACGTGTATGGACCCTTGCTATGATACATGTCATAAACTTTGCATATAAGTGTATAATTATTTCAATTCAAAACTAGGGTTTTTAGGCTAGGCTCTGGGGTTTCTAGGCTAGGCTCTAGGCTCAAGGTTTACGGGATTAATGTTCAACTCCTTTATCATGACCATAAAAAAATGTAACCCTCACTTAAGCAAAACCACTTATTAGGAATGGGAAGATTTTTATACCTCATTTTAACACTTGCATTAGGAAGTTTCATCAAATCTTAGGGAATTGACTAATGTCCTCGGAGGAACACCTTCGAGATTCAAGGTAGAGGTGGGGGATAAATCCTAGAGGAGGAGGCACATGGTTCTATTTATAAATAGGATCCCAATATAGGAAAGGATTTTGATATGTAATTATTTGTTGTAGCTTGAAATTTTCTAGACTCTATAGGACATTTAGTTCATTTTCACCATAACGCCATCCCCATGTTCATAGTCACCATCCCCATTCTCATTGCTCCATGACCATCATGATTCATTAAAACAATGCTCATTTCCACCATAAATGTCACCACCATCCTCCTCATGCCCATTTCTACCATCAATATAACCTTCATCCTCATCATGCCCATGTTGTCACCATCACCATCCTCATGATCCCCATCCTCATCATGACCATCCTCATGATTTCATGAACTAGGGTTTGGCCAAGTAAGAGAGAATGCAATTTTTGCACAAGGGGGTCAGCTTCGACTGTAGAATTGTGGTTAGCATTACCATGTTGAACCTTCCCAAACACACTTGTAGGGTATCATAGGACTCAATTGTACTACTCGGATCAAATTCTATGCCCCAGCAGGGATTAAAGATGTGTCCCCGAAAGCCTCTAGGAGGCAAGTTTAAACAAGCCATAAAATGAATAGTGTAGCTCATATCAACAAACCGTCAACTCCATTGGAATATAGACATTGGGATAATTCTAGGGGTGCCTCTCTCGCATGGCTCCATGGTGCATATCTTGTCTTATTTCGTGATTTCATAAACTAGGGTTTGGCTCAGTAGGAGACAATGTAATTTTTGCACAAGGGGGTCAACTTTGAAAATTGCTCAATTGTGAACTCATTTCTAGAGTTTCCACATCAAACTTTTCCAAACACAATTGTAGGATCTCATGGAACTCCATTATGCTACCCGGATCAAATTCTAAGCCCCTCGCTAGGATTCAACAAGTGTCCTTGACAGGCTCTAAGAGGCGAGTTTAAATGGGCCATAAAAGAATGATCAATGATCAGATCGACTGACCGTTGACTCCTTTGGAATCCAGACATCGGAATAATGCTAGGGGTTCCTCTCTAACATGGGTCCATGGCCTGAGTCTCTCCCAGTTTCACTATTTCATAAAATAGGGTTTGGCTCAGCGAGAGGCATTGGAATTTTTGCATAAATCAATTCAATTTCATAATCTTGGTAATTCTTGGAGAAATTTCTCTTGTGTGATGCTATGGATTGCACCATTCAGATATGTTTTCTTTTGGATGATCATTCAAGAGTCTAGATATTGGCATGTGATATGCATAATATGCTTAGACATGTGCTCATATATGACAAAATGCAATAGCCTATTTGAAGAAATAAAATTTTCCAATGCCCATTTTCTTCTCATTGAATTCTGCAATGTTCATTCTCATTTTTATAATAAAACAAAGTTAGATAAAAGAACACTTCATAGCAATCATTTTGAAAATTCTTCCACTTACATGTTTGAAATTTTGAGACCAAATATTGAATGTCACATCTAATTCCACATATATGTATTTCAAGTGGTTTTTCACTCGGTGGCTCCAAAAGAAAAATGTAAGAAGAATTTAAAAAGACACGATGATAGCAGTGCATCACTTGAAAAATACAATACAATTGAGCTCTATCAACTCTATTGAGACCAACAGTAGTGGATCATCAAGTAATGTAAAATTTAGAATTAGGGTTAGGGTGAGGCATATTCAAACTTATAAATGCAATTGTGCTAAAAGTAGATGTGAGGACAAAGGAAACCATAGCAATAGTTGCATACATGTTCTTCTTCTTGTAGGTAATCTAGTGGCTATGATATTTCCTTCCAATATGAGAATAAGTGCAACAAACTTGTGATTCTACTAAAATGAAAAGTAGCAACCATTGGCTTTCCTGTACCTTATTATTTTGACAAGTTTTGCTAAAGTGTTTTCATTTCATATGAAATTATTGTGTAAGTGATGAATTAAAATGGTGGTATTCCCAAATACCAAAAGGTTCCTTATGTCTGTTGAAAATGCGATCTCGATCTCTTGACGGAGAGCATTTAAGTCTATACTTTATTGTTTGAACCATTCCCTAGACCCCGTGATATTTTGATTTATTGAGTTCTCTCTGGATCAATGAAGGAGACCCCTTATATACCTACCACCCCTAGTCATCCCCATTGTGTACCTACCACCCCTAGACACCCCCCTTGTGTATGTAACACCCCTAGTCATCTACACACAAACACACACAAGTTAGATGCACATAATTATATTTGCACACATATTAAATATGTACAGATACATATATATTTACACTACAAAAACCTACACACATAAAAATATTTATACATAAACATACAAAAAATACATGCACATAGGTGAATATCTATGCACACATAAAATGAATTTACAAAAAATTGCACAAAGAAAAACATAAAAATATTAGTATAAAATAACAAACAACATCATATTGCTAAACACAAATACACACCTAAATATCACATTCAAATATTTTGAATTTTGAATTATGCATTAGGCTATAAAGGCACCTTCTAGGGACCAACGTTCATGCCCTGAAGCATTACAATGACCCATCAAATTGATCATTTGTCCTAGGCTATAAATACATATTTCTATCGTTGAGATGTTTGTCTCCCTCCTTGAATCATGTTTATGGATTTGAGTTCCTCCCATAAATATCAAAACCTACTAATGGTTTCCATAATGGCATTCAAATATTTAAGTTAACTAGACCAATCTTATGTGGTTGGTTAAGGATTCACATTTTCCCTATCCTCAAAGTGTCCCTGAATGGCCATGGGGTTCCTAGAAAAATGGTCGTAGAACCAAAATCATGACTCTCAAAGTGAATCCTTCAATTCTAATGGATTCATAACCCCGAGTTTCAACTAGGCCCCCCCCCCACACCATGCCTCGAATGCTTGGAAATGGTGGCATTGTGCCATCTCAGAAACTAGGTTTTTGCTCAGTGAAGGCCATGTCAATCTTGCTCAAGGGGGTGATTTATGATCTGAAGGATCCTGAGCAAACGTGTCCATTTTGAACACATCCACAATGGACATATGCACATGTGGGAGCTGATAGAACCCAAGTCCGCTCGTCAGTTTGGGTTCCATGCCTCGGAGCAAATCCTCAAAGTGTCCCTGAATGGCCATGGGGTGCCTAGAAAAAATGCCCGTAGAACAAAAATCGTGACTCTGATCACAAAGCCATTGATTTCGATGGATTCATGATGTCGGGTTTTAGCTGGAGGGCCCCCACAGCGTGACTCAAACACCCGGGACCAGTTCTATTGTGCCATTTCTGAAACTAGGGTTTTGTTTTGTGAAGGCCATGCCAATTTTTCTCAAGGGGGTCATTTATTATCCGACGGCTCCCACGAATGCGTGGCCATCATGAACACATCCACACTAGCCATATGCATGCATGGGAGTTGATGGGACCCCATTCCGCTCGCGCGGTTTGGGTTCTGTGCCCCTAGAGCAAATCATCAAAGTGTCCCTGAATAGCCACGAGGTGCTTGGAAAAAATTCCCATAGCACATAAACCATGACTCTTGTTGAAATATTGTAACTTCAAAGAATATTATATTTGTACTTTATTATTCCAAAGATGTTTCATTCCTCCATGAAGATCTTATTGTATATCGGGAGATGTTTATTCCTCCATCGAAATGTGGTAACTTGGGTTATTACACTTCCCTAGTGGGGGTCGGCCCTGTATGTGTTATGTGGGTCAAAGGGTTATTAGACCACCCTAGAGGGGTCAGCCCAGTCAGTTGTAATGGCCTGTTTAACCCAGTGGTAAAGTTTGGGCCAACCTAGTTAATATAAAATACAAGTCGGAGATGTGTATAAATAAAGGAGGTGTGTTCCTCATTTAACACACATTCACTCACTCGGAAAGTAGTGCACTTGTGAGAGAGAGGTATGCTATGGAGGAGGAGGAGCTCATGTCTTTGGTTTACATCTTTGTATTTGTTGGTCATCTATATTGAGGAAGCTTTGCTGGGTTTTCTACCCCATGAGGGTTTCCCACAATAAATCTGTGTCTCTTGTGTTTATGCTATGCTTATTGTTTCTTCAGTGATCCTGCATATGCTATTGTTGTGAAATGAAATGTAATGATGATATTTTATGTCTTAGCATATTGAATCTTAACATGGTATCAGATCTAACCTGAAGGAAGGCAATGTATGGCACTTACAACACTTGCTTCACTTGCGACAATTTGAAGGTTAGGGTTTTATATAGAAAAAAATAGTCATTGTGGAACTTTCTCTATAAATCCATTTTGGTGAAGGTTTAGGATCTAAAACCTTTACGGGTCGTAGATAATATTCCCATGTACCTTGTGTCCAAAGGAAACCCTCTGATTCGTTGTACTTTGTGAGTTATGATCAGTACAAGTTAGGGTTTCTGCCTCTTCCAGATCTTAGTCATAATCAAGTGACCTGGGAAAAAGGGTCATAACTTGGGCTAGGAAGCTCCAAATGCAATTTTGTAAAAATTGATAGGTAGTACACAGACTGTACTATCTCAAGAAATGTTTTCAGAGGCCGATGTTGAACCAGGGGCACGTGGAACACCATACAAGTTTGCTCTCCTGTTTTATCCCATAAACATGTCACGTTGCGACACTTGGCATAACTCTCTCTCAGAGAATCCAATTGAGGTCAAACCTATCGGGATGGAAATATGAGAGGTAAGGATACCACAAGAAATGTTTTCAGACCCTGTGGATTGAAAAGTTCAGAGTTACAGTAGAAACAATCAGATACATATTTCTATCAAAACATAATTATTTTTTAGCACCTTTATTCATGGCTTCCGAAATTTAGGGTTTTGGAGAAAGTTGGAATTTTTGGAATCGAAGTCCACGGCTGAATGCTACTCACGAAAATTGAAATTTAGAGACCAAGATCGAATTTTTTGGTTGGGTAGAAGATCAGGCTTGATCAAACCCCAGTTCGGGATTTTGATCGGAAAGATGGAAAATTAGGGCTTCAGTAAAAGTTGGAATTTTTGAAGTCTGTGACCATGGCTGGAAGCCCCTCAGAAAAATAAGAGTTTAGAGCCTTGGATCAAACCTTTTTATTAGGCAGAAGGGTGGGCTTCATCAAACCCTAGTTCGGGATCCTGTCCAGAAGATCCAGAAGTTTCGAAGGCAATTTTGAATGCTCAAATTTTGGAGATTTCAAAATTGAAGTATGCTAGTTTGATCAGCTCAGCAAGACACATCCTTCCATACATTCAGAAGTGTGAAAGTCAAAGTTTGAATTTTTAGGGTTTCTCTGACAAACCCTAATCAAGCTCCAGATCCAGTTTCAGAGGGAGATGAGGCTAAGGCCTTACATAAGAAGACTACAAGAAGTCTCGATAGGTATGACTTAAGGAGATATAGGTATGTCTTGAAATCTGATTCTTGATTAAAGTTCATAATATGTTTGTCTTTATATTATTTATTAGTAAAATCTTAATTAATGTTAGAATTGTCTTATCACCCTAGTAAAAGTATGTGAATGATAGAAAATGTTCATTGATTAGGGCTATATGATTGTACTAATGCACTATGGTGTTGTATGAGGTTGATGTTGTCTGCTAACAAGATATAGGTACATCATGAAAGACAAACCAAGTTCCATGACCATGAAAACATGAAGACAAAGACTCATCCATAATCTTTGATCACATAAAAGTTCTACTTACGATGTATGTATGACTTTGTTCTATTATGCTTAACCTATGAGATATGCAGGTTCTAGCACAGGATCTCTAAATCATTGAAGAGAACAAAGAAGATATTGTTTAGGTATGTTAGACATAACTAAGCAGGTATACTAATCCAAGTATGTTTTCCTATGTCAAGTCAGAATCCTACTTTGTGCTAGGATCTTAGTATACCCATGTATTGAATGATCATGATCATACATATTCAAGATTATTTAGAATTATAATGTTTTGATAATATTGATGAATGTATGTTTGTGTATGAGATCATGAGGATGACACTAGTGCACACTTGAGCATGCACAGTGGTACAAAATGAATAGAAGTTCAAAAGACAAATAGAAGATCAAGCGAGAGGCAACCACACAAACATAAAAGATAAGTATTTGAGTTGTTATTTGAATCTCTGAAATAGTAAATGATATTGCTTGTAATAGTTGTACGCATATTCGTATTCCTATAATATATCATGCTGAGTTTAAACATTCATATAGCATTGAACAGTATACTACTAATATGCATATGATTGGTAAGTTGGACAAACACTCCATTGTTGCTTGTCTAGAATGAAACCTCTTTGTTGACATGCTGAGAACTGTGCACACTCTCGATAGTATGTTCTAGTATAGATGGAAGGATTCTAGATAGCCACTGTATGCATATAGGATGTGGAAAAGTGTTGTGCCAAAGTATTGGTCAAAATAGTAGCATAACTATGTAATTCATATTTGTATGCATAATAGGTTATCATGTCAACGTGATTTGATGATTATGAAGTATTACTAATCATGTACTTAATTTTGATTTGTAGGAAAGATCATGAAGAATGATGAAGACCGAACAAGTGATGGATGTTCAACAAGAAGATTTACAAATCAAACATAATATAGAAGGCTCGTGGCTAGAAGATTCTCTTAGAAAGAGGAAGAGAATCATGACGAGATATTTGCTCCAAGTGGCTAGATAAGACCATTATCTTAATGATGTAATTGAAGAAGAAGTACGAATCAAGGATTCAATTGAAGAAAGATCTGTTCGGGTACCCAGGATCGATAATCAATTGTTGAGCTTAATGATCACCATGGGTGATGCGGATTTCAACCCTTGCTACAAGGTTGAAGATGGTTTCTTTATACAGATGATGTGGATGCAAGAAAAAACTCACCATGGAGTTTGAATGATTTCGAGGGTCATATCAGTAGACCCATATAACGGGAGATGGCATAGATAGATATGCAGAAGATCACTCAATGCAGAGTATTAATGATGTTCAGTCACAGAAGGAGATTTGACAGTTTCTTGACAAGCTTGGGTTTTACCATAAGTAAAGTTGTTCCTAACCTTTACCTTAAGATTATGGATCATACTATTATTGTATGTAGATGATCTCTTTCTGACAGGGAATGAGAAACAGATCATGGAAAGCAAGAAGAAGCTAGCTACAGAGTTCGAGATAAACGATCTCAGATTGATGCATTACCTCCTAGAGCTGGAAGTATGAAAAAGGCTCAGAAGGAATCTTTCTCAACCAGGGAAAGTATGCTGTGAAAGTATTGAGAAGAATTGATCTGTTCGAATGTACAACCATGGCCACTCTCATGGGTTCCGACTTGAAGTTGTTAGTTGATAACTCCTCATAGTTAGTTGATGTGACTCTGTATAGACATATTATTGGGTTGTTGATGTATCTGACGAATACCAAGCCAAATATATATGCCTTGCTGTGAACACCTTGAGTCAGTATCTAGCGGAAACTAGATGTGTTCACCTGATAGTTGCAAAGCATGTGATAAGGTACCTAAAGGGTACGATAGACTTTGATCTATGTTATCTTGGAGATCATGACTTCAGATGGCTACACAGACGTTGATTGAGCAGGAAGTGTATCAGATAGGAAGAGCACATCGAGAGGATGTTATTGTCTGGGATCATCCATGATCTCATGGTTTAGCAGGAAGCAGTATAGTGTGGCTCTCAGCACAAGCGGAATATATGGCTGCTTGCTATGCTAGTTGTGAAGCGGTATGGCTTTAGGATTGTTTGACTTAGAAATAGACCCAACTGTGATCCTAAGTGACAAATAGAGTTGTATCAAGATGGCAGAGAATCCAGTGTTCCATGATAAGTCAAAGCACGTAGAGATCTGATATTTCTATATACGAGATATGGTGCAGAAAGGAACTATAAAGCTCTAATTTGTAGGAACTGATGAACAAGTTACTGATTTACTAACCAAACTTCTACCCAAGTGAACAAGTTACCGATGTACTAACCAAACCTCTACCTCAAGTAAAGTTTGAGTACTTTTGAGACAAGCTTGGTGTAGTTCAGAAGGACCCTCCTCGAAAGGGGGAGTGATGTGGTCACTTATGATGAGATTGCTTGCATCGATAGTGAGGTCGATGATGTGGATACCTATATTTGTGATGCTGACGGTGAGGTTGGTGAATGGTCCTTAGAAAGGGTCGAAGTTGACAAGGGGATTTCATCATCCTTGAAGACATGTTCTAAAAGGATCCGTAGACAGATGTCTTGAAGTATGAAGTCCTTAGTGGACAGGTGGGGATT
Organism: Larix kaempferi; assembly: GCA_027924585.1. Classification (NCBI taxonomy): domain Eukaryota; kingdom Viridiplantae; phylum Streptophyta; class Pinopsida; order Pinales; family Pinaceae; genus Larix; species Larix kaempferi. The sequence goes on from BSBM01000972.1 coordinate 973,549, forward strand.
GTATCATCCCCAGACTTCAGTCCCTTGAATTGATCCGTAGACAGATGTCTCCAAGAATGAAGTCCTTAGTGGACAGGTGGGGATTGTATCTTCCCTGGACTTCGGTCCTAGAATTGATCTATAGACAGATGTCTCTGAGAATGAAGTCCTTAGTGGACAGGTGGGGATTGCATCTTCCCTAGACTTCGGTCCCAGAATTGATCCGTAGACATATGTCTTCGAGAATGAAGTCCTTAGTAGACAGGTGGGGATTGTATCTTCCCTAGACTTCGGTCCCAGAATTGATCCATAGATAGATGTCTCCGAGAATGAAGTCCTTAGTGGACAAGTGGGGATTACATCTTCCCCGAACTTCGGTCCCAGAATTTATCTGTAGACAGATGTCTTCGAGAATGAAGTCCTTAGTGGACAGGTGGGGATTGTATCTTCCCCAGACTTCGGTCCCAGAATTGATCCGTAGACAGATGTCTCCGAGAATGAAGTCCTTAGTGGACAGGTGGGGATTCCATCTTCCCCGGACTTCGGTCCCAAAATTGATCTGTAGACAGATGTCTTCAAGAATTGATGATAGGAATGCATCGTCCCTGGACTTCAGCTCAAAAGGTACATGAGAGGACTACATCATCCATGAATAGTTGGTTCAAAAGGTACGTGATGGGACTGCATCATCTCCGGACGTCGGTTCAAAAGGTATGTGAGAGAATTGCATCGTCCATGAGCCTTTGGTTCAAAATGTACATGATGGGATTGCATCGTCCCTAGACATGAGACTTGTCTTAAAGTGATAAGGAATGATCCTCCAAGAAGTTGATTGGGATTACATCATCCCTAGACATGAGATTTGTCTTAAAGTGATAAGGAGTGATCCTCATAGAAGTTTATCGGGATTGCATCATCCCTAGACATGAGACTTGTCTTAAAGTGATAAGGAATGATCCTCCTAGAAGTTGATCGGGATTGCATCGTCCCTAGACATGAGACTTGTCTTAAAGTGATAAGGATGATCCTCCTGGAAGTTGATCGGGATTGCATCGTCCCTAGACATGAGACTTTTCTTAAAGTGATAAGGAATGATCCTCCTAGAAGTTCATCGGGATTGCATCGTCCCTATACATGAGACTTGTCTTAAAGTGATAAGGAATGATCCTCCTGGAAGTTGATCGGGATTGCATCGTCCCTAGACATGAGACTTTTCTTAAAGTGATAAGGAATGATCCTCCTGGAAGTTGATCGGGATTGCATCATCCCTAGACATGAGACTTGTCTTAAAGTGATAAGGAATGATCCTCCTGGAAGTTGATTGGGATTGCATCGTCCCTAGACATGAGACTTGTATTAAAGTGATAAGGAATGATCCTCCTGGAAGTTGATCGGGATTGCAACGTCCCTAGACATGAGACCTGTCTTAAAGTGATAAGGAATGATCCTCCTGGAAGTTGATTGGGATTGCATCGTCCCTAGACATGAGACTTGTCTTAAAGTGATAAGGAATGATCCTCCTGGAAGTTGATTGGGATTGCATCGTCCCTAGACATGAGACTTGTCTTAAAAGTGATAAGGATTGATCATCCTGGAACTTGATCTGGATTTTATCATCCATGGACCTATGTCATAAAGAGAGCGGGATTGATCATCCTGTAATATGATCGTGTGTATTGCAGAGTATGCTACTATGATGATGTTGTAGATCGAGATGATGATCCAGATGCTGTAGATCAAGATGATCCAGATGTTATAGATCAAGATGATCCAGATGTTGTAGATCGAGATGATGATCTAGATGTTGTAGAACGAGATGATCCAAATGTTGTAGATCGAGATGATCGAGATGTTGTAGATCGAGATGATGATCCATATGTTGTAGATCGAGATGATCCAGATGATGTAGATCGAGATGATGATCCAGATGCTGTAGATCGAAACGATGGTCCAGATGCTGTAGATCGAGATGATCTAGATGTTGGAGATCAAGATGATCCAGATGCTGATGATCGCGTGTTGATGATGTTGATGCTGTTGTAGCTGTTCGAGTGCTGCAGAATATGAAGACTCAATACTGAATATGTTGATGTTCTAGTATTGAAGATGTTCCAATAACTGCTTGAGTTACTGATGATGTTGAGAAAGCTGTAAAATTAGTCACAGCAAATCTAACGAACAAGTAAATCAATCACAATAGATGAACATATAAAATATGGTGTAAAACTGTGCAAAACATGCAGTAGTGCTCAATATCCCAATAAGGGTGAATAATTACAATACAATCTGACAATGTGAGTGAGCAATTTGAATTGACTAAGTAGGCCATTCGAATCACTGAATGGAGTAGCTTGACTCCAACTAGAATTCCTCATCATCAATCGGTGGTGCTCGTCAATGCACAAGAACCAGTCATCTAGGTGTCAATCTGAGTCTAACTAAGTGTAACAAGTGTAATTGAAGTGTGTAGCACTGATTAAGGGAAGGAGGCTCAGTGGGGGGTGCATGGGAGGCTAACTGAATCAGAACAAGTCATCTAGTCAATATGGAGGTCCAACGGAAGTGAAACAGTCAATCGGGAGTGAAACTAGCCTCAAATCAGGGAGAATCGGAGCTAACTGAGTGTAACTGAAGTGGAACTGTGGTGGTAGGTGAAGAAGTGCGCCCTTCTCTGGTAGTAGGTGAGAAGTGGGCGCCTTCCTGACTAGGAGGGCTAAAAATCTGAAGTAAGTGGCTCCCGGGTGCTAGAATAAGGTGGCTAAGGTGCTGGAGGCATCAACCTGGTGACTGGGATGCATGCAAACCCTAGAATTTGCATGCAAACCTTAATTGCATGCAAGATCCTAAAAAAGATGATGTGGATATCCGAACACCCCCCCTCAAGCTAGACTATGATGTGCAAAAAATAATGTGGGGCCCTGGTAACTAAGACCAAAGGTCACCCCAATACAATAATCCAAAAAATGATGAAAATAAAGTAAGTGAGGAAAGAGGGAAAACCCAGTGGGAAGAAAGCCCCCCCTCAAGCTAAAGCATAATAATGGATCAATCTGTCTCCACCATGATGGAACTCACCCCCAATAGTGAACGTAGGTAAGAGAACTTCCTCTCAGTGAAGCTCTTGGTGAAGATGTCTGCAATTTGCTCATCAGTAGGGAAATATTGCAGAATGATGGTGCGGTCATGCACCAACTGTCGAATGTAATGCATATGAATCTCAATGTGTTTGGTCCTCTGCCGCTGAACTGGATCTGTGGAGATATTGATAGCACTTTGATTGTCACAAAATAGGACAGTCGAGGTAGTGCCACCAAAACCAAACTCCGAAAGAATACCCTGCAACCAAACTGCCTGAATGCAGGCATTGACTGCCCCTCGATACTCTGCCTCTGCTGAAGAAAGTGCAATGGCTGCTTGCTTTTTGCTGGACTAGAAAATAGCACCATGACCAATCATGAAAACATAACCAGAAGTGGAATTCCGATCAATGCTGTCACCTGCCCAATCTGAATCAGTAAAACCAATGAAATCAAGCTCAGAATCTGCAGCATAATGTATGCCAAACTATCTCGTACCTTGCACATACTGCAAGATCCGCTTGGCTGCTCGCCAATGAAGCTCATGTGGCTGCTGCATATATCTTGACATGGCACTCACAGCATATGAAATATCAGGCCTTGAGTGTGTCAAATAAAGTAGTGAACCAATCAACTGTCGATACATATTGCAATCTGCAAGCGGTGTAGAATCTCCCTCCTCAAGACTGATTCCTGAGAGGAATGGGAATGGGGCTGCCTTACATTCAGACATATTAAACTTCAATAACAGGTCGGAAGCATATTTTTTTTGAGATATAGTGATCCCATCAAAATTTGAGCTATCTCCAAGCCCAAAAAATGACTCACCAAGCCCAAATCGCTCATGTCAAAAGCTAGATTTAAGGCAGTTTTTAGCTTGTTTATTGAAGTAAGAGTGCTACCAGTAATGAGAAGATCATCAACATAAAGTACAATAACCAACAAATTACCTTTAAATCGCTGAAGATACACATTTGGATCAGATTTGCAACTTTGGAAATTCTGAGAAAGAAGGAAGGAGTCCATCTTTGCGTACCAAGCTCTTGGGGCCTGTTTTAACCCGTACAAAGATTTCTTCAATCTGCAAACTAATGATGGATCTGATGTGTATCCCTCTGGCTGCTGCATATATACCTCTTCAGCAAGGTCTCCATGTAGAAATGCACTCTTCACATCCATGTGGTGCACTTCCCAGTGCTTGGATGCGGAAATAGCCAAAACAAGGTGGATGGAATCCATCTTTGCAACCGGTGCAAAGGTCTCAGTGTAGTCCACTCCTTGGACTTGGGAGAAACCTTTTGCCACCAACCTTGCTTTGTATTTTCTGATAGAGCCATCAGCAACAACTTTCGTGCGGTAGACCCATTTACACTTCACTAATTTTCTTCTAGGTGGAAGAGAAACTAGCTCCCACGTGTTGTTCCTTTGAAGAGAATTGTACTCTTCATCCATGGCACTTTGCCATCTCGGATCTCAGTGGGAAGAATAGTATGATGTGGGATCTGAAATAGCCATAAAATAACAAATCTTAGGAAGTAATGGATCAGCAATAGAAAGTGCCATGCCTGCTCTTTGAAAGTCTGCTCTTGTTCATCTCGGATCAACAAGATTTCCAAGGTTCGAACCAACAGATTGGAGAGTGTTTTGGGCCCACTTTGGTAACTGAGGAGGATCATAATGGTCGGATTCCGAACCTGATATGTCATGATCATCATATGCTACTGAAATATCAGAAATATCAGAACTCATACCTTCATTATCGCTACACGGATCTTCTTCTGGTGAAGGTGATGAATCGGCAGTCTCTTCCTCGACTAGTTGCAATTCTTGAAGCGGTTCTTCAAATTGCACACTGCGCTCTATGAATATCTTTTTAGATATGATATCCATGAGTTTATATGATTTTTATTCTTCCCCATATCCTATCAGTACACACTCGATGCTTTGTGGATCCAAAGCTCGTCTCTTCTTGGAAGGAATTCTAGCCCATGCAGTAGAGCCAAAAACTCTCAAATTTGACACATCCGGTTTGTGACCAAAGAATGCTTTGAAAGGAGTCATACCTTTCACGGATGAATGTGGAACACATTTCTGTATGTATGCAGCAACATTGATTGCTTCAGCCCAAAGATTTGCAGCCAAACCTTTTGATTCAATCATGCATGTAGCCATCTCTTTCAGTGACTGGTTTTTCCTTTCTGCTACATCGTTCTGCTGGGGTGTGTAGGGAATTGTATGTTGGATCTGAATTCCGCTTTGGGCACAAAGTTGCAGCAACTTGGACTTAATATATTCTCCACCATTATCAGATCTAAGAGCTTTGATCTTGCTCTCAGTGGCGGTCTCAACAGAAGCCTTAAAATCCTTGAATTCTCCAAGCACTTCTGACTTGTTTTTGAGAAAGAATACCCGTGTAAAGCAGGAAAAATCATCAATAACTGTCAAAACATACCTTGAACCATTTAATGACATATGGGGCAGTGTACCACTGATATCAAAATGTATAAACCCAAAAACTTTAGAAGCTATGCTAGCTTTGCCGTGGTCGAATCTGTGCTCGGGGTGCTTCCCAATAATGCAACCAGTGCATATTCCCTTCGAGGAACGGAGTTGTGGAAGACCATCTACCATGGATTTGTTTGATAGAAGCAGCAAATACTTATAATTAAGATGCCCAAATCTTTCATGCAAAAGCCTACTAACCTCATTACCATGTGTGCGAAGAGCAGTGGGCTTTGCAAGCGGAATAAAGTGTGAAAACTCATAGCATTTTGCAGTGTGGTTTTCCTTTCCGACTATAACAAGTCTTCCACTTTTGATATCAGAAATTTCAACTGTATTAGGGCTGAATGTAACTTGCTTTAGTTCACTAGTGTGTGTCATTTGATACATAGAAAGAAGATTTGAAGCCAAGGAAGGCACATAGAGAACATTCTGAAAGCTTCCATGATCTACACGAATCGTACCTTTTCCCTTTGAAGAAATTTTTGAGTCATCTCCTAAATGGATGGGGATGGAGCTGTTTGGATCGAATGAAGAAAAATAATCAATATTTGCAGCCATATGATTCGATGCACCCAAATCTATCAAGAGAGTAGTGGGCTTCGAAACAGTTGCCATGAGTGCTTGTCCTCTTTCATGATCATCATTCCTATCCTTCTTCCTTGCACCGTCAGGAAGGGTTATGTTGTTCTTTTCCAAAAGGAGGGCCATTTGATCTATAGTCTTCTTCATACATGAACTTTCGGGATGAAAGCCACGGTTACAATAAGTACATTTAGATTTTTGGTTACCTTCTTTGCCCTTTTGCTTGAACTTCGAACTGGATGGTGCATCCGTTTGTTTGCCTTTCTCTCTTTGCTTGTGAGGCTCGAATTTGGGCTTCTCCTTCTTTTGCTTTCCTTTACCATTCGGGATCTTGGGTCCTTGAACATATAGGGCTGAATATTTGGAACTTATGGACCCCATTTGAATCAACTTGTCATGCTCTTTTGTGACGGACTCAATGAAGGCATTCAAGGTAGGCATCTTCCAATTCGGGGTAGTTAGCCGACCGAAATTGAAAGTAGAGACAAATAGCGAATAATCTTTACCAAGCTTGCTTAGAATGGAGAGGATCAATTGTTTATCCTCTTTGATAACTCCACTATTCTTCAACTGCAAGTTCAAGTTCTTGAATTTTGTGAAGAATTCATTGATGGTCTCGAAATTCTCAGGACTAAGGGCAATCAATTCATTCTCTAATTGAAAAGCCCTAAGCTCATCCTGCTTGACAAATAGTGTTTCAAGTTGCTCCCATATAGCTTTTGGAGTCTTCAATCCGCTTAGATGGAGGTGAAGATATTTGGAGATGGAAAGACAAAGAAGACCATAAGCTTCATCAAGCTTGTTGTAGTGTTTGGTTCTATCTGACAGATTGTTTGGCTCCAATTCAAGACCAAGAGTGACTCGGTAGTAACCTTTTGAATGTAATATGATCTCCATATCATCTTTCCAATCAAAATAATTGAATGGGGTGAGGATAGGCTTTGTAGAAGAGTATTCCATTGCTAGGAGAGAGTGCACACTGATGTAGAGGAGCTTGCATGCACAGTGTAGCGAATGCAATTGATGGAGACAATAAACCTGCAAATCACAATAAACCAAGAACAATGAGGTCGAACAATCCACCCTTTTAGAGTTGAATCACACCTGGAATTGGAGATCAAACAATGTTGAATGGGTCCAATGCATCAGATCCAGGAATTATGTGGAAACTCAAGCCTCTGGAGTGGTATTGGAAGTATTTTCAAGCTTTCCATGCACAGGAGCGAATGCCCTTGAGATATTTCATGCCAAAACTTTTTGCAAATTTTGAGCAATTCACTCAAACCTTCTTGTAGAACCACTTGTAGAAAAGAGATCTTGTCCTTGCAATGGCTCTGATACCATGTAAAATTAGTCACAACAGATCTAATGAACAAGTAAATCAATCACAACAGATGAACATAGAAAATATGGTGTAAAACTGTGCAAAACATGCAGCAGTGCTCAATATCCCAATAAGGGTGAATAATTACAATACAATCTGACAATGTGAGTGAGCAATTCGAATTGACTAAGTAGGCCATTCGAATCACTGAATGGAGTATCCTGACTCCAACTAGGAGTCCTCATCATCAATCGGTGGTGCTCATCAATGCACAAGAACCAGTCATCCAGGTGTCAATCTGAGTCTAATTGAGTGTAACAAGTGTAACTGAAGTGTGTAGCACTGATTAAGGGAAGGAGGCTCAGTGGGGGGCGCATGGGAGGCTAACTAAAGTCAGAACAAGTCATCTAGTCAATCTGGAGGTCCAATAGAAGTGAAACAGTCAGTCGAGAGTGAAACTAGCCTCAAATCAGGGAGAATCGGAGCTAACTGAGTGTAACTGAAGTGGAACTGCAGTGGTAGGTGAAGAAGTGTGCCCTTCTCTGGTAGTAGGTGAGAAGTGGGGGCCTTCCTGACTAGGAGGGCTAAAAATATGATGTAAGTGGCTCTCGGGTGCTAGAATAAGGTGGCTAAGGTGCTGGAGGCATCAACCTGGTGATTGGGATGCATGCAAAATGCATGCAAACCCTAGAATTTGCATGCAAACCCTAATTGCATGCAAGATCCTGAAAAAGATGATGTGGATATCCGAACAAAAGCTTCGAATGATTTATAGATGTATCATGTATGATGTTGATGACTCCTTGCTCATGCAGATGTTGTTATAATATCCTTCGCGTTAAGGGGGAGTGTTGAAATATTGTAACTTCAAAGAATATTATATTTGTACTTTATTATTCCGGAGATGTTTCATTCCTCCATGAAGATCATATTGTATATCCAGAGATGTTTATTCCTCCGTCGGAATGTGGTAACTTGGGTTATTAGACTTCCCTAGTGGGGTTCGGCCCTGTATGTGTTATGTGGGTCAAAGGGTTATTAGACCACCCTAGAGGGGTTGGCCCAGTTAGTTGCAATGGGGTGTTTAACCTAGTGGTAAATTTGGGGCCGACCTAGTTAATATAAAATACAGTCAGAGATGTGTATAAATAGAGGAGGTGTGTTCCTCATTTAACACACATTCACTCACTCAAAAAGTAGCGCACTTGTGAGAGAGAGGTCTTCTATAGAGGAGGAGGAGCTTATGTATTTGGTTTACATATTTGTATTTGCTGGTCATCTATATTGAGGAAGCTTTGCTAGGTTTTCTACCTCATGAGGGTTTCCCAAGATAAATCTGTGTCTCTTGTGTTTATGTTGTGCTTGTTGTTTCCTCAGTGATCTTGTATATGCTATTGTTGTGAAGTGAAATGTAATGCTGATATTTTCTGTCTTAGCATATTGAATCTTAACAACTCCTATCATGAATATGTCGATTCGAATGGATTGGGGACCCTCGTTTTCAGCTAGCCCCCCCCCCCACACCAAGCCTCAAATGCTCGGAAACATCGTTATTGTGCCATCTTAGGAACTAGGGTTTTGCTTAGTGAAGTCCATGTCAATCTTGTTGAAGAGGGTCATTTATGATCTGAAGGATCCCAGAAGAGCGTGGCCATCCTGAAAACATCCACAATGGAGATACACATGTGTGGGAGATGAAAGAATCCAAGTTTGCTCGTCAGTTTGCGTTCCATGCCCCCAGAGCAAATCCTCAAAGTGTCCTTGAATGGACATGGGGTGCCTGGAAAAAATTCCTATAGTACCAAAACCATGACTCTGATCATGAATCCATCGATTCTGATGGATTTGGGACCTTGAGTTTCACCTAGGGGCCCTCCCACCATGCCTCAAACTCTCATAAATGTCTCTATTGTGCCATCTCAGGAACTAGGGTTTTTCTTAGTGAAGGTGATGCAGGAGCATCAATGCTAAGTTAGCGATGTGATTGCATGTTCACATGTTGTGGCTAGCAAGAGGACTAGCTTCCCTAAAGTGGGAAGGATATTTTCTTATTAAATATTTCAAATAAGTGCAAGTATGTAACCAACTAGTATGTTGTCAGTTTTTGAGAAAATAGGACATAGTGGCAATTTGATACTCCCTGTATGGAGATTAAGCCAAATAGATAGTTCGTTGTTGAATGATAGTCACTCCTTCAGTGATGGGGGAGAGTTAGTTAGTAGTTTTTTTAGTTGTTCAGCCATTCAGTTTAGAGGGGGATTCCGAATGGATGAAATAGGGGAAGATAGAAGTCAGTAAGGGGAGGTCAGTGAGCGCAAGAGAGAGCTCTGCGTAAGAAAGAGTCGGTGGGATATTTTCCTGCACACAAGGGGTAAATACGACTGTATAGATGTTTTGGATATCACTTAATGAAAAGAGAAAGTCCTGTGTGTTAATGGTGTACTATGCATTTGAACAAGGGTTGAGCTTAGACTCTGTCGGGTGGAGTAATGTGAATCGTTAACCTGATGTCTGTGTGAATGAGTCTTTGTATTTGTGTTTGTATGAACAGTTAAGAAAACCCAAATCCTCGGTAAATAGACCATTAATACATAATAGAGATAACTTCCTGTCCTTTTTAGTTTTCATCAAATCCGGATGAGGATCGAGCTAGATTGATCGATTCTTTGATCAATCCACGAGAAAATCGCAGATTCATAGTCTATTCAAACAACAGTGGTTGGATGGCGCAGATCAAAGCTGAAAGGAATATCGATGGTGGTGAAAGAATCCATCAAGTGAACATGTGCCGAAGTTAGTGCCTCTGCAAGCCAAGGCAAGGTGTTCTGTGTTGATCTCAGATCAACGGACGAGATCACATCCACAAGAGATTGATGGTGGCACAGCGTTCCACAGAAAGCAAGAGCGCGGTAGTTAACAACGAGAGTTGTGGAAACTGAGTTGCAGAAGAGTTTTTGTGGAAACCTTTGCAAGAGATCGTGAAAGGAGAACCCGTAATCCGCAATCCACAATCTGCAGAAAGAAGTGTTACGGACGGACCGTTGTAGGGAGGCGACTGCGGAAAGATCGTTGCGGAAGAACACTGCAGTTGCGGAAAGAAGGTGTTTCCACAATACTATTGCGAAAGGTCAATTCTGACTATCAAAAAGTTGCAGAAGGCCCATTTTGAAGGGGAGGATCGCAAGTGAGAAGAACTTAGCTGGTTGTTAGCTAAGGTTGGTGGTCTGACTTCAAAGGATCATGATCATTCCTGGGAAGTGGGTTGGATTGGATTTTGGTCATTCCCTCCTACACCATTTGTGGTATTAGAGCAGGCATTGTTCAGCACAGTAGAAGAAAGACATGGTGGTACGTGTAGGCCGAGTAAGAGGTCATGAGAGAGGAAGACCAGCAACAAATGCAGAGGTCATGGAGGAAATGAGAGAACTATGGGAACACATGGAAGCTATGGAGATGGGTAGATGAAAAGACCCAGAAGCAAGATATGTGAGTGAACCTGAAGAAGAGGAACAAGGAGAAGAAGGAGCACCCATGCGAGAGACACGTAAGTGAAGATCATTTTGGTCAATTCTTGGAGAAAAGTCAATACCAAAACCTGAGTTGCCTTCCTATGAGGGAAGTCACTACTGAGCACCTCATTGATTGGATCAACGAGTTAGACAATTACATTAAGTATGATGAAGTTGAAGAAAACAAGAAGTTCAGGTTGCCAGTGACAAGATTGAAAGTGTTGATGTATTTGTAACTTTGGAATGTATTTCATATATGTATATTGTATTGCTATAGAGATGTTATTATTCCTCTATACGGAAGTGTCATCATTTATATTGTAAGTGTCGTAACTTATACTTGATGGATTATTAGACCACCTTGATGGGGTTGGCCTTGTATGAGTCATGTGGGTGAAAGGGTTATTAGACCACCCTACTGGGGGTTGGCCTTGTCAGCATTATGTTATGTGGTTATGTTAAGGCTGACCTAGTAAAGGTTATTAAGCAAGTCAAGTCAAGTATAAATAGAGTGCAGGAGGCATTCTATTTGATTCATTCTATTATTCACTCTCATACTCATTGGAGAGTGGCACACTTGTGAAGGAGGAGAAGCTGCTGCTAGGAGGACTATCTCTTGTACTTGTTTTGTATCATTGCTCTATCTATCTCTAAGGAAGTTGCGGGGTTTTTCACCTTCTCGGTTTTCCCCTGTGAAACTCTGTGTCTCTTGTGTGCTTGCATTATTGTCTCCATGATTGATATGTTGTCGATATGTTGTAGATATGCTGTACATGTTATTCTCTCAGTAAAGATCCTATATCAGATTGAAAATTCTGAAAAAAATAACATGGTATCAGAGTTAGCCTGAAAGAAGGCATGGTATGGCATTTATGACACTTGTTGCATTTGCAAAGCTAGGGCTTGATATAGAAAAAACCAGTCATCATAGAACTTTCGCTACAAATACATTTCAGTGAGGTTTCAGAATCTAAAAATATTATAGGAAGAAGACAAGATCCCAATGTACCGTGTGTCCAAAGGACAACCTCTAATTCACTGTACTATGTGATTTATGATTTGTACAACATAGGGTTTCTTCCTCTTCCATATCTGAGTCATAAACAGGTGACCTAGGAAAAAAGGTCATAACTTGGGCTAGGAAGCTCCAAATGAAATTTCATAAAAAGTGACAGGTAGGGAACGGACTGTAATTTTGTAGGTAAGTTTTTCAGAGGCCGAAACTGAACCCGTGACATGTGGCATGCCGTACAAGTTCGATCTCCTGTTTTATCCCATAAACAGGTCACGTTGCGACACCTGGCATAACTCTCTCTCAGAGAATCCAATTGAGGTCAAACCTATGGGTTTGGAAAGATAACATGTTAGGATACCATAGGAATAAATTTCAGACCATGTAGATCTAAAATTTCAGAGTTAAACTAGAAACAATCAGGTGCATATTTTTATCAAAACAGAATTGGATTTTGAGCACCTTCATTCATGGCTCCGGGAATTTAGGGTCTCGGAGAATGTTGGAATTTTTTGTATCGGAGACCACGGATGGATGCTCCTCATCAAAAGTAAAATTTAGAGACCAAGATCAAATTTTTTGGTTGGGCAGAAGGTCGGGCTTGATCAAACCCTAGTTTGGGATTTTGATCGGAAAGGTGGAAAATTAGGGCTTCTGCAAAAGTTGGAATTTCTGAAGTTTGTGACCACGGTTGGAAGCTCCTCAGAAAAATTGAAGTTTAGAGCTTTGGATTGAACCTTTTGGTTGGGTAGAAGGGTGGGATTTATCAAACACTAGTTTGGGATCTTGTCAAGAAGATCTGGAAGTTTCAAAGACAATTTTGAGGGGTGAAACTTTGCAATTTTCAAATTCTTAGTATACCAGCTTGATTAGCTCATCAAGGCGCATCTTTCTATCCTTTCAGAAGTTTGAAATTCAAAATTTGAATTTTTAGGGTTTCTCTAACAAACCCTAAACCAGCTCCAGATCCAGTTTTTGCAAATCAAGTGGATTGGGTTAATCCTAGAAGAGAATGGATTGGTCACCTACATAAGTGAACAAGTTCCTGTTTCAGAGGGAGATAAGGCTAAGGCCTTACATAAGAAGATTACAAGCAATATCAACAGGTATGACTTATCCAGGTATGTTTCGAGATCTATTCATGATTAAGTTTATGGTATGTTTCTCTTCATTAAGTTTAGTACAATCTTGATTAACTTTAGACTTGTCGTATCACCTTAATAAAATTATGAATGCAGATATTCATTGATTAGGGATTTGACACTTATGATTGTACTAATGGATTGTGGTGTTGTATGAGGTTGATGTTTTCCGCTAACATGAAAGGTACATCAAGAAAGACAAATCATGTTCTAGTTCAAGAACATATGACCATGGTGACATGAAGACAAAGATTCATCCATTGTCTTGGATCACATAGAAGATCTATTTACGAGGTATGTATAACTTGGTTCTATAATGCTTAACCTATGAGATATGCAAGTTACTAGCACAAGTCATTGAAGAGAACAAGAAGACGTTGCTAGACATAACTAGCAAATATGATAACCAGGTATGTTTTTCCTATATCAAGTTAGAATCCTACCTTGTGTTAGGATCTCTTATATAAGTATACATGGCATGATTGATAATGATCATTTATGAAGTTAGAAATGTAAGTAATCAAGGGTTTATGCATATTATGTCTCTTACCTTGATTGATGATATGACAGATCAGAAAAGTCCTTTGGTCAAATAAGAATATGCATGAGTAAAAGAAGTATTCCCTGAAAGCTTGAATACTAATGTTTATTATCTGTGTTTGAAATGGTCATGACTATACATGTTTAAGATTATTGTGTTTTGACAGTATTGAGATTATACTAATGAATGTATGTAGGAGACCTCGAGGATAACACAATGATGATACTAGTAAGTATGCATAAGTGATCCAGGATGGATATAATTTCAAGGACATGTAATCCAGGAAGCAAATATCAAGAGGGAGCACACTCCAGTAGTTTCTGCAAGGAAACAAAGATTGAGAGGGAGTCCACCCTACAACCAAACAAGGATAAGTATTTGAATTGTCATTTCTTGCATATTTGTTTGTTTAAATAATATTGTTCAATGATGTATATGCTTATGTTCCTAGACTTAGGGTGTGTATTATGCATATTAGAATAATTGCATTAATGAATAGTACTACTAATATGAATGTGATGGGTAAGTGGCCTATGGCACTGTACAACATTCCATTGCTACTTATCTAGAATGAAACCTCTTTGCTGACATGTTGGGAGTTGTGCACACTCTTAACAATGTTTTGGTAGAGATTGGAAGGCATCTAGAAAGTTATGGGATATGGATAAATGTTGTATTGAAGCATTGGCTAAGATAATTGCAGGACTATATGACATATTTCTTTGTGTAAGAATTTGTTCTGAAAACTGTGAGATGTTTCTAATGATGCAATTTAACTTGTTTTGTAGGAAATATCGTATGCCATCACCTACAAAAGAAGGACTACAACATTTGTTTAGCAACAAAGTTATCTATTGAAGATATTGAAGTTCCCAGGATTCGGGAAGAATTCCATGATCGAGACGTACCAGTCGATCATGAAGAATGATGTTTGGGATGCATTCCCAAGACCTGAAGGGAAGTCTGTTGTGACTTTCAAGTGGATGTATAAGATCAAGCATGCTGCAGATGGTAGTATAGAAAAATAAAAATAAATATTTGTAGCTTGTGGCTTCTCTCAGAAAGAGGGGATAGACTATGAAGAGACTTTTGCTCCTGTAGCCAGATACACTTCCATGAGATCAACACTTGCTATGGCTGCAGTAATGAAATGGAAGATACAGCAGATGGATGTCAAGACAGCTTTCTTGAATGGTGTAGTCGAAGAGGAAGTGTATGTGGAGCAGCCACTTGGTTTTGAGACACATGCTAGGAAGTCATATGTTTGCAGGTTGAAGAAAGCCTTGTATGGCTTGAAGCAAGCTCCTAGGACTTGGTATGTTAGGATAGATAACTTTCTATCCAATTTGGGCTTTTCAAAGAGTAAAGCAGATTCCAACCTTTACTACAAGGTTGAGGGAGGCAATCCTGTGATGCTACTTTTGTATGTGGATGACCTATTTGTAACAGGTGAGGATGGATTGATTGTCGATACCAAGAGGAAGCTTGTTGTCGAGTTCGAGATGAAGGACTTTGGGATGATGCACTAGTTTCTAGGCATGGAGGTGTGACAGAGTGCAGATGGGATCTTCCTTGGACAAGGGAAGTATGCAGTAGAGATCCTGAAGAGGTTTGGGATGATGGACTGCAAGGCCATGGCCACACCTATGGCATCGAACCTGAAGCTTTTGTGTGATGCTTCATCTGATCCAGTTGATGTCACGATGTATCGTTAGATGATTGGGTTCTTGATGTACCTGACGAACACGAGACCAGATATTTTCTTTGCGGTGAACACATTGATCCAGTTCTTGATGGATCCCAGAGGTGTTCACCTGGTTGCTATAAAGCATATTCTGAGGTACCTAAAGGGTACAGTTGATTATGGGCTCAAGTATGATATGAATCAAAAGGTTAACCTGGAGGATTATGTTGATTCAGATTGGGCAGGAAGTGCTATAGATAGGAAGAGCACTTTTGGGTGCTGCTTCAGTATGGGATCATGTGTGATCTTTTGGTTTAGTAGGAAGCAGTCCTATGTAGCACTGACTACAGCTAAAGCAGAGTATGTTGCAGCTTGTTTGGCTAGTTGTGAGGTAGTATGGCTCCGGAAGCTACTGTCTGATTTATTTGATCTCTGGTTGGAGGCTACTGGTATCTTTTGTGACAACTAGAGTTGTGTGAAGCTATTTGAGAATCTGGTGTTCCATGATAGGTTGAAGCACATTGAGATCAAATATCACTATATCATGGATATGGTGCAGGGAGGAGCAGTGAAGCTCCTCTATGTTGGAACGGATGAGCAGGTTGCAGGCGTGTTGACGAAACCACTACCGAGAGTGAGGTTTGAGTACTTTAGAGAGAGGCTTGGTGCTCTTCAGATTGATGACACTTTGAGGAAGAAGTGATGGACACATTTGCTGGAATCCATTCCAAGCATGGTGAGAGGAGGATCCTTCCCATGACTGTGGATGTAAGCGCTGAATGATGAGCATCAAGATGATGCTCCAGTTACTACTCTGTATATGCATCATGTTGGATGCTTGTTATGATCGATTGGATCATGTATATGTATATGCATCATGTTGGATGCTTGTTATGATCAGTTGGATCATGTATATGTATATGCATCATGTTGGATGCTTGGACCATGTATCTGTATATGTATCAGGTGGATACATTGTATGATCAGGTAGATCATGTATGTTAATATATATCAGGTGGATACATTGTATGATCAGGTGGATCATGTATGATGATATGTATCAAGTAGATACTTGGAATGCATCAGGTGGATGCATTGTCTGATCAGGATGATCATGGATGACGAGCTTTAGGATGTTGCTCCAGATGACATGCATTAGGACGATGAAATGATGATGATCAGGATGATCTTGTACATCAAGACAATTTTTGGTGAGTATTAGGTTGATACTCTGTGGCCATGGGCAGGTTGTGCAAGGGCAGCATGTAATAAGTCCTGGAGATCTGGATAGGATGAAAAAGGTCTCAGATGCTCTTTAGAGATCTTGCTTGGCAAGACACTCTTTTAAGGTTTTGCTAGACCACATGTAATAAGTCTTGGAGATATGGATAGGATGAAAAAGGCCTCAGATGCTTTTTAGGGATCTTACTTGGCAAGACACTCTTTTAAGGTTTTGTGGGGACCACATGTAATAAGTCCTGGAGATCTGGACAGGATGAAAAATGCCTCAGATGCTCTTTAGAGATCTTGCTTGGAAAGAAACTCTTTTAATGTTTTGTGGTAGGGGTCACATGTAATAAGTCCTGGAGATCTGGACAGGATGAAAAAGGCCTCAGATGCTCTTTAGAGATCTTGCTTGGAAAGACACTCTTTTAAGGTTTTGTGACAGTCACATGTAAAAGATCTTGGGAGATCCGATAGGTTGAGTTGTGTGCTCATAAAATGCTTGGGATGCTCTTTCTAGGTTTTGTTGATGGACATAATTAGTCCTAAGGATTCCATAGTATGGCCAGTGATGATGAAGACCTACAGGTGGTGGGCCTACATCCAGTATGAAAATGGATTGCCTCTGTAGAACTTCCTATGACGAGTAGATCGGAGATTGATGAGATAGAAGCAGCAGTGACGATGATTCGATGATGATGATCCAGAGACGACAATCCATAGAAGAAGACTTGTGCTAGAAGACCTATGTCGAGAAATACCTTCCTAGTTAAGAGGGAGTGTTGATGTATTTGTAACTTCATAATGTATTTCATATATGTATATTGTATTCCTATAGAGATGTTATTATTCCTCTATATGGAAGCGTCGTCATTTATATTGTAAGTGTCGTAACTTATAATTGATGGGTTATTAGAACACCTTGATGGGGTCGACCCTGTATGAGTCATGTGGGTAAAAGGGTTATTAGACCACCCTAGTGGGGGTCAGCCCTGTCAGCATTATGTTATGTGGTTAAGTTAAGGCCAACCTAGTAAAGGTTATTAGGAAAGTCAATTCAAGTATAAATAGAGTGCGGGAGGCACTCTATTTGATTCATTCTATTATTCACTCTCACACTCATTGGAGAGTGGTGCACTTGTGGAGGAGGAGACGCTGCTGCTAGGAGTATTATCTCTTGTACTTCGTTTGTATCATTGCTCTATCTATCTCTGAGGAAGTTGCGGGGTTTTTCACCTTCTTGGTTTTCCCCTGTGACATATTCTTCTAAGGATACTGTGGCAATTTGAAAAAAAGGTGATACATGATGGTAGGATAAACTGTGATAGTTTTGAGAAAGATGGGATCAGACATGTTCTTCTTCCTTCACAAGAAGGGAGTGCAACAGAACATCAAGCATCTAAGGTCCTAATGTTGATAGGGAAGGAGTATTTTGAACAAATTGGGGAAGAGGAACTTCATTATGCTATAGTATGTAAACCTCGAGTGATAATAATGAAGACCAATATTACAGACCTACCTGAGGAGATCCAGGAGATGCTAGGGGAGTATAATGAAATTGTGGTAGATGATTTTCCCAATGAGTTACCACCGAAGAGGAATATAAGTCACCATATTGATTGTATTCCTGGAACAAGCTTACCAAACAAGACAACATACAGATTGACACCTCAGGAGAATGAAGAAGTTAGAAAGAAAGTACAAGGACTATTGGACAAGGGGTTGGTTCAGAAAAGTCAAAGTCCATGTGTAGTACCAGTAGTTCACCCCAAAGAAGGATGGTGAATGGAGGATGTGCACCGATTCTAGGGCCATCAACAAGATTACCTTTAGATATAGGTTTCTGTTACCCAGTATGGATGACATGATGGATTTCCTGAGTGGGGAAACATGTTTTTCAAAATTAGATCTGAAAAGTGAATACCATCAGATCAGAATTCGAGAAGGAGATGAGTGGAAGACAACATTTAAGACCAATGATGGGTTGTATGAGTGGTTGGTTATGCCATTCAGACTGTCCAATGCACCAAGCACTTTCATGAGATTAATGAATGAAGTCTTGAGAGATTTCATAGGTAAATTTGTAATAGTTGACCTTGACGATATTATCATTTTCAGTAAAACAGAAAAAAGAACACTTAGAGCATCTGAGATGTGTCTTGGAGAAATTACAAAAGGAAAATTTGTTGGTGAATGTGAAGAAGTGTACATTTTTTAATTCAGAACTAGGGTATTTGGGTTTTTTTATCTCAAGAGATGGATTGAAGATGGATCCAGAAAAGGTGCAAGCAATCATTGATTGACCTTCACCTCAGAGCGTATTTGAGGTAAGAAGTTTCCATGGATTGGCAAGTTTTTATAGAAATTTTATAAAGAATTCCAGTGGTATTTGTGCACCAATCATTGAAACAATTAGAAAGGACAAACAACCATTTAAATGGATAGCAGAAGATGAAAGAAGCTTTTAGTTTTTGAAGAAAAAGATAACTGAGCAACTAGTATTGAAGTTACCAGATTTCAAACATCCTTTCCAAGTGAAATGTGATGCCAATGGAGTAGCAATTGGAGTTGTACTCAGTCAGGAAGACAGACCTATAGCATATTTCAATGAGAAATTGAATGAGTCAAAATAGAAATACTCATCTTATGACAGGGAATTTTATGCTATTGTTCAAGCACTGAATCATTGGAGACATTATCTAATGCCTACAGAGTTTGTTTTGTTTTCTGATAATCATGCATTGCAATACATCATGCAGCAACCTAAATTGAATCATAAGCATGTCAAATGGGTCAATTTATTGCAAAGCTTTACCTTTGTGTTCAAGCACATCAGTGGGAAATCAAATCGAGTAGCAGATGCCTTAAGCAAGAGACAATTGATTGTGCAAGAAAATGATATCCAAGTCTTAGGATTTGAACATTTAAGAGGTTTGTATGACGCTGACATTGATTTTCAGGATGCATACAGAGTTTGTAAGAATCCTGTGGAGGTGGATAGAGAGCCATGGATGGAGTACATGTTGCAAGATGGGTTACTATTTAAAAAGAGTAGACTTTGTATTCCCAAATGTTCCATGAGAGAGAATTTCATACAGGAGAAACACAATGGAGGGATGGCAGGTCACATTGGAAGTGATAAAACCTTTGGATAGTTGAGCCATTTCTACTTTTGGCCAAAGATGAGGTATGAGGTTGAAAGTTTTGTGAGCAGATGTAGGGTATGCCAGCAGGCCAAGGGGAGAATCCAAAACACGGGCTTATACACCCCATTGCCTATTCCAACTAGGCCTTGGGATTTTGTGAGTATGGATTTCATTTTGGGTTTACTGAAAACTCAGAAGGGGAATGATTCTATTTTTGTAGTGGTGGATAGAGTTACTAAGATGGCACATTTCATTCCATGTTATAAGACCAATGATGCCACACACATTGCTAACTTGTTTTTCAATGAAGTTGTGAAGCTACATGGTTTACCTAAGAGCATTGTATTTGACAGAGATGTAAAGTTCGCAGGTCATTTCTGGAGGACCTTATGGAAGAAGTTGGGCACCAAATTGAACTTCAGTTCAGCATATCGTCCACAGTCTGATGGCCATACTAAGGTGGTAAATAGGAGTCTGAGTAACATGTTGAGAAGTTTGATTGGGGAAAATCCAAAGCAATGGGACAAAGTGCTAGCTCAAGCAGAGTTTTCCTATAATGACACACCAAACCGAAGTACAAGAATGAGTCCATTCCAAATTCTGTATGGTATGCATCCAAGAGGGGTGTGTGAACTTTATGATTTGGTTCAAATGGAGAAGAGAAGTGTAGATGGAGAGGAGTTTGCAACAAGGATTAGTGAACTACAAGAGCAAGTTAATGCAAGGTTGCAACATAGTAACAATAGTTACACAACCAGAGCAAATTCCAAGAGAAGAGAGAAAAACTATGAGGTAGGAGATTTGGTTTTAGCACATCTAAGGAAAGAGAGATTCCCAAAAAGAGAGTATAACAAGTTGAAAAAGAAAAATATTGGACCCTGCAGAATACTCAGAAAGTTTTCAGCAAATACCTATGAGTTGAAGATTCCAACAGGGATTGGAATCTCAGCTATTTTTAATGTTGTAAGACTGCATACTTATTTAGCTGATGATACAGGACAAATGCCAAAAGACAGGAATCCTATGGAATATATTCAGTGGCTGAAGAAGATTGGTATGGCCCAGCCATTAGAATATGAGTCTATCTTGGATACTAGAGTGGAAAAGAGTACCATATAGAGAGACTACTTGGACTACTTGATCATATGGAAAGGACATCATGTAGCAGATTCTACATGGATGAATGTTGAAGAATTGGAGGCAAAGGGTTTCTCAGTAGCTAACTTACTGAATAGGGGTTCATAATTTTAACCTTGGGAGTTTGATGCAAGAGCATCAATGCTGAGTCAGAAATGTGATTGCATGTTCACATGTTCTGGCTAGCAAGAGGAAGAGCTTCCCTGAAGTGGGAAGCAGATTCTCTTATTAAGTATTTCAAATAAGTGCAAGTATGTCACCGACTAGTATGTTGTCAGTTTTTGAGAAAATAGGATGTAGTGGAAATTTGATACTCCTTGTGTGGAGATCAAGCCATATAGCAAGCTTGTTGTTGAATGATAGTGACTCCTTCAGTGATGGGGGAGAGTTAGTTAGTTGTTTGTTTAGCTATTCAGCCATTCGATTTTGAGGGGGATTTCGAATGGATGAAAGAGGGGAATATAGGAGTTAGTAAGGGGAGTTTGGTGAGCGCAAGAGAGAGATTTGCGTAAGAAAGAGTCGGTGGGATATTTTCCTGCACACCAGAGGAAAATATGACTGTATAGATGTTTTGGATATCACTTAATGAAAAGAGAAAGTCCTGTGTGTTAACGGTGTACTGTGCATTCGAACAAGGGTTGAGCTTAGATTCTGTTGGGTGGAGTAACGTGAATCATTAACCTGATGTCTGCGTGAATGATTCTTTGTCTTCATGCTTGTATGAACAGTTAAGAACACCCAAATCCTTGTTAAACAGACCATTAATACGTAGCGTAGATAACTTCCTGTCCTTTTTAGTTTTCATCAGATCCAGATGGGGACCAAGCCGGATTGATCGATTCTCTGATCAATCCATGAGAAAATCATAGAGTCATAGTCAATTCAAACAATAGAGGTTGGACGGCTCAGATCAAAGCCAAAAGGAAGATCGACAGCGGGGAAAGAATCCATCAAGTTAACATGTGCCAGAGTTAGTGCCTCTGTAAGCCAATGAAAGGTGTTCCACATTGATCTCAGATCAACGGACAAGATCACATCCGCAAGAGATCGACGGTGGCACAACGTTCCGCAGAAAGAAAGAGCGCAGGAGTTAACGGTGAGAGTTGTGGAAGAGCTTTTGAGGAAACCTTAGTGAGAGATCACGAAAGGTGCACCCATAATCCACAATCCGTAATCCAAAAGCTACGGAAATGAGAGTTGCGGAAGGACCGTTGTGGGGAGGCGACTGTGGAAAGATCGTTGCAGAAGAACACTGCAACTGTAAAAAGAAGGTGTTGCCACAAGACTATTGCAGAAGGTCAATTCTGACTATCAGAATGTTGCAAAAAGCCCATTTTTAATGGGAGGACTGCAACTGACAAGAACCTAGCTGGTTGTTAGCTAAGGTTGGTGGTTTGATTTCAAAGGATCATGATAATTCCTCAGAAGTGGGTTGGATTGGATTTTGGTCATTCCTGCCTGCACCAGAAGGCCATTCCAATCTTGCTCAAGGGGGCCATTTATGATCCAAAGTCTCCCGAGTGAGCGTGGCCACCATGAACACATCCATAATGGCCATATGCACGTGTGGGAGCTCACGGAACCCAAGTCCTCTCATGGAAAGTAACTCAATTCGGCTTCCCAGTTTGAATTCTATGGCTTGAATCTCGTCTTGTTTGACAATTTGAAAACTAGGGTTTCCCATGTAAGAGACATTGAATTTTTTCCACAAAGTAATTTCTTGCATATTTTTTGTGTTAATGTAATTGTAACTTTGGAATGTATTTCACATATGTATATTGTACTCCTATAGAGATGGTATTATTCCTCTATACGGAAGTGTCGTCATTTATATTGTAAGTGTCATAACTTATACTTGATGGGTTATTAGACCGCCTTGATGGGGTCGGCCCTATATAAGTCATGTGGGTTAAAGGCTTATTAGACCACCCTATTGGGAGTCGGCCCTGTCAGCATTATGTTATTTGGTTAAGTTGAGGCCGACCTAGAAAAGGTTATTAGGCAAGCCAAGTCAAGTATAAATAGAGTGCGGTAGGAACTCTATTTGATCATTCACTTTCTCACTTATACACTTATTGGAGAGTGGCGCACTTGTGGAGGAGGAGAAGCTACTGCTAGGAGACTATCTCTTATGCTTGGGTTTTGTATCATTGCTCTATCTATCTCTGTGGAAGTTATTGGGGTTTTTCACCTTCTTGGTTTTCCCCAAGGAAACTCTATGTGTCTATTGTCTCATGTGATTTCTTGTTGTGATTAATATGCTTGATATGCTGTACATTTTATTCTCTCAGTAAAGATCCTAGAGTATGTTGAATTAATGCTAAAACAATTAACATGGTATCAGAGCTAACCTGAGAAGAAGACACTATGCAGTTGTGGAAGCTAGGGCTTCTTGTTTTTGAGTTTCTCTCCACAGATTTTGGAAAGGCAGTAGGGTAGATTGACTCTCCTCAGGAAGTTGCATCTTTCTATCCTTTCAGAAGTTTGAAATTCAAAGTTTGAATTTTTAGGGTTTATCTGAAAAACCCTAATCCAGCTCGAGATCCAGATTTCTGCAAATCAAGTGGATTGGGTTAATTATAGAAGAGAGTGAGTTGGACACCTACATAAGTGAAGGGGTTCCTATCCCAGAGGGAGAAGAGACTAAGGCCTTACACAAGAGGAACTTGGTCTAGGCTAAGAGGATCATTGCTAATTCTATCAAAGACCATCTCATGCCACATGTGTCATCTCTGAAGACGCCTAAGGAGATGTTTGATTCCTTGACCAAGCTATTTGAAGGGAAGAATATAAATTAGAAGATGACCTTGAGGAATCAATTGAAGAATATCAAGTTCCAAAATGCAAAGACCATTCAGTCTTATTTCTCAAGGATCTCCCAGATAAAAGAACAACTTGAAGCTGTGGGAGAAGATATAGAGAATGGAGAAGTGATAATGACCACTCTTAATGGCCTTCCTAGGTCATGGGATTCCTCCATCCAAGGAATTTTTGCTAGGAAGAAACTTATCACATTAAGTAGGCTGTGGGAAGAATGCTCACAGGAAGAAGCTTGGATTGTAGCTCGAGAAGAAAAGATGGGGAATGAAGATCAAGCTCTCACAGCACATACCAAGAAGAGGACACTTTTCCTCAGATTGTCCTAAGAACAAAAGGAACAAAAGGAACAACAACAACAACTACTACAAGCAATCTGACAGGTATGACTTACAGGTATGTTTTGAAATCTGTTCATGATTAAGTTTATAATATGATTGTCTTCATGGTATTGAGTTTAGTAACAATCTTGTTTAATTTTAGACTTGTCTTATCACCCTAGTAAAAGTATGAATGCATGGTAGAAGACATTCATTGATTAGGGCTATGACACTTATGATTGTATTATGTTTGTACTAATGCACTGTGGTGTTGTATGAGGAGAATGTTATCTGCTAGCATGAAATGTTCAAGCCAAGCTCTAGATCAAGACCATGATGACATGAAGACAAAGACTCATCCATAGTCATGGATCAGATAGAGGTATGTATAATTTGGTTCTACAATGGTTAAATTATGAGCTATGTAGGTCATTGAAGAGAACAAGAAAACATTGCTAGACATAACTAACAAATATGATGACCATGTATGTTTTTCCTATATCAAAGGATCATATACTTTTGTATGATTGATAATGATTACTCATGAAGTTAAAAGTTTGAGTATTGAGTAATCTAGGGTTTATGCGTGTTATGTTCCTTACTTTGATTAATGATATGACTAAACAGAAACGTCCTATATAAACCTTGAATACTAATGCTTATTACTTGTGTTTGAAATGGTCATGACGATACATGCTTAAGATTATTGTGTTTTGATGGTATTAAGATTATACTAATAAATGTATGATTATGTATGAGATCTCGAGGATAACACAATGATGATACTAGTAAGCATGCACAGTGATTGGGGATGGATATAAGTTCAAGGAGAGGTAATCAAGGAAGCAAAGATCAAGAGGGAGCACACTCCAGTAGTTCCTACAAGGAAACAAATATTGAGAGGGAGTCCACCCATCAAACAAACAAAGATAAGTATTTGAATTGTCATTTCTTGTATATTTGATTGTTTAAATAATACTGTTCAAAGATGTATATACTTATGTTCCTAGACTTAGGTTGTGTATTATGCATATTAGAATAATTGCATTAATGAACAGTATACTACTAATATTCATGTAATGGGTAAGTGGCCTATGGCACTGTACAACATTCCATTGCTACCTATCTAGAATGAAACCTCTTTGCTGCCATGTTGGGAGTTGTGCACACTCTTAACAATGTTCTGGTAGGGATTGGAAGGAATCTAGAAAGTTACGGGATATGGATAAATGTTGTATTAAAGCATTGGCTAAATTAAATGCATGACTGTATGACATATTTGTTTATGTCTAAGAATTTGTTCTGAAAACTATGATATGTTTTCTAATCATGCAATTTTACTTGTCTTGTAGGAAATATCGTATACCATCACCTACGAAAGAAGGACTACAACATTTGTTCCAACAACAAAGCTATCTATTGAAGATATTGAAGAATCTGAAGTTCCCAGGATTCGAGAAGAATGCCATGATCGAGGAATACCAGTCAATCATGAAGAATGATGTTTGGGATGTGGTCCCAAGACCTGAAGGGAAGTCTGTTGTGACTTCCAAGTGGATCTATAATATCAAGCATGCTACAGATGGTAGCATGGAGAAATACAAAGCGAGGTTTGCAGCTTGTGGCTTATCCCAGAAAGAGGAACTCATGTGTGCAAACTGAAGAAAGCCTTGTATGGCTTGAAGCAAGCTCCTAGGTGTTACAATGTAATCTTCCACCTTGTGAGAATCAGCACTCTTTGGCCTAGAGGATCCATTCCATTGGCTCAGAACCATTTTATATCCTTCAGACACTATTTTTTCCATTGTACGCTTGCTGCATCATCACAGTGGGCATACCCGTGAGTTGCATCACTATAGCCCATGGGTAGCATGTAAAATGGTAAAAATCACTAGTTAATTACTTTTTACTCCCAAAAAGCGGTCATTAGGTGACCTTTGACTCTCCATCTACCCAACAAATGCCTCGATGTGTCCTTTCACTCACCTTTGAGAGGACTATATATTGAGCATATATGGCTTATGGACAGGAGGAGAAAGAAGAGCAAGAGAACTCTAGTGGACTTTTTCCCTATCTTGAGTATACACTCATTGATCCTTGTAGTTGTGAACCCTTTATGTTCACCTTCCAAACTCCTATTCCAGTTTGAGTTTTCCATTCCATGGAGGATTGAAGTGGAGGAGGCACAAGCGGATTGATCCAGATCTTGGTTCAGATTGGTTGCTGGCAAGAGGTCGTATCACATTGTACTTCTTCTTGTTTATTAATAGAAATACTCATATTCTCATCCATTAATGTTGTAAATGTTGTTTATACTACATTGGGTTGCATTTACTTGTTATATCATGGGCCATTGCTATTGATGATGTTAATGCCATTTATATATTATATGTATTTGTTGTATATTGGCTGTCAAGACTAATTTGTAGATTCAAGTGCACGGATTGAAAAGCTCCAACGGGGATCTACATCAAACATTTGGATTGAGATTGGTTATATTCTTCATTATCTTAGCATTGTCATTTATATAACATAGCATTGGGAATTGAGTTGATTTATGGTAGTCAGTTGTCTATTGTGGTCTACCCCAAGCCATAGTGAGTTTTCTCCAATACAGAAATGGTGACTCCCTTGGGGAAAACATCCATTTTGGGGGATTTTTTAGCATTAGTCCTTAATTAGACTTGTTGTTTGTCGAAGCTCTGTGTCACTTATTTTTCGTTGAGATACACTATAGAAAACTTGCTTTTTCGGAGCCATTGGACTCTTTGTTTGCCCATTTTCCTTTCCTTACCCACGGGCTAGCTTAGCTTTGCCCGCGTACACCTGCCTCTATTTACTCTACTGCTCGTGGGTACCCACAGGTTTTCCTTCAACAATAGCATACAACTCTGGATTTGGTTGATTTATGATCCTGAGTCTTTGTTGGTCTATTTCTTGATTGTTTCATGCGTTGGTTGTGACCAATACTCTTCTTTTCTCTTGGTTGAGCCTTGTTGGTTTTTTACCCATGTTTGGATTTAGCCTTCTTGGTTTTTTCCTTTTGAGCTCATTCCATTGGCCGAGTCTTACTATTTGGTATCTGTTGGGTTGTCTTACTGATCTCCTTGGCATATCAATGACTAGATAGTAGGATTTTGCTTTCATTTTTCATTTCCATATATCGAAAAATACAAAAATACACATAGTTTTTCATTTTCTTTTTATTTATAAGAGGAAATACAAAAAAATTGCTTTTATGTACTGCATCTTGCATTGAGTGCTTTTTGCCTTCATTTAGATTCTGTTTGTGCATCGAAAAACATAAAAGGATTTCATATTTATTTTGAAACCGTTGGATTGATTTTGCATGCTAGTGGCATTGTTTTTGTTGGATATATGAGTCTAGGATTTGACGATTTTGCATACGATTGAGTCTTACACATCACTAGTTTCATGATCATATCCCTTGAGTAATCACAACCATTAAAATTAATGCTTAATCTTAAAATTGATTAGACCGATTTTATTTATAGGGTACACCAACTAGCATAGGTTTAGAGTCTTGGAATAGATCACTGTTAGTTAACAATCCAAGACTACTAGATGAAACATTAGGTGTCTGACCAGGGAGTGGAGGAATCCATGGTATATATTGGTGTTCTCAGGGAGCTCTACTCAAGCCAGAGTGAAGCACAAGGTCACGGGAAGTTGGTTGAGGAGATATCCCTCTGATACCCGCTGAACGTGGGAGATATTTCCAGGGTTTATTCGTATATGGGGGTACCGGAGGTTCATCCTCTTGTGCTTCGGGCTTAGCTACCTTACCCATACGATGGATCCCACCTACGACTATCCCACTGAGCATTGGTTATGTTGCGGTGACCATAGTTGCCTTACCTAGGTATCACATAGGTTCTTGCAATGGTTATGATGTTTGTGTCCTTAGTCAGATAGGGGTCGGACAACACAGTTGCCATTGTATAGGGACTTGACCTTGTGCACGTAGTGAAGTCTGGGGGCCATTATAACTGATTCTGTTACCTTTGTCTATACTTTGGGAGTCTCAAGCCTCTCCTAGGCAAGACATATTAGCTCTAGTGTCGGGAGCTCATTTAGCCACTCTATTTGTCTGCTCTTGGCTGTAGTTTCTCTAGGTGTGTGCTTTTGATTTACTATTTTTTATCGATAGTTGGCCTTTAGGGGACATTTTGATTTTATATTCTCTCGGGAGATATCATGGAGCGGATTCCTACTCTCCGCCAATCCCATCGGTTGGATGGTTTACAACCTGTCAAGCTTTCATGCTGCGTGGCTAGGGGACGCCGGTAAGCTCCCTCTGAGTCTTCAGATTCCTACAAGACATATGTCCTAGACGTCATGACTGCTGCACATTCTGATACTGAAGAAATACCTATGACTCCATCGGGTAGAGTCGAACACACTTCATACACCCCTACTACTTGTGAGGCGTGGGGGGGTGATCCACCTGAGACCCAACGTAGTTTGTTTGGTCTAGATCCACCCGAGGACGATTGAATGTTCGATCCTTCATTTCCACATAATTATATACACGGGATGCCTGATTTACATGATGACACTGGTCCTACGGTCAACCCAACCGCATTCTCTTTTAGTATGCCTAATTATAGCACAGTTGATCCTTTCACTACGTTTGGTAGTCACGCCGGCACTAGCCATGGTGTTGGCTACACTGCACCCACTGGGGTCAATACCCTCGCCGGGGGCACCATGTTGTCCACTCACACACATAGTATGGGGACTGGTCATATTCCTCCTAACAATGCTAATGTTAGAAGATGACCGCCTCCTAGGGCTACCCAACCTAATAGGAACACTATGCACAACATGACTCGCCATCCACCACCTAATACACATGCCATTACTCATCAACCCAAGACTACTTTCGCAAATGTTAATGCTCCTCCTGACCATAGGGGTGGACATATACTGCATACTTTTGCATCCACTGCCGCCACTAGTAATGCCAATGTAGGAAGTGGGAATATATCCTATCCACATGGACATAACACCACCATCCCTACTACTAATAACACCAATGTTGGGGCTGGGAATACATCTCATGCTTATGGTCACCACACGACTGCTCAAGCTGATCCAAATGTTGAGGGTTGGAACATAGCATACCATTATGGTCCTTACAACTCGGTTCCCGCTGTGAATAGTACATACATGCCCCATACTTATGGTGGCAACCCTTACTATAACACAGTCGGTACTGGCCACAGTACAACCCACCCCAATATGGTGCCCAAAACACGTACATACTTGCTTATTCTCATATGGGTCAAGCAGGAGGAGGTTATCAACCCTATGGCCATGGTCAAGCTTATGGTCCGTCAGGTCCTCATTATCAGCAGTTTAATCCTAATGGTCAAGCTTTTGGTCCATCTTATCATTCGGTTCCGTTCAAACAACCTCTTATGGGAGCTTATAATCAAGCTTTCCAGCCACAGCTCCCGTTCCTTGCACGTTTGAACCTTTCAGATCTTTCGAAGCTCATGAATGATCCGGTGTGTCATGACCCTAATTGGCCTCCGGTCCCTACCAAGCTACCTTTGGACATTCCTAATTTTGAAGGGAAAGGCGGTGAGGACTCGGGTGATCATGTCACAACATTTCACCTTTGGTGTTCCTCCAACTCGTTGAATCACGATTCCATTAGGTTACGACTATTTCAACGCACCCTCATGGGGGCAGCCATGAAGTGGTATGTTGAGTTGCTTGGAAACACTTATAGGGGTTTTAATGAGATCACTTTGGTTTTCTTGGATCATTTCCAGTTGCCGGTTCGCTATGATACTAGTACTGAACTTTTATCTGCCTTCTGTCATAACAAAGCCACACATATTTCTAACCATGTTCAAGAGTGGCATCGGTGGAAGAGGTTAGAGAAAGCCAACATTCCTCCAGAGTTCCTGCTAGAATGGTTCCTCAAGTCTCTACTCCCATACATTGCTAAGGGTGTTTCGATGTCTGGCATTGTGATTGAGGAACAAGCCATCTTGAAAGTCCAGCAGTTAGACTTACTATACTCTCAGTCTGGCATTTTGTATGACATTATTCCTGACACACCACGCACACGTCATGAGCCTCAATCAGTTCCTGGACCACATGCCGATGGCATCATAGGATCCGCAAGCACTCGCCCTATAGATTTGGTAGCTAATCAAATGCAAAATTTGTCGCTAAACCAATATACTCCCGGATAGGTTCACACCTTGTCCACTTCCACCCCATCGTCCGATGTACACAATGTGCAATCAATGAACCAATCAGGTAACCAGCAACCTGGTGGTAAGAAAAAGGGGAGAATCAACCGTAAGGGTAGAAACAATGGGAATAACAATAGCAATCACAATACCCCCTATAAGGACAATGCCAACCCTCCCCGGGAAGGCAAAAATGCTTGTGAGGACCGTAAACCTAAAGCGTAAGGTAAAGTTTCCCTATAAGCTCTGTGGGGAAGACCATCTTATTCACTTATGTCCTCAGATCGAAGAAGCATTGAAGCATTTGGCACAGAGCCTAGCTGTGTTAAAGGATTCCCTACCTCATCATCAAAACATGGCTTCACATGCTCCCACCACTGGTTATGGACCTACTGAGACGCAATGTCTTCTTCCAATACTGGTGGTTATGGATGTGTGAACATGGTTCAATCAGAGGTTAGTGTTGCCACTCGTCAACGCGATTATGATGCACCACAACCTAATTTGGGGAATGAGCCTCCCCCTCCTCTTGATAATTCCTTGCATATCGAGAAGCCCTCTAATATGCCATAGATACCAAAAGGTGTTCTTAAGCGCTCTATGCATAACCCTAATGCTCGAGCCACCCATAACTACTCCATCGTGGAAGATTTGGGCAAAAATTCATGTGCCATGTCAGCTCTTGAAGTCTTGCAAGCCTATCCTTCTCAGAAGCATGCCCTTTTGAGTGCATTAGGAGTTCAGAACGGGGAAATTCCCACTGTTATCAAGTTCGACACTACTGATGTCCAACCTCGCTTACCCTACCACGTGGCTTTTCAAATCAAGGTGGCGTGCCTTCAGAATTTTGACGAAGGTGCCTCTACGTCAGTAATGTTGTTGACTTGTTGGAAGCTCTAGGCTCTCCTCCTCTACTCACGTCTAGAACCACAGTCACTGCATTTGACGGTTGGTCATTTAAGCTACATGGAATTATCCCTTCCCTTGTTGTCTGTTTGGGAGGTAAATCTGTGCCTATTGCAGTCGAGGTGGTTGATGCACCCATCGACTACAACCTTTTGCTGGGTCAAAATTGGATGCATGCTATGAAAGCTGTAGCGTCCACTGTATTCAGAGTTATCTGCTTTCCTCACGAAGGCAAGATTGTGACCATCGATCAGCTGGATTTCGTTAACTCCTCTTCCATAGCATCCATAGGATCCATAGTCCCACAGGTTACTCATTCTCAGCCAGCAACTCGGAACATGGGTGTTGGCATGTACCCTTCATTGATGGGAACCTATGATTTTGCTGCACCTGTGAATTTTATCGAAACCATTACCAACGATGCGTCTCCTCCTTCGCATAATATGTCGTTCCAGACTTCCTATTCTGATAATCCATGGACTTTACCATCCACAAGTTCCACATCTAGAAAAATTATGCATATGGGGATGTATATGCCATTGTCTATAGTTGAGCTTGCTTACTAGCATATTCAACAAGCCACTACAGAGCCGGATCTCTCTTCTTCTCAGACAGTCGAGGAAGATCCCGTTACACTGCCAGTTTGGGAAGCCAACTTGTCTTGTTCACACGATTGCCTTGATGATACTTTTCCTTCTAATGAATCTATTATGGAGGCCATGTGTGGTAGTGAGAGACCTTGGGAAGATATGCACCATTGCTCTTATTTCCTTCCCAACCTCGAGCTCACCGAACGAGAGGAGTTTATGATGACTCTAGCAGAGATGGCTTCTCACGATGACTATAGCCATATTCCCTGTCACAGGATGTTTTTGCGAAAGGGAATATGGCTAACATTTCCCCAAGTACGTCGATCAATGTTGAATATTGTAACTTCTAAGAATATTATAATTTGTACATTATTATTCCGGAGATGTTTCATCCCTCCGAGGTAACCCTATCATGTATCCGGAGATGACTATTCCTCCTGGGGTTTGTGGTAACTAGGGTTATTAGACCCACCATGTGGGGGTCAGCCCTGATCTTATATTTTAGGGGTTATTAGACTTCTCCAGGAGAGGTCGGCCCCATTAGGTATTTTGGTGAGTCGGGAGTTAGTATAAATAGAGGAGGTGAACTCCTCATTAGACACACTTGCACAACTCAGAAAAGTAGCGCACTTGTCTGGGAGATCTACTAAGGAAGTAGAGAAGGAGGGAGCACATCTTGTATTTTGGTTGATCATCTTATTGAGGAAAGCTTTGCTGGGTTTTCTACCCCATGAGGGTTTCCTAGGGTAAATTATGTGTCTATCTTGTGATTATGTTTCTTTCAGTGATCTTGCTAGTCTATTTTGTTTAAACTTAACATGGTATTAGAGCTAGCCTGAATAGGACATCTTTCACAAGGTAAGAATACCTCTCTCTCTCTCTCCGGTGAAAGTTAGGGTTTCAGCAAAAAGTTGGTATTATTGAATTCTGGTTACATGGCTGGATAGCCCTTCTCAATACCAATCTTTTGAGCCCTAGATCGAGCTTTTTGGTTGGGTAGAACTCTGGGAAAGTCAAACCCTAGTTTTACCAAAAGTGCGATAATCCAGAAATTCTGTCCCAGGATCCGGAAAGGTAAAAAAGTAATATTTCTGGGTAAGTACTACTCTATCTCTTATCTCTTGGACTCCCCCAAGAGAAGATGGCTCCAAACACTAACCTTGAAGACAAGCTAGAAGGTATAGAGAATTTTCGAGCATGGAAATACAGAATTGGTCTCATTCTTGAAGAGAATGATCTTGCTCATTATGTCAAAGATGAAGTTGCAGAACCGGAAGGAGATGAAGCCAAAGAGAAGCATAGGAAGGATTTGATTAGGGCAAAGAGAATCATAGCTGATTCTATTAAAGACCACTTGATTCCCCAAGTGGCTTCCAAGAAGACTCCAAAGGAAATGTATGATGCCCTAGGAAGAATGTATGAAGGAAAGAACGTCAATAGGAAGATGAACCTAGGGACTCAGTTGAAGAATACCAAGATGCACAAAGGAGAATCCATTCAAGACTACTTCTCAAGAGTCTCTCTAATCAAGGAGCAACTAGATGCCATTGGTGATACTCTTGATGAAGATGAACTTGTGATGACTGCCCTAAATGGTCTCACTAGACCTTGGGAATCTTTCATACAAACCATGTGTGCCAGAAAAGAAAGCATGAAGTTTGATGTAGTATGGGAGGATTGTGTTCAAGAAGAGGCTAGGGTTTCCAACAGAGAAGCTCTTCTCAAAGAGGATGACCAAGCTTTGGCCACCCACACCAAAAGAGGAAAGAGAGGCCACTTCAAGAAAGTGAACTACAAAAGGTCTCAAGCCTCTCATAAATTCAAAAGGAAAGGAGGAACAAACTCAGAAAGAGACCTCTCCACAGTCCAATGTTATAGTTGTTTTAAACTAGGACACTATGCTAAAGACTGTACTTTTCTAGGAAAGAAGAAGAAGAAGTTTTTTCACAAAAGACATCATGCACATATGGCAGAAGATGATAGTGAAGAAGAAGAAGGAGAAGAAGAAGAAGAGGAGGAGTAGGAAAGGCCTCAAAGGAAAAGATCTAAAGTAAAGAAAGAAGATCCAGAAGAATATGTCCTATTTTCTACACTCTCTGGATCTGTGTCCCCTGGTGAAGATACATGGCTCATTGACAGTGGTGCTTCAAAGCACATGACAGGTCAAAAGAAAACTCTCTTAAGAATTGAAGAAAATTCTTCACCCCAAAAGGTATCTCTAGGATATG
Source organism: Larix kaempferi (assembly GCA_027924585.1). Classification (NCBI taxonomy): domain Eukaryota; kingdom Viridiplantae; phylum Streptophyta; class Pinopsida; order Pinales; family Pinaceae; genus Larix; species Larix kaempferi. The sequence continues at coordinate 1,007,505 of BSBM01000972.1, forward strand.
ATTATCAATATCCCATCAAGGGAATTGGTGAAGCAAGCTACAAGCTTGATTCTGGAACACCCTTGAAAATGAAAGAATTCTTATATGTACCAGGTTTAAAGAAGAACCTACTCTCTATCTCAGCACTAGATAAGAAAGGCTTTAGGGTTGCTTTCATAGATGGACAAGTACTCATGTGGTCCAAAGGAAAATCAATTAAAGATGCAGTTGTCATTGGTGAAGAAGAAGGAGGTCTCTATAAGCTCAAGGGTCATCCAGAAACTGCCCTTGCTCATGAAATCTCTAGCCCCAGTGAGTTATGGCATAGAATATTAGCTCACATTAACTACAAAGCCTTACCCTATGTAAGCAAGGTGGTCAAAGGATTACCAGACTTGAAGGCTGATCATGATGGCTCATGTAAAGGGTGTAAGAAAGGGAAGAATGTCAAGAACCCTTTTCCAAAGAGTGAAACAAAGACTAAGAGCTTTTTGGAGCTAATACACTCAGATGTATGTGGACCAATGCCCACCACTTCTCTAAGTGGGTTTGAATACTATCTTTCATTCATTGATGACTATTCAAGGAAAACTTGGATATACTTTCTAAAAGGTAAGAATAAAGTCTTTGGAAAGTTCAAAGAGTTCAAGGATCTAATAGAAAATCTCTCAGAAAAGAGAATCAAGATTCTCAGAACAGATAATGGTGGAGAATATACTTCAAAAGACTTTGAAGACTTTTGTAAAGAAGCCGGAATTAAGAGAGAACTAACCACTCCCTACAATCCCCAACAAAATGGGGTTGCTGAGAGGAAAAATAGAACCATCATGGAAGCTGTAAAGACTATGATACATGACCAATATCTTCCCCTGTATCTATGGGCTGAAGCAGCTAAGACAGCAGTATATGTGCAAAATAGACTATCCCATAGTGCTCTTGATTTCAAAACTCCAGAAGAAGTGTTTACAGGAAAGAAGCCCGAGGTAAGTCATCTTAAAATATTTGGGTGTCCTGTGTACATCCACATTCCAAAAGAAAAGAGAACCAAGTTGGATCCTTCTGGTAAGAAGGGAATATTTGTTGGTTATTGTGAATCACCCAAAGCCTTCAGAATTTACATACCAGGTTTTCATCATATACAAATAAGTAGAGATGTAACATTTGATGAAGAAGCAGCTCTCAAGAAATCTAGGAAGTGCCAACTTGAAGAAATCTATAAAGAAGATCCATCTCCTAGAATCACAGAGGCTGTGCACATCCCTGAAGATGATTCACCAGAGGATCATGACATGTTGGAACCACAAGAACCTCCTATTACAGATTTATCTAAGAAAAGAAGGCCAGCATGGGCTAGAGATATTATTCAAGGAGCTGAAAGATATGGAGCTCCTGAAGGCTCCACTAGAGAAAGAAAGAAACCAAATCTAGTGTCCAACTATATGGCCTTGATGTGTGATCTTGTGGATCAACAACCTACTAGCTATGAAGAGGCAGCTCAGAAGAAAGAATGGATAGAAGCAATGACAGAAGAATATCAGCCAATAATGAAAAATGATGTCTAGGATGTAGTTCCCAAACCAAAAGATAAAAGTGTGGTTTCTTCCAAATGGATTTTCAAGATAAAACATGTTGCAGATGGTAGCATTGAAAAATATAAGGAAAGATTTCTAGCCATAGGATTCTCTCAGAAGGAGGGAATTGACTATGAAGAAACATTTGCACATGTTGCTAGGTATACTTCAATTAGAACTATCATGGCACTTGCATCTATGATGAAGTGGAAATTACACCAAATGGATGCTAAGACAACTTTTCTGAATGGTGTAATTGAAGAAGAAGTGTACATAGAACAACCACAAGGGTTTGAGGTTAAATATGGAAGAACTCATGTATGCAAACTGAAAAAGGCATTATATGGGTTGAAGCAAGCTCCCAGGGCTTGGTATGGAAGGATTGACAATTTCTTAACTAGCATGGGTTTTACCAAGAGTAAAGCTGACCCAAATCTTTATCTCAAAGTGATGGATGATGAACCAGTTATACTGTTGTTATATGTAGACGATCTATTTCTAACCGAAAATGAGAAACAAATTATTGAAAGCAAGAAGAAGCTTTCTTCAGAATTTGAGATGAAAGATATCGGATCAATGCACTACTTCTTAGGTCTAGAAGTATGGCAAGAACCAAAAGGAATCTTTCTGAATCAAGGTAAGTATGTTGTGGAGATTCTAAAAAGGTTTGATATGTTGGAATGTAAACCCATGGCCACTCCCATGGACTCCAACCTGAAGTTATTAGTTAATGACTCATCAGAACTAGTGGACCTAACTCTATATAGACAAATCATTGGGTCATTGATGTATTTAACAAATACTAGGCCAGATATATGCTTTGCTGTAAATACTCTAAGTCAGTATCTAGTAGAACCTAGAAAGGTCATTTAATAGCTGCAAAGCATGTGATGAGATACCTAAAAGGTACATTGGATTTTGGTCTATATTATCTTGGAGGTCATGAACTCAGGTTACATGGTTACTCAGATTCTGATTGGGAAGGAAGTGTCTCAGAAAAAAAGAGTACATCAGGTGGATGTTATGGTCTTGGATCTGCCATGATCTCATGGTTCAACAAGAAACAATCTAGTGTGGCCCTCAGTACTGCTGAAGCAGAATATATAGCTACCTGCTCTGCCAGCTGTGAAGCAGTATGGCTTCGGAAGCTATTATCTGGAGTGTTTGACTTAGAAATGGATTCCACTGTGATTATGTGTGACAATCAAAGATGCATTAAGATGAAAGAAAATCCTGTATTCCACGATAAGTCAAAACACATAGAGATCCGATACTTTTATATATGAGATATGGTGCAGAGAGGAGCTATTAAGCTCGAGTATGTAAGCATTGAGGATCAAATTGCTGATATCTTGACCAAACCTCTGTCTCGAGTGAAATTTGAATACTTCCGAGACAAGCTTGGTGTAGTTCGAAAGGACCCTCCTCGAAAGGGGGAGTAGTATAGTCACTGATGATGAGATTGCCTCATCGAACACAAGTTCGCTGATAAGGTTACCTGTTCACCATACCTAGATACTTAGAAATATTTAGATTTAGGACTCTTATGCTTAGAATACTTAGTTTTTACTTATACATGCTTTTGATGTTAGATGTATTAGTGAGAATACATGTTTTTGATGTTAGATGTATTAGTGAGAATACATGTTTTTGATGATAGATGTATTAGTGAGAATACATGCTTTTCATGATCGATGTATTAGTGAGAATACATGCTTTTGATGATGGATGTATTAATGAGAATACATGCTTTTGATGATGGATGTATTAGTGAGAATACATGCTTTTGATGTTAAATGTATTAGTGAGAATACATACTTTTGATGATACATGTATTGATTAATGTACTTGTATGGTTGAGGATACTTGTACTTGTATTGATGAGAATACAAGTGAGGATTGGATCATCCTTGAACTCAAGTTCTAAAGAGAGCCGTAGACATGATGTCTCCGAGAATGAAGTCCTTAGTGGACATGATAGGATTGCATCATCCTTGAACTCAAATTCTAAAGAGAGCCGTAGACATGATGTCTCCGAGAATGAAGTCCTTGGTGGACATGAGAGGATTGCATCATCCTTGAACTCAAGTTCTAAAGAGAGACGTAGACATGATGTCTCCGAGAATGAAGTCCTTGGTGGACATGATAGGATTGGATCATCCTTGAACTCAAGTTCTAAAGTGAGCCGTAGACAGGTGTCTCTGAGAAAGAAAAAGGATTGGATCATCCCTGGACTTCAGTCCTAAAGTGAGCCGTAGACATGTGTCTCTGATAAGTGAAGATAGGATTGCATCATCCCTGACCTAGGTTCAAAATGTACGTGATGGGATTGCATCATCCCTAGACATGAGACTTATCTTAAAGTGATAAGGACTGATCATCCTGGAACTTGATCGGGATTGCATCATCCCCAGACATGAGACTTGTCTTAAAGTGATAAGGACTGATCATCCTGGAACTTGATCGGGATTGCATCGTCCCTAGACATGAGACTTGTCTTAAAGTGATAAGGACTGATCATCCTGGAACTTGATCGGGATTGCATCGTCCCTAGACATGAGACTTGTCTTAAAGTGATAAGGACTGATCATCCTGGAACTTGATCGGGATTGCATCGTCCCTAGACATGAGACTTGTCTTAAAGTGATAAGGACTGATCATCCTGGAACTTGATCGGGATTGCATCGTCCCTAGACATGAGACTTGTCTTAAAGTGATAAGGACTGATCATCTTGGAACTTGATCTGGATTGTATCATCCATGGACCTATGTCCTAAAGAGAGCAGGATTGATCATCCTGTAAATTGATTGTGTGTTGATGATTGTGCGATGATGATGCTGATGATTGTGTGATGACGATGCTGATGATCGTGTGATGACGATGTTGATGATCGTGCGATGACAATGCTGATGATCGTGTGATGACAATGCTGATGATCGTGTAATGACGATGCTCGTGCGATGACAATGCTGATGATCATGCGATGACGATGTTGATCGTGTGATGACGATGCTGATGATCGTGTGATGACGATGCTGATGATCGTGTGATGACGATGCTGATGATCGTGTGATGATGATCGTACGATGACGATGCTGATAACATTGATGTTCCAGTAACTGGTTGAGTTACTGATGATGATGAATTGAAGAAAGCTTCCGATGATTTATAGATGTATCATGTACAATGTGGTCAATGACTCCTTACTCCTGCAGATGTTGTTATAATATCCTTCTCGTTAAGGGGGAGTGTTGAATATTGTAACTTCTAAGAATATTATAATTTGTACATTATTATTCCGGAGATGTTTCATCCCTCCGAGGTAACCCTATCATGTATCCGGAGATGATTATTCCTCCAGGGGTTTGTGGTAACTAGGGTTATTAGACCCACCATATGGAGGTTGGCCCTGATCTTATATTTTAGGGGTTATTAGACTTCTCCAGGAGAGGTTGGCCCCATTAGGTATTTTGGTCAGTTGGGAGTTAGTATAAATAGAGGAGGTGAACTCCTCATTAGACACACTTGAACAACTCAGAAAAGTAGCACACTTGTCTAGGAGATCTGCTAAGGAGGTAGAGAAGGAGGGAGCACATCTTGTATTTTGGTTGATCATCTTATTGAGGAAAGCTTTGTTGGGTTTTCTACCCCATGAGGGTTTCCCAAGGTAAATTCTGTGTCTATCTTGTGATTATGTTTCTTTCAGTGATCTTGCTAGTCTATTTGGTTTAAACTTAACAATCAATATCTCTCGCACTGTCGGAAAGGTTGAGAATGTCTGCATTGGTTATGATTGCACTCCTGAGGAGATTGTTATTTAAACTGAATTGTTTATAGAACTCCAGGAAGCTTTCACCTGGTCATATGAGGAGATGCCAGGAATAGACCCCCGCATTGTTGAACATGAGATTAGAACATATCCCAACGCTAAACCAGTTTGACAATGCTTACATGCTGTGAACCTTAGAAAAGCAGCTGCTATCAAGGCAGAGGTAGAGAAACTGCTCAAAGTTGGTTTCATCTACCCCATTCCCCTTACCGAATGGGTGTCAAACTCTGTTCCTATGGATAAGAAGCACGAAATGATCCGTGTATGCACTAATTTTAGAGATTTGAGCTGTGCATGTCTGAAAGACCACTTCCCCACACCATTCATAGATCAAATCTTGGATGCTTGCGCTGGAAGTGAGATTTTTTCCTTCATGGATGGCTTTTTCGGATATAACCAGATTGAAATCAACCTAAGGACCAACATAAGACAACTTTCATTTGTCCTTGGGGAACATTTTCATATCGAAAAATGCACTTAGACCTTAAGAACGCCGGAGCTACATTTCAGCGTGCCATGACCTATGCCTTTCACGATCTTAAGATGATTATGGAGGTTTTCTTGGATGACCTTGGTAGCCGTTCTCGCAAGAGGATGGACCACCCCAAGCACCTCTGCATGATTCTCGAACGATGTATACGATACAAGATTTGATTGAATCCTAACAAATGCATCTTTGCTGTAGGGATGGATCTCCTTCTAGGCTTCATAGTTTTGAAAGAGGGTATTAGAGTCAATCCTCTTAAAGTTGCAGCAATACTTCGGTTTCCTCCTCCACACAACTTGTTACAACTTCAGAGCCTCCAAGGGAGATCCACTTTTCTACGCCATTTCGTAGTCAATTATGCTAATCTTACCAAAGGTTTCGCGCGCTTATTGAAGAAGGACACAACCTTTATCTGGGATGAGTGAGCCCAATAGTATTTCGATGCCCTCAAGAAAGATTTGGTATCAACCCCCATGCTTAGTCCACCAGACTTCGCACAAGATTTTATTCTTTACATGGCCACGTCTCAAGAGACGATTGGCATGGTCTTGGTTCAGGTTGATGACGCACTTGTCGAGGATGTCATCTATTACCTTAGTCAAAATCTAGTAGATGTTGAGCTAAGATATACTCATGTGGAAAAGTTGGCACTTGAGCCTGTTCATTCAGTCCAACAGTTACGACATTGCATTTTGCTTAGAACAACCATAGTTGTCGCACATATCAATCCATTTCAGTTCGTACTATCATGACGCCTTATAGGGGGGAAGTAAAATAAATGGATTGTGATCCTTCAAGAGTTCGATCTTGATTTTGCTTCGGTGAAATCGTTGGTGTTTGTTGAGCTTATGTTGGACCTTCCGAGACTTGATGAGGATGTCATACATGAAGATTCCTTTGTGGATGAGCACTTATTTCTTATCTCGTCCGAAGACCCTTGGTATGGGGATGTCATTATATATCTCCAAACTTTGAAGTTTCCTCTGCACTATCCACAAGATGAGTGACAACATGTGAAACATCACACTAAAGATTATACTATCGTCGGTGACACTTTGTATCACCGAGGAAAGGATTCTATTCTTCGTCGTTGCTTAAATCATGAAGAAGCGGAGCGTGTGCTTAATGATTGCCATGCAGGGGCGTGTGGCGGTCACTTATCCGGGTTTACTGTAGCCCAACATATTATGAGAGCAGGTTATTTTCGGCCCTCAATATTTAAAGATTGTATTAATGCTATGAAGAGATGCCACCCTTGCCAGGTGTTTTCTTGGAATATACGCTCGCATCCAGTGCCCCTTCATCTGGTCGTCATTGTCGGTCCCTTCACTAAGTGGGGGGTGGATTTCATGGATTGTAAACCAGCTTTGGCTGGGGGGCTTCACCATATTATCGTGGCCATGGACTACTTTTCCAAATGGGCTAAGGCCATGCCTACTGTAAAAGCCGATGGTGCTACAGTAGCCCATTTCGTATTCAATCAAATTATAACTCGGTTTGGTATTCTGAAAGAGATTGTGACTGACCATGGCAGTCACTTTCAGAACAAGATGATGGAGGATTTGTCTCTCAAGCTTGGGTTTCATCAAGAACACTCATATTCTTATTATCCCAAAGCAAATGGTTAAGTTGAAGCAGTTAATAAGTCTTTGAAGACCATTCTCCAACATACCATCCAACAAAGCAAGACCAACTGGCACATTATGTTATATTCTGCTTTGTGGGCATATCGAACCGCAATCAATACTACCACTGGGTTCTCACCGTTTCAACTAGTTCACGGTGTGGAGTCACTTTTACCGATTGAATGCGAGATCCCTTCGCTTAAACTGGCCATAGAGCTCCTCCCTGATATGATGGGTCTTGAGCAACGTTTAATCCACCTTAAGCAACTTGATGAGCAACATCAAGACGCCGCCATGGCTATAGATGCCAACAAGCGTCGTGTTAAGGTTCAGTACGATAGGTCTGTCCATCCCCGGTAGTATGCTGAAGGTGACTTGGTCCTCTTGTATGACTAAGCTAAAGAACCCCTGGGGGTAGGCAAGTTCAACCCCATGTGGCATGGCCCTTACATCATGAGGCATGTCCTAGAAAAAGGAGCTTATGAATTAGAAGACTACGAGGGGACTATCTTGAAGGAGCCTAGAAATGGGCTCTACCCCAAGCAGTATTATGCTTGAACCTCTGGCTCAGGCTAATACTTTTGTATACTACTGTATAGTTACTTCTGTACATAGTTTAGCTTTCTTTTGGTTTTCAAGTCTGCTGATTAGCTTCCATTTGATTGACAGATGTCAGCTGAGTTTCCTACGTTCTTAGGGTTCGCCGATGGTACTACCCATCATACGCAGTAGCTTGCTTCTATTGCCTGGGTTATTTTCTCACCTGACCACCTAGTTGTGTCCTCAGGAGGTGCTTGTCTCAGTCGTACATCTAACAATGTGGCTAAGTATAGTTCTATCATTGAGCTACTTCGGGATGTTGTTTCGCATGGTATCTAGTCTTTAGAAGTATTCCTGGATTCACAGCTAGTTGTGTCTCAGCAGAATGGATAGTACCGTGTTCGAGACCCTACGCTACTACGGAAATTCCTAAGGGTAAGACTCTTGGAACGACATTTTGTTTCAATTACATACATTCATATTCCAAGAAGTGTTAATCATATATCTGATGCATACACTAACTATGTATTAGATTGGCATTTGTCACATTCACCATGAATCACACAAATAAAAGAAGACATTCACACATTTGTACATACATAGATATAATAGAACCGGAGAACCAAAGTTTTTTATAAATAATATGTCCAAAATGGTAGTATTGTGATACAAAAACTGGAGCCCGTAGACCTAAAAAATATACATATTGCTACAAAATGAGATCCTGAGATATCTACTCCCTACAAGGAGGCCTAGATTTCGCCCCGACAGGATGTGTCTCATAGAAGTACTGCACTGCATTTGCTATTCGCTGTAGCAGTCGTACCCAGTTACCTGGCACCCCCACTACCTGGCACTGCATATCCTTTGGCAGTTCTGCCACCTCTGCCTGTGGTACCCTAGCAGTCATCCATGATATGTTGGAACCTAGAGTCCGTAGTGTCCACTCTAATGCATCACCTGCCATGTCATCACCCCTGCCCCGACGACAATGTCTCGGGAAGCCATCGAGTCTCACTATGCCCTTGTCTGCGAGCAAATAGTCAAACATCAACACATGATACTACCCCCAAACAAAATATTTTTGCATTTACATCTATAATAAAAAATCCATAAAAATTTAATACACAAAAACCTAAAAAGAGTACTCACCGATGTCTCCGAACACTGCATCTAGTAGGAGAGGCATCTCCCGGTCCTGCCGGAAGTCTATCCCTGCATAAGGGTAGTCATCTATCGCTATGACCTGTCGATCCCACCAGTGAAAGAAATTCTCTGTATACAGTGATTCCTGACGGCCACCACCCTGCTGTGTCAAGATCTCAGCCCATTGGGTCATGGCTGGGTTGCAGAGACTATGAGGAGGGACCTCAACCCTCGGACTAAGCCTCGGAACCCGCTTGAAGAAGAAGCTGCACAAAATTCTGCCATACCTAAAGTTTTTCGCATCCCCCTGCTTGCACTTTGTCAGCTGGGTCTTCATGGACCCCAGTACTATAGTACACCAGTCGAATATCATACGCTGCATGTAGTGTGATGCATAGAACATGATTGGCCTGGATTCCTGGTGAAGCACTTTGGATACAGTGATCCACACTAAAGTGGCCATGACAACCTTCATACTTAGGTTGACTATGGCTCGGATGGGCACCTAACTTCCCACTGCCCGAGTATTTGGAACACAATATCTCTCTATGTAGTCGGGGATGGTGATCCCACCACCCATAGTTCGAGACTGAAGGCTTGCCACCTCACCTTGACGGGACAAACCTGTGATGAAATAGATATCTTCCACCTCCAGTGAAAGTATTTTCCCATCTACGTTGAATTTCTGTGCATCAACATCCCAATAGTCTATCCAACGCCGGAGCAATAGGTTTTGGGCCCCCAAACCCCCTATGCTCTAGAATTTGTATAAGCCACATGCTTGTAGCGCTTGCTATGCACGCAGATCATTACAAACAACCTCATCCACTAGGTCATGTTCCATCTCCCTCCACTCTAGAACCATCCTGGAGTGAGGAAAACAAAGATTTTAGTCAGTTTCATTTGCAAAATCAACTTTATGGCCGCACCAGTGGGAAAATTTGCATACAGTTGCAAGTACCCATGGTCAACCTATGCGTTGACTGCAAGTATGATGCCCTACCTGCGACCCACATAGAAGTAGCCCGTGGGTAGTGCCGAAGCCATTTAGGGCTTTATCAAACTAAAAACCAACCAATGAAATTTGAAATAAAAGCATTAAAATGGAAGGTGGGGATGTGATTACCAACATGCTCCTGATGGTTCGACGATCGGACGCCTGTAGCTCCCAGAATCAACAACTGAACTTTGAGGTAAAAACCAACCACAAAACTCCAAATGGGTGAATAGTAAAAATGATTTGTAAATTGTAAATTTTTATTACTGTTTATAACTTTCAAGACCCACTTGTCTATAGTTTTTGCCATTTAATGTTGTTATGGAGTAATACAATGTCATGGAGTAGTGTTTTTAACCAGATTTCTTCAACGAAAGTTGTTTCCGAATGCTTCACACCTACGGTAGGTACGTTTCACACCTGGCATAAAGGTTAGATGTCATTTTCAAATGCATTATGCATTTGACCTTTTGACCGCTTTCGTAAATCCTAGGTGCGATCCCGCTTCTTAACTAACACAGAACCTTCACACTGTTACAGAAGTGTCGTTATGTGGTGGTAGGGCCTTTCCGAACATGGGTACCCTAGATAGAACCCCCATTTGCATTATGGTGCTCATGCTGTTGTTTGTCCTTAGGATTGGGAGTCCTTTGTAGTTACGCCATGACATTGCGATAAAGACTCATACTCTACTTATTCTTATGCCGGCCAACTCCCATAAGGACTCCCCCGTTTATATCAAGTTCTGATTGCATTGCATTATCCTGCTTACTGCTTGAGCCTTGTGCCAGTTCCCGCTTACTCAGTTGTTAGCTTGGTGCCTAAGCACTTTTCCCTGTCAAGCCCTGCAAAGATTATATTTTCCCTTCACAATTTGATGACCTTTTGACCCTGAGGGAACACACCCCTGAGTGTCCACATCCTGCATGCACTTCCTTGCATTGATCATAGGTATGTTCCACTACATGGAACTAGTCTGCTCACTATTTGACACTCGTTCCCTCACTTGTTGTACTATAATCAATTTTATTCTTTTTCAAGCTTTCACCAAATATGAAAAAGACCAAAAAATCAAATATTCCAAAAAGCCGAACGGGATTATGGTTACTACTTCTTGTTGGAAGCTGTTGTGTCACCTTTGAACAGAGCATTCATTCCACTCCATACATTATGAGTCGGGACTATAGTTGGACCTTAGGAGCTGTACTTGTTTATCAGTTTACTCCACCAATTGGTTGAGCTTCTAGTCATTATGGATCCCTTCGTAATGCCTCCTGCATTGCACAGTTTATGTCAAGTCTATGCTTCCTGAGTCTATCCATCTGCTCATGCTCTTGTTCAAAGGAAGTCCTGAACCCAAAGTCGGCCACTCCTTAGATCTCTTGACTATTGCATGTCAGCCATCCTTATTGAGTTAGACCGTTTCACTTGAGTTCTTCCAAATCTTTTAGCATAGATGGTACCTCATGCTGGTTGATGGGGGATGCCTTAATGCCCTCCTTCCAGCGAGTCTCACTCCGTCAACTTCAACCCATTTATTCTGAAACTTTAGGCTTAGATTTCGGTTGAGTACCTTGAGGCTTGCAGTCATTAGTGGCAGGTTCTCTCACCATTGACATTTTTGGGAATACATCAATGCCCCCTGATCGATGGATTCATCCTAGTGTTCGACTTCAACTCATCTATTCACACTCCAATGATTGTCCTCTGTGCCTTGATGCCCATTTTCATTATTGGTGGGTTATCTCGTGTCTATTAACTGTATACATCATTGACCGGTAATCAGATGATGTCACATCAGGTTCGACCTCAACTCCTTTGTTCACTTGATGGGACTTGCACCGTCGAAGACTTGTGTAGAAGACCCTAGGCGATAGTGGCATTCAGTATGCTACTTATGATGATGACTTTACATCTGAGATATCACCTCTCAGATATCAGCAATTTGTACCTCTAGTTTGCACCAGTTGATTCCTTTTCAGCAGGAGACCATATCTTACTATAGAGGGATCATGGCTATGATCACTTATGACATATATTCACTATGTACTTCCTATTCATGGCCATTATATTAGATTGTTGTACTACCAACATGTATTCAGGGACACTATTGTATTATGATGAGTGAGCTGCTCTTTCCACTTGTGTCTCCATCACTCCAGTTCTAAGATTTATAATGTATTTTGGCCATCGTAGCATCAGTCTCTGACCTCACACATTAGGGGGCATCTGTTACAATGTAATCTTCCACCTTGTGAGAATCAGCACTCTTTGGCCTAGACGATCCATTCCACTGACTTAGAACCATTTTATATCCTTCAGACACTACTTTTTCCCTATTTTTTCCCTTGTACGCTTGCTGCATCATTACAGTGGGCATACCTGCGAGTTGCATCACTATAGCTCATGGGTAGCATGTAAAATGGTAAAAATGACTAGTTAATTACTTTTTACTCCCAAAAAGCGGTCATTGGGTGGCCTTTGACTCTCCATCTGCCCAAGGAACACCTCGATGTGTCCTTTCAGTTACCTTTGAGAGGACTATATATTGAGCATATATGGCTTATGGACAGGAGGAGAAAGAAGATCAAGAGAACTCTAGTGTATTTTTTCCCTATCTTCAGTCTACACTCATTGATCCTTCTAGTTGTGAACCCTTTATGTTCACCTTCCAAACTCCTATTCTAGTTTGAGTTTTCCATTCCATGGAGGATTGAAGTGGTGGAGGCACAAGTGGATTGATCCATATCTTGGTTCATATTGGTTGCCGGCAAGAGGTCGTATCACATTGTACTTTTTCTTGTTTATTAATAGAAATACTCATATTCTCGTCCATTAATGTTGTAAATGTTTTTTATACTACATTGCGTTGCATTTACTTGTTATATCATGGGCCATTGTTATTGATGATGTTAATGCTGTTTATATATTATATGTACTTGTTGTATATTGGTTGTCAAGACTAATTTGCAGATTCAAGTGCATGGATTGAAAAGCTCCAACGGGGATCTACATCAAAAGTTTGGATCAAGGGTTGGTTATATTATTCATTATCTTAGCATTGTCATTTATATAGCATAGCATTGGGAATTGAGTTGATTTCTGGTAGTCAGCTGTTTGTTGTGATCTACCCCAAGCCATAGTGATTTTTCTCCAATACACTAGGACTTGGTGAGGAGAGATTAATTGCCAACACGAAGAGGAAGCTTGTTGCTAAGTTCGAGATGAAGGAATTGGGAATGATGCACTATTTTCTAGGCATGGAGGTGTGGCAGAGTGCAGATGGGATCTTCCTTGGACAAGGGAAGTATGCAGTAGAGATCCTGAAGTGGTTCGGGATGATGGACTGCAAGGCCATGGCCACACCTCTGGCATCAAACTTGAAGCTTCTATGTGATGCTTCATATGATCTGGTTGATGTCACGGTGTATCGTCAGATGATTGGGTCCTTGATGTACCTGATGAACACTAGACCAGATATTTGCTTTGTAGTGAACACATTGAGCCAGTTCCTGACGGATCCGAGAGGTGTTCACCTGGTTGCTGTAAAGCATATTCTGAGGTACCTAAACGATACAATTGACTATGGGCTCAAGTATGATGTGAATCAAAATTTTAACCTGTAGGGTTATGTTGATTCAGACTGGGCAGGCAGTGCTGCAGATAAGAAGATCACTTATGGGTGCTACTTCAGTATGGGATCAGGTGTGATCTCTTGGTTTAGCAAGAAGTAGTCATGCGTAGCACTGAGTATAGCCGAAGTAGAGTATGTTGCAGCTTGTTCAGCTAGTTGTGAGGTAGTATGGCTCTGGAAGCTACTGTCTGAGCTATTTGATCTCCCGTTGGAGGCTACTGGTATTTTTTGTGACAACCAGAGTTGTGTGAAGCTGTCTAAGAACCCAGTATTCCACAACAGGTCAAAGCACATTGGGATCAAATATCACTATATCAGGGATATGGTGCAGAGAGGAGCAGTGAAGCTCCTGTATGTTGCGACGGATGAGCAGGTTGCAGACGTGTTGACAAAACCACTAGCCAGAGTGAAGTTTGAATACTTAAGAGAGAGGCTTGGTGTTCTTCAGATTGATGACACTTTGAGGAAGAAGTTATGGACACATTTGCAGGAGCCATTCCAAGCATGGTGAGAGGAGGATCCTTCCCATGGATGTGGATGTAAGCACTGTATGGTAAGCATCAGGTTGATGCTCTAGTTACTGCTCTGTATGCATCATGTTGGATGCTTGTTATGATCAGTTGGATCATGTATATGTATATGCATCATGTTGGATGCTTGTTATGATTAGTTGGATCATGTATTTGTATATGTATCAGGTAGATACATTGTATGATCAGGTGGATCATGTATGTTGATATGTATCAGGTGGATACATTATATGATCAGGTGGATGATGTATTTGTTTATGTATCAGGTGGATACATTGTATGATCAGGTAGATCATGTATGATTATATGTATAAGGTAGATACTATGTATGCATCAGGTGGATGCATTGTATGATCAGGATGATCATGGATGATGAGCTTCAGGATGTTGCTCTAGATGATATGCATCAGGATGATGCTATGATGATAATCAGGATGATCATATGTGATGATATGTATCAGGTGGATACATTACATAATCAGTTGGATTATGTGTGATGAGTTCCGAAGACATGGATGCACATGGGCAATTCGAGCATGGTTGAAGTATGTCTTCCCATTGCTGCGATATAAGTGTTGGGGCCATTCAAGCATGGTTGAAGTGTGTCTTCCCATGGTTGTGATATAAGGGCTGGGGCCATTTCGACATGGTTGAAGTGTGTCTTCCCATGGTCGTTGATGTAAGAGTTGTGCCATTCGAGCATGGTTGAAGTGTGTCTTCCCATGGCAGCGATATAAGTGTTGTGCCATTCGAGCATGGTTGAAGTGTGTCTTCCCATGGCTGCGATATAAGTGTTGTGCCATTCCTAGCATGGTTGAAGTGTGTCTTCCCATGGCTATGGATATAAGTGCGATGCCATTCTCGCATGGTTGAAGTGTGTCTTCCCATGGCATAGATATAAGTGCTGAGCCTTTCACGAATGGTTGAAGTGTGTCTTCCCATGCCGGTTAATGTAAGTGCTGTGTGATGTGCATCTGGGTTGTGCTTCCTAAACGATGTTATGATCAGTTCGATCATGAGTATCAGGATGATACTCTGTGGCCATGGATAGGTTTTGGTTGGAGGACATGTAATACATGGGAGATCTGATAGGTTGGGTTGTGTTCCCGTAATAAGTCCTGGGATGCTCTTTCGAGGGTTTGTCCTATGGCATCTAATGTGACCTGGGAGATTCGATAGGTTGGGCTGTGTGCCTGTAATAAGTCCTGGGATACTCTTTTGAGGTTGTGCCATGACCACATGTATGACCTGGGAGATCCGATAGTTTGGGCTGTGTTCCCGTAATAAGTCTCGGGATGCTCTTGCGAGGGTTTGTGATGCACATAATAAGTCATGAGGATTCCATAGTATGGCCAGTGATGATGAAGACCTATAGGTGGTGGGCCTACATCAAGTATGAAAAAGGACTGGCTCTGTAGAAATTCCTATGACGAGTAGATCAAAGATTGATTGAGATAGTAGCAGCCGTGACAATGACGATGATTCAATGACGATGATCCAGTGATGATGATGCAGAGAAGAAGACTTGTGCTAGCAGATCTGTGTCGAGAAATACCTTCCTAGTTAAGAGGGAGTGTTAATGTAATTGTAACTTCGGAATGTATTTCACATATGTATATTGTACTCCTATAGAGATGGTATTATTCCTCTATACGGAAGTGTCATCATTTATATTGTAATTGTCGTAACTTATACTTGATGGGTTATTAGACCACCTTGATGAGGTCGGCCTTGTATAAGTCATGTGGGTTAAAGGGTTATTAGACCACCCTATTGGGGGTCGGCCCTGTCAGCATTATGTTATGTGGTTAAGTTGAGGATGACCTAGAAAAGGTTATTAGGCAAGTCAAGTCAAGTATAAATAGAGTGCGGGAGGCACTCTATTTGATCATTCACTTTCTCACTTATACACTCATTGGAGAGTGGTGCACTTGTGGAGGAGGAGAAGCTGCTACTAGGAGACTATCTCTTATGCTTGGGTTTTGTATCATTGCTCTATCTATCTCTAAGGAAGTTATTGGGGTTTTTCAGCTTCTTGGTTTTCCCCAAGGAAACTCTATGTGTCTATTGCCTCATGTGATTGCTTGTTGTGATTGATATCCTTGATATGCTATACATGTTATTCTCTCAACAAAGATCCTAGAGTATGTTGAATTAATGCTAAGAAAATTAACATTTTGCAGATTGATGGTGATGGTGGAGGTGTTGGTGGTGGTGGTGGGAGTGGTGATGATGATGGAGGTAATGATGATGATGATGATGAAGACACAAGTAGCCACCATGGTAGTGATGGTGATGGTAATGGAGAAAACAATGGGCACCGTGGAGATGACAATTGGGTCCCAAAACACCACACATACCCTATATACCACTATTACAAAATGAGAGATAAGGGACTGGGTTACCAAAAAAATTGGTCACCTAGTTTTTTCAAGTGATAAATCACCAAAACTAAGAAATTTTAAGTGAGCTAACTAAAAATGACCAATTCGGTCACGGGATAAGAACCTAAAAATGCTGAAGATAAATGACCAATTCGGTCATGGGATAAGAACTAAACTAAAAATGACGAAGATAAATGACCAATTTGGTCACGGGATAAGAACTAAACTAAAAATTACCACATTACAATTGGTCATTTATTTGATCATTTTTAGTTGTGTCACTCTGACAATGGAAAATTACAATTTTGACAATGAATTTGTACAATTTACTAAATTCTAACATTGCAGATGTCTTAATCCATCTCCAGCGTTAGAACTTAGTAAATTGTAGACCTCCTCATGTGTCACAACTCAACATTAATGCATGAACCATATTTGCACAAACTTACAGATTGCTTATTTACATATTTGTAGTCTAGGTGGGTGTTAGGGGAGATGTTATAGCCATAAATTTTTGCATTGGTGTGTTAAAATTATAGGGTGGAGATTATATGCATATCGACCTCTTGGGGGAACTGTTCTAGAGAGTTTTGTCTTATTTCAAAGTGTTTGGATGCATATTTGGTGGACTCTTGAGATTCCATCTAGGACATTTCATTTTGTCATCCAGATGATATCATTTGTTTAGGGATTGGTATAATAGTGGCATGGAAGTTTATTAGGTTGGCTACAGGTTGATGCAATTTATTGATGATATTTGTAGGGGCTGACTATGGTTTATTGGTTATATTTTCATTATCACACCTCCTAGGGAGTGCTCCCAATTGGTGGAGACCTTTTTGAGGGTTTATTACACATGGCTTCATTTCTACATTGCTCCTAGGTGGAGCACTTATCTAGCTTGTTATGTTCTTTCATGATGATATGGCTCAATTTCACAGAAAATAATGTAATCGAGCCACATTAAATGCTCAATTTATTTAACTCCCTAGGGTATTTTTGCATTCTATCACTTCAAGATGGTTGGTGGGTCCTAGGAGGGGCTAGACCCATGGAACACCCCCATTGGAATGGATTTCACATGTTATTTTTGTTCCTTTTTTCTACTCTCCTAGTTGTTGGAGGGGTTACTGTATGATTTGATGAGGAGGATAACTTGATGATTTGGCATATAATCCATGGAACTCCTACACTTGTAGTCAACTTCCAGCAAGATCATCCATGTTTTATCCATGCCCAGAGGAAGGGGACCATCTTTGTTGACATCCACATATTTCACACATTCCACTCTAGAGAGATGTTTCTCCTCACGTGTAACTGGTTTTTATTGTTGGGATCAATTTAAGGCATCTACCTTGGCATTTGGGCTATCTTCTTGGTCTACATTTTGACTACACCTCACATGTGGTGGAAATGGTTACTTTATGGACACATCTAACAACCTCTAGTGGAGCACACCTATCGAGAGGTTCATCTTGATTATTTTATTCACTTTTGACATGGTATGTCTACATTTTAGAGGAGGGTACATGAGTGCCATTGTAGTATTATAGTGATAACTTGTACATGTCACAAAGTTCCACCATTTTGAATATTTGTTTCACTATGTACCAAGATCAACCCTCTTATAGGAGTTCCCTTATCTAGACACTTTAGGAGTTTCATTCCCACTTTGTACCTATGTTGGATGTACTCTTTTAGTCACATTGAACTACTTTTGTGGTCATTTGTTGGACACTAATAAAATCATCATATATTATCTTATTTTATCTTGTAGTTGATTTGTATTATAGTTTCTTGGGTTTACTGCTGATAGGAAGCCCATTGTGCATGTAGCTTCTCCCTCAGGTATCTAACGTGCCTCTATTCTTCTGGAACCAGATCATTCCCTGCTTGAAATCTACTTTTAACCATTACAAACCTGTCCTCATGTGTCGGACTCCACTCTTTCAACTTCAAAATTTCTATGTTGACCTCACAGAATTCTTTGGAGGGAATTATCTGCTTTCTTTTGGAAGTAGTTTTGTTAATTATCCTGACTTATATTTCTTCCTTCTGCCAAATTGGTGCCACTACAAGAAGGGGGAGAATTTTTAATTTGGGGATGCTTTCTTAGTCATGCTCATGGAGGAAGGACCACACAAGCTTCCTAAAACCCCACAATTTGTTCTATCCCCAAATCCTCTTACCTCCAGCTTCACTCCATCTTTAGGCCTTTGTTTTTCTTTCCTACTATTTTCCCAAGCCACCTGCTGGAAGATTATTACCCCGAAGAGGTGCAAAAGTTGTGTTACTCTATCAAGGATTCTCTATAAGTGAATATTTTTTAGATAATATGACCTTTTAGCATTTTGATGATCAGAGTAGAGTATCCAACTCCAATTACTTTGCTTAATGTGTGCTCCTTTAAGAGAGAAATTTTGGTAGTCTGCCAACAACTCAGTTACATTATTGGTTGTTGTCTCCAGCTTTCATGTTAAACGAAGGAATTGAATTATACCCAAAGCAAAGAGAATTCCTCCAGTTCATGATGGCCTTGGGTTTCAATAGTGAATTTGAACCAGTCCCGTCCTTCCAAATGGTTTTGATCCATCCCAAAAGTGTTAAGTAAAAATTGCTCTTCAAAAAAAAATTAAATCTTAATTTTACCCTTCCAACTAAGAAGGGAAGAGAAGATGTAAATATTTTAAAAGGATGGTAATTTTTTAAATAACCCGTTAATATTTATCCACTGGATACAATTGTTGGATAATGATCTGTTCATTGGATATACACAATGGGTTTCCTTTTGTTGCAACATAAAAAAAGAAAATAGCAGTATCCTTCTTTGAGACCCATTGACCAATTTCTTAGGTTGCAGATTGATTTTCTAGCTGTTTTGAAGGGTTTGATTTTGTATGACCTTCCTACATTGGGAAGTCTACCTTCCCTTGATTTGACTCTTTCTAACCAGTTAAGGTCATATGGTGTATAACTAGATATTTAATTTAAGTTTTTCATTGGACCTGATGCTTTCCACTGTCAATGATACAAAAACCAATGTTAATTCCCTTGCCCCCGATATCTGGTTCTATAAAAAAACCTTGTTTCTGTTTGTCCAATTTTTGCAGGAAATGAAGTGAGGGATAATCAACCATAACATCACCAGCAGGTTTTTCCCATTTAGACGTGGAGGATACATTTGCTTCCAATTTAGAAAAATACAACACCAACTATCAAATTTAGGAGGGGAGTGGATTAGTCTATGGGAGACTAACTACTAGAGACTTCTTATCACAGAGAAGTCCAGGAAAAGTTGAGAGGAGTACACTCTTCTTTCCAACATAAGAAACATATTGATGGTCCACTTATGTTCTTTTCTGCAAATTCCCAATTGAGTTCCCAAAAACATGGTTGGCCACATGATCAAAACTCTCTCATCAACCTGGGAATTGGATCCATTCCTCTCATTATGATCTGTAGGGATTTCTAGTTCTCTTCAATATCTCTTGAAATGGGTTATGGAGGTGACCAAATTTTCCAACTTCCTTTTGAGTTCTGGCTAGATATATATACAAGCGATCTGACACCCCTTCCCCTCAAGCCGACTAAGGATGTGTGCCAGTTCAGGGAGACTTCCCAGAGGGGAATTCCTTAAAAATATTATATTTCATACTAATTTCAGAGCCATTTCCTATAAGCTATGATAAGGAAGATTTGATAACCTATAGATATTTTTTAACATGTTTCCAAATCAAAGCCATGAATTATTGGGATAGGTGTTTCAAGACATATTTTGTTAGTTGTTGGAAAGTATTTCTTCACCAGAATATCCTTCAACAGCCCATTTTTCCCCAATTCCTAGATCGAAATGATCCTGTTGCACATGGTTGAGTTCATGTTTACTAGGAACCTTATCCCTAATCATCCTAGAGACATTGACTGAATTACTCTTTCCCATTTACCTAGATCAATGTTTCTTATGCTATATGTTCTCCCTCCCTTCCAAAGAAAAGGTCTTATTAGCTTGCTAATATTCACTTGATTTATTGTTGGAGTAGAAAAATACAAGCAAAGGAATAATGGTAATGCTGATAGAATCGATCCCAGGCTGTGATTATCCTTTTTATATTTGAAGAATTTCCATCCAATCATTCTGCTTATGAATAGAGAGGGCCACAAGGGTTCCTAAATACTTGAAGGATCCCCAATGGAGGTCAATTGCAAATTCTATCTCTCTTGCAATTTTCCTGATATTAAACACTAGGGTATACCATCCATACAACATACACTTTTTCCTATTAATCACTCCTCCCAAGGCATCTAAATAGAGATACATGAATAATTTGAATATTTGGAATATCAATAATGAGGCTCCTCTAAGGAGGAATGTATCACTTGCTAATTGTGCATGATTTAAGTATCTTACCCCTTGAACTATTCTAATTCCATGATGGAAATATTGTTTCTTGGCCTTTTCTAGATCTCTCCCTAAGGCCTCAACCATTATAATACCCAGGGACAATGAAAGAGGACATTTTCCTTACTTCAAGCATGTAGGGGCATCGAAAAAAAATACTATCCTGTCATGCCGTAGTGGAGATATCCAAGGGCCGGAGATACATGGCTTAATCCATTGAATGAAGCTTGAAGAAAAACCAAAATTTTCAACATGGAAAATAAAATTTGTTGACTAACCCTATTCAAGGCATTAGCCATATTGAGTTTTATAACCATACCTTTCTCCCCAACCTATTAGACTGTGAGCCCCTAGACAAGCACACAGTATGATATCACCTCCTTATGAGTTGTAATATTTATCTACTGATGAGGTGTCATCCCTATCCACTGATGATTTTTCATTGACCAACCAACACTGTGTTGGCATTGTCATTGAGATAATGCCAACACAGTTTGATGCTTCAAATGATGAGAAGAAAAAGAAGTCTTAGCAAAAGAAGTATGATATCTCAGCCAATGATGCCATTAGAGAAGCTTTAGTGTTATATGAATCATTGGGTAAACTATGAGTACAAGAGTCTTCTTTTGTAAAATTTTAACTTGCCTGTTACCACAAGGACTGTTGTCTTGAGGATTTGAACCTTGAAGGGAAAGAACTTATTTTCAAAAAAGGACAAAATGCTAATTTTCAGCAAGCAAGGCACTATGCATCTCTAGCTGAAAGATATTGGCAGAAGGCTATGGAGTTTTACCTTGTAGAAACACATCCTGATATGTTCTTACAGATTCATAACGAGAGATCAACCTTCTGTCTAACACTGTCAACATCATGCCACTCAAATATGGTAAGCTTTGTTGGAATTTGGGATGCCCATTTTGGTTATTGTTCTTAGTTGATTTTGAGTTAAATTTGTTATTTTGACCATCTCCCTCACATTGTTTGATATGGATTTTTGTAAATTTTGTCTTAAAGTTATGTCCTGTGTCATAATGTTAAATAAGTAATCATACTTCTATCCTAGCTACATACGGGTCAATATTAACATAGATGGAAGGGGGTAGAAGGAAAAGCATTGGATTAAGAGGGAAAATAATTTTCTAGAGAACATTTAATGAATTATGGAACTCCTTTGTTGTTAAAGGATGCCATACTTATTGCACCAGGAGTAGTGAGGTTCTCTACAACCCATTATGAGGGAGATGTTGTAAAGTGTAACATTGTGTAACATTATGTAACATACTGTTCCCATAAAAAAAATAGAAAAATTCAAATGATGTTTGTTTAAACAAATAAAATAAAATAATATTGATTTCATCTTAAACTTAGATATGTGGTATGGGGTCAAATATTCTGAGGTGTAAATTTTTTCTTAATGTGTTAAAAATTTAAGATAAAAAAATTTACACCTCATGAAATTTGATCGCTTTCGGTGCTTGATAGATCTAAGTTTTTAGATGGATCTATGTTGGTTGTAATGTTAGTATTGTAATTTTCAATGTTTATCCCTCTAAGTTTCATTGAGCATCCTCCTTATTTAGATTTCTGGCCATTAATTCTCCATCATTGGTTGGTTTAATTAGGTTATTTTTAGAAGCTTTTGGTTTCTTCTCAAACATTTCAAAATTTAGATTTATAAAGCCATGATGAATTTAGGAACAATCTACATCTCTAAAAAAAACATGTAAACCTTTTAAGGAGCTATGCAAATGGAATGTCTTAAATCAGAAGTGATTCTAGGCATGAAATAGCAGCAAACAACCATCTAAGTAAACTTGAGTGCATTTTAGACATTGTCTGTGCAGTTTTTAGAGTTGGATTAAACTTGTGGTTAATTCTCGGATGCCTTGCCTGCCAAAAACCTTGGTATTCAATTCTGGTCACTTTTCACCATGAAAGGAAGCATAAAAATATCTAATCCTAGTTCTGACATAGTAAGCAGTCATAAAAAGAGTAGAAGTTACTCTAAATCAATTCCTCACAAGGAATGAAGTCTAAACAATATTAAAATTCTATTTCTAGGGAATTGTATCACCAAAGTTGCTTTGGGAAAGGTTCACAAGCAATGATTTGAGGGATTGTGAGACTTTGTTTAGGTTTAGGTGGGATATGCTTTGCCTAGTAGTGGAGCTATGGAAATTTGGCAATCAAGGTGAAGTTTGTTGGGAAAATGATTGGTCGACGCTTTCTCTAGTCTGATTTGAACATTGGTGAACCCTAAATTTTGACATTTGATTCGCTTGCTAGTCATTCAGCTGATTGAGCTTCCCCTGTAATAGTGCATCACAGATTTGACATTCCAAACACTCATTGGGTTATATTTCTACCCACGTTCACTGATACAACAAACTACCTTTGATACTCAATCACAACTTGGAATATGAATTTCCACATAAGTCGATTGTCATGTTTAAATGAATTTCCAATTATAATTTTTTTTTCAGTTACAACACATTCTTTGAAATATTGTAGAGAAGGAACTCATTAAAGGAAGAGTGGTTGAACTGAAAAAGAAATTTTGGAGCTCTAGATTTTTTGTCAAGCAATTTGTCCAAGGAGAATGACTCTTGAGCATATATTGTATGGAATTTCACCTAAAAAATATTTCTCAAGACTCAGTGCACATGCCATATGTGCGCCTACACTCTTTTGTGGTTATTTGTTGGACATTAATAAAATTTTGTTATCTTATCTAATAAATATTATGTGATATGTCAAACATTGTAATAGAAGTTGAGTTTATTTGGGTGGAATAGTAATTGACTCATCTTATTTGAACATTCATCTTTTGTCATTCTAAGATTCTTTGTTAATTACTTGTTCATCGCTTAACACACTTCCATAATCTTGGTATTCTCCATAAGTTCTAGTTGTCCCTTGATCCTAAATGTGGGCACTTGGATCACATTGCTATATAACAATTTGTGTATAAGCTACATTGTGCTAGCTCCTCCTAGCAAGTTTACACATAACGGTATGAAAATAGGGTTGTGAACAAAAATCACAACTTCTTTCTTTAGTTAGATTTCCATTACTCTAAGATATCGCATTTTACAGGTAATGCATTTCTCAAATTGATAAATAAACTATAATACACACATACATACCTAATTTGATAGACATAGAAACAAAGACACACTAAACAAGTACCTAACTGATCTAATTTCTGGAAAACAAAATACGAAGCACTTTAACCACAAAAACAACATTCATAGCCCTAGAGATAAATTTGCTCAAACCAAGAGATAGATTTTATGTTCCACTAATGAATGCAATACTAGCTTATTAAGTGTCTTCTCTATTCTTTTCTCTTGCAATGAAAATTGGTTGGATTAAAAAAGTAAATTTCTAAACATGATCATTTATTATTATCTACTTCCTTCAATATTGTCTAATAATAGCTCTTAAATGTAACCATATTTTTATGCATCCACTATGAATAAGAATTAAGATTCTGCGTGATGCATCGTCATGGTGGAAAATTGTATGAGTTCCAACAAGGTCATAATTTACTATCGCTTAATGATTATATCAATCAAAGCCATCTTTATTCGGAGAAATAAATCCCTTCACCCTCCTGCACTTGTGTTCAGAATGGGGATGTTGTACCTTGCCAATGCCCTGAAGGGTTCTCCTCTCTTCTCAGGGTTTCTCGATGTAGGGTAGTATCAAGCCGTAGACACAATAGTTTCAATACCTTTGGAAAGAGATCATTTGGGATTCTTCATCTCTTCATATATAAATATATTTCTCCATGTGTTTTGTGACTTTTTGTTTACTCCATTCTCATTTTCAGACATTGTAATTTCAATCCAACTGATTAATACAAAGCCTCATGCAACTGTTTCATAATTCATTGTGTATTTAATTCATAGATGATGATTTTGTGAAAGGAGTTTATTTCATTTTATATGACCAATCTTATCTTATGTTCTTAATATGTTGAATGGTAGATGAAATATTCAATATGTTATTTAGTATGTTAGGTGTGTTTGTTTCCTCGCAAATATCATTTGCTCAAATTACAACTTATGTTAAACTGTTGAATTCTCTCGGCTTAGTATGTTTCTTTCTTTCATATTATGTTAGAAATACCCATATTATATTTTATGAGTATTATATTGAGTTCTCTTGTATTATTATATTTTGGTCACAATCTATAGGTCTCTGATAAAAATGTAATCATTAGCTGTAAATAGGTGTCTCAATTTTTATTGTTCTTGATTCCAAATCATGCTATATCACTATGGTTATTGTGTTGCATATTTGGAGACCCAAAGATTCTAAAACAAGAAAACAAGCCTTTTGCTCAGATGTTTCAGAAGCATTATGCAGG
Organism: Larix kaempferi; assembly: GCA_027924585.1. Lineage (NCBI taxonomy): Eukaryota > Viridiplantae > Streptophyta > Pinopsida > Pinales > Pinaceae > Larix > Larix kaempferi. The sequence continues at coordinate 1,033,002 of BSBM01000972.1, forward strand.
GAATATTTTAGAGTGGCATTTGAATCTTTAGAATGTCATCTGACAGGGTGGATACCGTCTAGATAAGGTGACCAATATCGTCCTTCAATATTTGAGTAGCAGGTATGTCTTTCAAAAAAATTCAACTGTATAAATGATCTCTTATTGGAAGCTTGTTACTATCCAAGTTGCATATTATAGATACACATTTTTTATTTTCCTGAAAATTCAAATTTGTGATATGTTGCATTAATTTCTTTTTCTCTTGTATTATTTTATCAATTTCAAAGGGTAAATTTCACGAAGATGTAAGGATTGAGGAAATCCTTATGATTATATTTATAGTTTTTTGATATCCCAGGTGTCAAAAATATGGCTTTTGATGTATCTCATCCATCACAAGCTTCTTCAATTCTGCACAATTTGGAATGTACAGTCTGGTACCCTGATAAATGAGAACATCCTCTTCACCAATCTGATATCTTGCACACTTTTCATCCACTTTTCCTTGCTGCAATTTCTCCTTGATGTGAAGGTAATCTTCATCACTGTTATGAGCTTCAAGAATCCTTGCCTTCAAATCTAATTTACATATACTTACTGCACCAACATGGAATTTTCTGCTAAGTGCATCAACAACCCTATTCTCCTTATCTTTCACATGTTTAATTTCCATATCAAATTCACAAAGGAAATCCATCCATCTAGTTTTCCTAGCATTTAGTTTGGCTAGTCAAACAAATATTTTAAACTCATATGAGCTATCCTGAGTTCAAATCTTTTCCCCAAGAGATAATCTCTCCATCTGTTGAGAGCATGAACTATGGTTGCTAGCTCTAAGTCATGAGTGGCATAATTATTCTCATGCTCCTTTAACTTCCTTGACTCATAATATATTAAAAATATTTCTTGCATGATCACTCCACCTAGCCCTTCAATGCAAGCATCTGTACACACAACAAAATATTTCTTTGGATCTGCAATCTTCAGAATAGGAGCATGGGTAAGTAGTTCCTTCAACTGCAGAAATATTTTCTCACACTTTTTAGACCATACAAACTTGATATCCTTCCTATGCAGTGAAGTGATGGGATGAGCTATCTTGTATAATCCTTCAATGAACCTTCTGTAGTATCTTGCAAGACCCATAAAAGATCTAACATTTGCAACATTCATTGGAGTAGGCCAATCCATTATGGATTCAATATTCTTTGGGTCCGTTGCAATTCCTTCTGCTGAAATGACATGACCCAAATACTATACCTTCTGCTAATAGAAATCAAACTTACTCAGCTTTGCATACAGTTAGTGTTCTCTAAGGAAGTTCAACACCATTCTTAAATGTTCATTATGCTCTTCTTCATTCCTTGAATAAACAAGAATGTCATCCAAGAACACAATCACAAACTTGTCCAAATACTTGATGAAGACACTATTCATGAGATACATGAATGTGGCAAGTGCATTGGTAAGACTAAATGGCACCACTGTGAACTCATAATGGCCATATCTAGTTTTGAAAGCTGTCTTGTGAATGTATTCCTCCTTAATACTCACTTGATGGTACCCAGACCTCAATTGAATCTTTGAAAACACTCTAGATTCCTTCATTTGATCAAACAAGTCATCAATTATTGGTAATGGATACTTGTTGTTAATTGTCACATTATTGAGCTATCTGTAATCAATACACGGTCTCAATGTCCCATATTTATTCTTGAAAAATAACACAGGTGATACCCAAGGAGATACACTAGGTTTGATATATTCTTTGTCCATTAATTCTTGCAACTGCATCTTCAAATCTACCAATTCTGGTGTGCTCATTCTATAAGGATCTTTGGAAATTGGTGCTTCCCCTGGAACAAGATTTATGGAAAAATCAATATCTCTCTTTGGTGGAAGCCCTGGAAATTCATTTGTAAACACATCATGGAACTCTTTCAATAGCTGAAAGTCTTATAACCTTAGTCCCTTATCCTTTGATGAATCTGATATCTACACTGCATATAATTGGCAACCTTTCTTACAGAACTTTCTCAGCTATAAAGATGAAATCTTCCTTACTGAAACTTGCTTGGGACTTCCTCTCACCAACCTTGGCCTTCCCTCATCATCAATGTATTAAAGTGATTTCTCATAGTAGTCTAACTTGGCTCTATGTCTTTCCAACAAATCCATAGCTATTAGGGAATCATAAGATCCTAATGGTAGGACATTTAAATTTGCATGTGTGAGGAGTCAATTCAACTCTAAGGGGCACTCCTTCACTACTTCACTTACCATTCTCTTGGTCCCTGTGGCTAATTGAACTAGCCAAGGCTTACTATTCTTTACTTTAATAAGAGAACAACCTTCAACCACCTTAGTAAACACATAACTATGAGTAGATCCTAGATCAATCAAAACAGAAATAGATTGGTTAGCAATATTGACTTCAACCTCCACCACTGCTGATTGATGGTATGCTTGGTGATCATCAAGTGATGCATAAATTCGAGGTGTTTCCCTTTCCATATATTCCACCATAGTTGCTTCTTATAGATTGTGCAAGCTTCTGATATTTTCCCTCCCATGTGGGCATTCCCTAAGCATGCGGTTTCCTCCACATCCCCAACATTTAAGTGGCCTTTTTGTTTCCTTTTCTGCTGCTACTACTGGCTTGAACCTCTTTGTGCTTGCTAACCCTGTGGAAAGTTTCTGGGATGATTTCTGAATGGTGGCTTGAACCCACTTTTATTTTGTTCAAACCTCCCTCTGGAATTTCCTTTCCATGCTAGTTGAACTTTTGTTTTACCTTTATTCTATTCATAGAAATGCACTGCCATCCTTATGGCTTCATCCAAGCTTGGTGGATTGACAAACTCAATCCTATCTCTATAATTCTGAGGTAGACTACCTAGGAAACATTGTATCTTTCCTCTTTCATCCTTTATGTAATCCACATTCCTTAACAACTCCAAACACTTGTGAGCATGCTCATCCATGGATTTCTGTCCCAATCTAAGTTCATTTAACTCTTTTCTCTTGTTAGCATAATACCTAGCTGATAGGTATTTCTCCTTGAAGTATCTTTTAAACCGCTCCCAGTTGATTCTTCTTTTAGTAATCCTCTTCACCTACATGAAATGATCCCACCAAATTGAAGCTTTGCCACTCAGATTGTAAATGGAAACTCTAGACTTTTCATTTTCTGAATGATCATGCATTCTGAAGTACTTTTTCATTCCAAGAAGCCATGCTTCTTCCTCTTGACCTATCTTGCTTTCTCCATCAAAGGTGAGAGGCCTAACCTTCCTAAATTCACCATGTGGAATACCTCTATACTTATTTCTTCCTTCAAACCTGCTGGTAGTATGCCTAGGGCTTCTTTGAGAATCTCTAGAATCACATGACCTGCTAGACATAGATATTGGAGAGGGTGCTTTGTGCTTTCTTCTCACAGAATTCCTTCTAGATCTTGGATACCTTTTCCTTGAATGGCCTCTTGAGTGTCTACCTGCATCTCTTTCTTCTCATCCCTCATTTCTTGGGTTAGACCCATGATTTATCCTTTGGTGCATATCGATGAGGCTTTGTAAGATGGCTGCATTGAGCTGGTGATGCTCTTCCTATGCCTTCATCAACCTCTCGTTGAAGCTCACCATGGTCTCAACCAAATTTGGGGGCGTTATCTACTCCTTTCTAGCATTGGACTCAGCTTCAGTATGTGCTTCTTGCATGTTCTCTCCCAGCACATCGTCCTCCTGCTCAAACGGATCTTGGGCATCATTAAGGGAAACCATTTTCTCGCTTTCTCTATATGTTGCCCTGCTATATGGTTCAACTACCACTGCTGCAATCACTGTGCATCATAGAGGCATTTATTAGACATGAGAACAAAGATAAAACACAAACAAATATGGAAATTTATTCATTGGACAACAAGAACAGTCAACGCATATCAAAACTGTGCCATGGGCTCATTCCCTTGCATGTAAATTCATTCACGGCTCAGCCCAAGAAGCCCCAATGCTGCAATGTAGGCTCTGATACCACTATGTCACATCCCCCGACCTCCTTGGTGGCCTTCAGAGGCGATGGGAGACCATTGAACCATTCTTTTTTCCCAAATAATTCTTCAATTTCACACACATTCGCAATGGTCATCGATCGGAAATACACATGCGAAGCTCAGGAATCGGATTGCCAAATCCACCGCTCTGAAAAAATTGCGCTCTTGACTTCTGCAACCCACAATGCGGAAGTCAGCAGCTGGAAGTATTCTACGGCCTTGAAAATTTCCTCTCTAATTTACGCAATTTCGCAATCCACATGTGGAACTTGGAAGTTGTAGTCCTCCATTCTTCATCCTGGAGATTTACTCTTCTGCAGTTCTGCAATTTGCAACCCGCGTTGCATATGTCGGGAAGTGGAAACTCATTTCCTTGTCCTGGGAAAAATCATCTCCAGCAATCTGCAATCCGCATTGTAGATGTGGAATTGCAGAAATCCAATGCACCTTCTCGTGGAAAAATCAACTCCCGCAATCCAAACTCTGCTTTGCGGATGCAGAATGGCGGAAATCTGACATGCCAACCCACTAGAAATTGACCTCCTGACATCCGCAATCCGCATTCCCCTTTGCGGATGTCGAAAGCCGAAAATCCTACATGTCATCTCTGCAGAATTTTCCCTTCCGACCTCCACAATCCAAAATCCACTTTGTGGATGCAGAAAGGCTGAAAGCTATCCACGCCAATCCAAAGGTTATTCCCCGAACTCTGCAATCCGAAATCCACATTAAGGATGCGTAAAGGTTGGGACTACATACCCCTACACCTACCAACTTCTGATGGTGATATCTCCTCCATCCCTGGTCCAAATTGGACAAGTTTGGTACCATTGGAAATATCTTGGAGAGCTCTATACAATGGTGTGACTCCTCACCCCATTTTAACACTCTAAACCTATAATTTTCCCAACTAAAACTTTGTCCATAACCTTCTCTTTTTTCCTATATCCTTATGCAAGGAACTCTGTTGGACCTATGCCATGGATTATCCCTTCACCTAACCCATAGAGGGTCATTAAAAAGAACAGGGGGTTTCCTACTTCTCTTCCTCCAGTCTAGGTGAACCTAAGAAATCCTTGTTAACAGTGGATGCGATGCATAAATAAACACATGTAATGAAACTAAAACTAGTCAATACACCTACAAACTGCAAGGTTAGCCATACATTACAGTCATGCAAATGGTGAAGCATTCAACATAATATCAGCCTCATATTTAATCTTATACATATCTCCCTATTGATCAATTCCATGCATTCATTCATTCAATAACTTGAACAATACAAACCTAGCATAACATAGGGACATAACATCATTTTTACACCATAGAAACACTTATCTTTGAAATGAAGCTGCCCCAGGAAACTAGCTAAGTGAGAGAAAATTTCCACCCAACATTAGGTGTCTGTCCAGCCTATACTCTTTCAGCTGAGAGAGCATGCCCAAGCTGGGTTGTGTATCCACTAAGGAGGGCTAATGGGCTCTCTCACAATCAAGGTTCCATCCCAATGCTAATCCAACCTATAATTGGGTTTATAAATCATACAAGGGAAAAAGGGGGATGTTTCTAAATGAGTGAGCTCACCCACAAAGATACAGGCATCTTAAATCACTCAATAGCCATGGCAGCCACATTACCTACCTCACCTAACACAAGGAAGGTCCTCTTCTCTGCTGTAAAGTCCCTCAAGGCCCCTTCCCACTAGTGCTCTTCAGGGTGGGCATAAAAAGGTCCAACTGATGTTTCCATGAGACTTTCAACCTTCACTGGGTTTATCAAGCAGGTCCAACCCTAGTTTTTACCTTCTTATATGTTATTTCAAGCTAGGCTCTTCTTAGGGTTGTGGCCTAAGCTCTGCCACACAACTCGGTCCTCTGCAAACAGATTTAACTATTCTCTAGGCTTCACTAAGCTGTCCATGATCTGCAATTCACTCCTATGGTTTGATCCATGGCTGTCCCAACTGGTTCACCTCCCACATAGGATTTTCTTGTGCATTCTCGGCTCTGCAAATTCACACACATAAAATAGTGATTTCCATTGTTTTCTTCATGGTTGGGATCTGAAAAATGCATTAATGATTTTGGGTTCTTGGTCAACCAGGGAATAAGAATCAGGATGATCGAATTCCCTAGTGTAGAGTGTATTAAGGGACAAGTGAAACACAGATCCATACCCTGCCATATAGATTGCAGGGTCGCTCCATATCCATCAAATTCATGGACTGGTTCTCTCAACCACCCTCTTACAGTAGCATTAATGTTAGCATGGGGATTCAAATGGGTTCACAATTTTCCATGTGCCAGCATGGGTTCCAATACCATGACCCCCTCACTTATCCCTAGTGGATACACATCACCCCTTCTCATTGGTTGCCTCCTTATCCAATTTCTTGGTATTTTTATTGCAATAATTAATAATTACATCATTTACAATTATCTCATGGCTTAATCACACATGGATTATCAAAATGCCAAATACTTGCCTATGCAAATAAACCTAAGCATCCACTAGTGGGGCCTTGTCCTTGATCTCCACAATAGGGAAAACACACATTGCATTTATACAATATTTACATTGAAGCCAATAAACTCTAAGGGTAAAAATAGGGGTATTGCACTAATATTTTTTTATTTGTAGTTTTTTAATAAAATCATTAATAAGGTGTATTTTAATTTTAAAATTTTAAAAAGTCATAAAAGTGGGTCTAGGGGCCAAATTTGTCACGGGGATGCTCCTTTTTGGACCCAGAGCCCTCAATTAACCCACAAAACCAATTTTGAGAGTCAAATTAGTGATTTTCAATTACTAATTTTGATTTTCTCTCCAAAATAACAAAAAGCGTCAAATATTCGGGAAATATGGAGAAAATTGTTACACCTAAAATATTACCATCATGAGATTAGGTGTATACATCCCTAAAGTTTCATTGACTAAGTTATCAGCCTACAAGAGATATTAACCCATTCATACTAGGTTTTGTGAGGTCGTCGCAGGCTGCCCTCATGCAACCTGTGACGTCGCAACTTGCTCTCTTGCAGGGTGCGATGATGTCAGTTAATGGACAAAAATAGCTCCTTCAAGCCCATTCTCGAAGCTAGTTGACTTGGACCCTTATCCCTGACCTTTTGGGAGAGTTGGCACTCTGTTCCTAACCTATTAGAAGGATCCCCTATCTCTCTCCTACCATATCTCAACCTACCCTATCCATACCCTATTGACTTAGTCCTATATAAATGAAGCTTTATCCCTCTCCAAGGGGAGGAATTCTATAGTGTCTACATGCTAGTGAAATCATCTTAGAGAGATCTCTACTCATCCATTGAGAGACTCACACTTCCTTGGGAGGATATGGCATTGGCTTGGACGAAGAAGGACTACTTCATTAAGCTCTTGTTGTAGTCGTTCTTTTCTATGTACTTTCCCTATTTTTACAGTAATATAAATGCTTTCCACCAATATTGTTGTGTTGATGATATTGTGTAGTTTACCTGCTTAACTATTCACTTCGATCTATTATCATTTAGATGCTTTTTACTTGTTTGTCTTGTTTTGTGTATCTTGGCAGGTCTTGTAGCTTAGATATGATGACCGCAAGGCATGGAACAACATCCAGGAAAACGAATTACAAACTTAAGGTAAGACATCTAATAACTTGATCCTTAACTAGATCTAGGAAAGTGGTTTATAGTCTATTCTATTTGTTCTAGACTCACATTGATATAGGGAGATCTGGCTCGTGTCCACTCGAGTGGATTGTCCGTCAAACAAATCTGGCGACCATACTGGGGAAGACATTGTTTTGTAGTTGTCAATTTGAATGTCATTTTCAGTTGATTTCTTGTTACAAGCCATTTTATTTGTCATTTTCCTCTTAATCTGGTTTCACCATCAGATCTTCACTTTGAAGAGTTTGATTACCTTCCTTTGAGTTTGTAGTTCTCATCTTCAAACCATTTTATTGATCATTGTTTGGAGAATTGGTTCATTTTTGAACTTAAATCTCGCTTGTCGCACCTGGTCTGTGGACTCAAAGCGACACTATGTAATTTTTTATCTCTGTTGTTTTTCTGTTGGCCTATCATCGCAACCCTTCCATTGGTCTACTGCGATGTCGTCGCACTTCCCGCATTGGTAGACTGCAATGTCGCATTGTGTACAAACACAGACTATGTCGATCTGTCAAAACTGCCATACAGGAACCCCTTCTCCACTTTGGATTTGAGTTTTGGTTTGTGTGAAAACTCCCTCTGTACTGTAAGATCCAGTCAGAGACCCCATCTTTATTTGTGTGATTGAGTTGTTTGGTTTTATTTGGAGTTGTTTTGGGTTCCATCTTGGACAAGTATGAGATTTGGTAGTGGTGGACACTTTGGTCTCCCCCACCTACATCCTCTCACCCTTGGATTCCCTCCTGTCCCTGCCTGATCTAGTCATTGCATTGGATTGGTTTCCAGACCTCATTTGCATACATTTGTGAGCTTTGCTTGCTTTAGTGCTACTTGTTATGGATCGATTTTGAGAGTTTGTGTATACTTTCCATCCTTTGAGTGCTTGTCTTTTCTTGAGATTTTCTGAGTTATTGGAGTGCTGCAAGTAATATTTTCAATTAAATATTTATGTTTAAAATCATTGCTGTCATCAATTTCTTATTCTGATACATCCGTTGAAAGATCAAAAGTACTTTATTTCCATCATTTTTCAAGCTCATTTGAAGAATTGTTCATGCATTGGAATGTCTCATTTGTAGATCTTTTGGAAAAGTTGAAAGAGAATTGTGTTATTTGTATTTTTCATGAATTATGAGTTGCTCATGTTCTTGAAAAATTCGGATAGATATCAAGTTTTGCAAAATTAGTTCCATGTTTGGAAAGTTATATGCATCTTTTGGTTTTTATGCTTTTAGGCCATTGTAGTGAAAGTGAAAAGCTTGCATACTCTACTTAGAAATTCTCTCTTTTCATCACTTAGCATCATTTTTGTTTTGAAAAGATAAAATAAAAAGGAAAAAACATGCTTTGATTTGGCTTAGTAGTGTTGTGTTGCTTTTGAGTTTTGCTTGAAAAGGAAAATAACACTTCATTATCATTTTTTGGTAGATTTGGGATTGTGTTGCATTGTGTTGTTTTGGTAAAATCATTGGAAAGAAATTTCTCCTTTCCATACATAGAGTTCATCAAAAGAAAAGTGTATTTTTTATATGTAGTTAGGGCCTACATTATGTTTACGATTATGTACTCACCTCATTCATTCACCTAACCATCCAGATAAAATTAACGGTAGAACTAGGGTAAAATTTTTAGCAACTTGTGTGAAAGTTAGAGACATGTTCCGGTGTCGTTAAGCCTGGCAGCTATCGTTATTTTCCAGCACTGTATTCGGGGGGTATTGTAGTCTTCCATGTACTTATCGATATATCGAGCTCTTTCACATACCCACCAAGTACCACACATACTTTGTGTATATCGAAACGTGTTTCACGTACTCGATAGTATATCAGAAGGTCTCGTGCCGTACGGTTGTGTATTAGACAGCACCACTATGGATTTGAGCTCCCACGTACCTTGCGTATATCGGGAGACACCATTAGGATTCCTGAAACCAACTGAGTTAACCTTTTGTCCGTCTTGGCAGAGCAATACATCGATAACAACACTCGGGGAGATTACTATGCACGTACCATCCAAGTAATCGAGTATTCAGGCAAGGGTACGGTCCCAATCCTCCTTGTCACGTTTTACTGTTGGACCCTGCAGTATATAGTGATTTGCGAAGCCTTGACAATCCTGTGAGGTTCCAAACCTTTGAATCCACTCTTATAGCATAAGTTTGCTTGTGGCCTTAGTTTGTGTAGGGTTTTTTCTAGTCTGGTTTTGTTTTGTTTAGCTTTCCCTGGGAGAAACTTTTGTTTCAGTCACTCTGGCTGACTTTCCTTGGAGAAGGTCCCGTAGGATTCAAAACTTGCCACCTGAATATCACCTTAACCAGGAGGTAATTTCGAGGCTAAGGATGGAACCAAAAGCCAGGGTCAGTTTGCATGAAGTGGAAAACCCTACTTTGAATGTTGGAGGACTCTTGTTTCCTCACACTCCTCCAGATTCACCTATCTCCCACACCCTGCAGGGTGAAGAGGCCCCAACCTCCACTTCACAAGACTTACCTCTCATTGCACTTGGAAGATTGGATCATTGGAATGGATAAATCAACCCCAGGATGGCCCCACAACAGCTATTGATCCTTCAACAGCTGATTGGACATCTTCTCCAGGCCACCCAGTGGCCAATTTTGCCGTTGCATCCCCACCTAGTTGGGCTAGCCCTGACGACCGCTTAACACCTTATCGTGAGCAATTAGCTTGAGTACGTTCCATGGGTGAGGAGTTTCGAAGATGAAACTTTCAACTAAGTATTGATGACCCGACTTTACCTCCTTATCATGATCCCTACAAGTCACCAGAATCATCCACGCAACACGTGACCACTTCTAAAACTGGTCAACCATCCATTCTTGCACATACGACCCGTAGACAGGAGACCAGTTCAGTACCTCTAACAACCCAACCTGTTGAAGCACAATAGTCCAACACACCTGTGACCACCATAGTTACGTCACCTTCTCCTCCCCCACCCCAAAGTTTGAGGGGAGGATACTCTTTACCCCCTACCTTTTTTACAGGTAACGGTAATCCTACGGTGAATAATCAACAACCAGTGTTGGGTCAACCTTTACCTATTGGTTAGCAAGTTGTTTCTGGGGGGAAACCCCTGTCTCTTAACAATAATACTGCAGAAGGAGTTCCCATCGGTCCTTCCGTTGGAAATTCCTTAACTCCTGGACCTCCCACTACGGGACTATCCCATGTTGGGGGACCATCCAATGTAACTCAACCTCCATCCAGTCAAGCATATCCAAGTCATCTTAACCCTATGTCGGGCTAACTTAATCCCGAAAACGGACTCTACGGGGTACCCTACCCCGGAAATCCTTACACTGTATGGGGAAAGCAAAATGTTTTACAACATGGACCCCCACTTACAGTCCCTCAACCCCCGTTTGGTCCACCCTCACCTCCCATTGGAGGCAGTGGGCCCCCACATAACTCTGGAGGAGGCGGACCTCTACCTTCTAGTGGAGGACCACCTCATTTCAGTCATCATGGCCCACCCCCCCTCGTGGTGGTGGTGTAGGATCAACCCATCCTAGTGGTGGTGGTGGAGGACCACCCCCTCCCGGTGGTGGCGGTGGAGGACCATCCCATCTTAGTGGTGGTGGTGGAGGACCTTCTCATCCTAGTGTTGGTGCTGGTGGACCACCACCCTACTATGGTGGAGGTGGCGGAGGAGGATCTTACCCTTCTAGCGGAGGCAGTGGCCCACCACCCCCTCCCGACAGAGATGGTGGAGGCCCACCCTATTCCAATGGTGGTAGCGGACCACAACCCCCTCCTAGCGGAGGCGGTGGCTGCCCATCCTACCCTTGAGGTGGTGGTGGACCCCCACCATTTGGAGGCGGTCCACCCACTCCCGTCGATGGGGGGGCTCCCCCACCTTATGGTAATGGAACACCTTATTATGGTAATGGACCACCTTACTGTGGCGGTGGACCTACATTTGGTCCAGGCGGCCCGTACCCCTATGTCTAGTTTCCTCTTGGAACACCCTATGGTTAGTCGATACAAGGTCCCACAGGTCCTTACACACCTTATCAGTACTATCAATACCCGTAGGCTAATCTGCAGCTGCCTGTTTTGGCTACTTTGTACCTACCTGACCTGTCTTGCTTAACCAATGACCTCGTCTACCACAGAACTAATTGGCCACCCATTCCATTGAAACTTCCATCAGGTATCCTGAAATTTGATGGTAAGCCGGGTGAGGATCCTAAAAACCATGTGATGACATACCACTTATGGTGTTCATCCAACTCCTTGATGGATGAATCGATTCATCTTAGGTTATTCCAACAGACTCTCATTGGTTCGGCTACAAAGTGGTATATTGAACTACCACCCCATTCTTTTCCCAATTTCAGTTCTCTTGCTATGAATTTTTTGACTCATTTCTAGCTGCCTATATGGTATGAAACTGGTACAGAGATTTTAACCTCGCTTTGTCACAATATCGCTACTCACATCTCAGATCATATACATGAGTGGTGGAGCAGACGACATCACATTAAGCTCCTATTCTAGACCAACTCCTAGCGGACTGGTTTATGAAGTCTCTCATCCCTACCATAGCACAAGATGTTTCCATGGGAGGCATTGTCACTAAGGAACAAGCTATCGCCCGTGCCCACTTAATAGACTTAGTCTATGCTTAGTCTGGCACGTTGTTTGATATTCTTCCTAACTCACCCCGCAACACATACGACCCTACGAAACCACCCAAGGGACCCCAAGCCGATGGCATCATTGGATCCCTTAACACCCAGCCTTCCTCTCAAACTATTGGATCGTCGAACCCCCCAGGTTCTTCCCCGTCACCAACACAAGCTGGTCACAACACCACCAAATCATCCACTCCTACTGTCACCAAAGAAGTGAATTCTGTTTCATCAGCTTCACCTCAAAATTCTTGTGGTAAGAAGAAGAACAAATGGAAACCTAGGAAATATTCCACCCAGCACGAACATAAGAGCACGCCTGATGACACCAAACATAAAAGGAAGTTGAAGTATCCTTGTCTACTGTGCGGTTATGACAACTTTTCTAAAGATTTCCCCCATAGAGACGAAGTTCAAAAGCTTCTTAAGGGAAAACCCACACCCGCAGTTCTCAACGATCCCTTCCCTGCTCAAAATCAGCAGTTGATTGCTCACACTTCTCCTTCCCAAGGAGAAGCATCCACCACTGCACATGTTCTCATGATGCATAGAGAGACCATCAACTTAAACACCCGTTCTCGTTCATATGACTCTGTTTCGACAAAGGAACCTGTTGGAAGTAATACTGAAAAATCTTCCACTTCGACACCTGATGTCACCGTACTGGCTACTCCTCTCACCATTGAGAAGCCTTATTTCGATTCAGTGTTGCGTCCACCCAAGAGCACGATTAGAAAATCGGTTTTCAATCCTAATGCTCGGGATGCTCAAAACTACAACATTATAGAGGACCTAACACAAGCTCCTTGTGCTATTTCAATGCTCGAAATCTTGCAAACCATCCTAATCAGCACGAGACTCTCCTCGCTACCATTGGTGCAGTTGACCTGGATTCATCGAATACCATCATGTTCCAACTGGAATACTTCAAACGGAGGCTCTCCAATCAATTGGCATTTCAAGTTGCCACAAACATTGCTGGGAAGACAATCCATCGTACCGTTTTGGACGAAGGTGCCTCTACTTCAGTCATGTCGATCTCATGTTGGAGAACCATTGGCTCTCCTGAGTTGAACCATTCTCCTACCACTTTGAGAGCATTTGACAGACGTGGCTTTCAACCTCATGGGCTGTTACAAGCTTTAGCAGTCGAGCTGGGGGCCAAGACCACAACCATTAACATGGAATTGGTCGTTGCTTTGTTGGATTATAACATTCTGCTTGGTCATAATTGGTATTATTCCATGACTACGGTCACATCATCTCTCTTTTGCGTAGTACAATTCCCCCATCAAGGCCGAATTGTCACTGTCAACCAACTGGATTTCTGCACACCTGACACTGCTACTCACCCAGGCAATAACATTCCTTCGATTGGACAATCTTCGCATTAGTATGAGAGCATGGGGGTCGGCCTCCTTAAGGATTCATCCCTTAAGGGCATTTTTCCTACTTCGGATCCCCCAAATCATGTTGCCACTGTGAACATGATCTCCTCGCAGATTTCATCTATCCCCAATTCCACTGAGTCATGGCTTGTACCTGACGAAGCCACCACACACTTGATTGGAAACACTATGCTTCTGTCACCCACTGAACTCACATATGAGGCTATCTAGAGAACCACTTAGATGTGGCCTCCACCTCCTGTTCTCCACAACGAACTTCACCGACCCCCTACTACAGACTTTTCATTCCAACGAGTCCATCATGGAAATCATGAGTGCGAATGATCTTCCATGGGAAGACCTCCATCATCGTTCATATTTCCTTCCCCTTTTGGATACTGTGGAGAACAGCATTAGCACCATCTTTACACCGGATGTCTGTTCTTCCTCTCAATCCTTGATACTCACGTATTAAACGGACTCTTAAGGAAACTTAGCCAACATTGAGCCTACCACCTCAATAGACATTTCGGTTACTCTTGGTGTAGTGGAACACATTCATTTAGGCTAGAAGTGTTCCTTTGAAGAAGTCATTGCTTACATGGCCTTGTTCAAGTAATTCCAAGATGTGTTCGCTTGGACTTATGAGGAGATTCCTGGGATAGACTCCACCATTGTTCTACATGAGATTAAAACCTATCCCGACGTCAAACCTGTCCGCCAAAAGTTGTGACCAGTACACCCTCGAAAGACTGTAGCAATCAAGGTAGATATAGAGAAACTCTTGAAGGTCGTCTTCATTTACCCTGTCCCATTGACAAAATGGGTCTCAAATGTCATCCCTGTTACTAAATAGCAGGGCACCATCCGTGTCTACATCGATTATCGGGATCTCAACAAAGCTTGTCCCAAGGACAATTACCTGACTCCTTTTATTGACCAGATTATCAACAATTGTGATGGAAGTGTCATTTTTTCATTTATGGATGGATTTTCTGGGTACAGCCAGATTGAGATCCACCCCACTGATCAACACAAGACTGCATTCATCTTCACTTGGGGAATGTTTGCATATCGTAAACTTTCATTTGGTCTTAAAAACGCTGGTGCCACATTCTAGCGAGCCATGTCGTACGCCTTCCATGATGTGAAGGACTTTGTGGAACCCTACTTGGATGACCTCCCTGCCTATTCAAAGCAGCGTGAGTTCCACATAGATCATCTGACAGCTATTTTCCTCAGATGCAGGCGGTACAATATCTGTCTGAATCCTCATAAGTGTATTTTTTGTGTTGAGTCTGGATGCCTCTTAGGGTTTATCATCTCAAAAGATGGGATCTGCATTGATCCCTTGAAGGTGGAAGCCATTGTCGCACTCCCACCTCCAACTAATATTATAGAACTCCAGAGTCTACAAGGACAAGCGACTTATTTAAGGCGTTTTGTTTGTAATTTGGTGCAAAAGATGCAAGGTTACAGGAGATTGATGAAAAAAGACGTCCCGTTCATTTGGGATGACCAAGCTCAATAATCTTTTCATAGTCTGAAACATGCAATCACGCATGCCCTTGTGCTCCAACACCCGAATTACTATCGAGATTACATTTTATATCTCGCTGCTTCTGACACCACTATCACCATGGTTTTGGTACAGGAAGACCAGCATGCCCAAGAACATGTGATCTAGTATGCCAGTAAAGGTCTCATTGACACCTAAACTCGCTATTCACATGTTGAAAAGCTCACTCTCGCGGTGGTCATCGCCGTGCAAAAGTTTCGACATTACATTTTGCTCCACACCACCACCATCATCGCCGATTCGAACCCCATGTACCATGTTTTGACACATCAGGTGCTTGGGGGCAAGTATTCATGTTGGATCATCTTTCTGCAAGAATTTGATCTTCTTTTCGAAAAAGCTAATTCTAAAAAGTCTTTGGTGTTTGCTGAGCTCATCTACGACCTTCCCCATGCTGATGTAGAATCTGAGCCCAATGACTCTTTTCTAGATGAGTCATTGTTTCTTATCAGTACGTCTAATCCATGGTATGGAGATATCACTTTGTGTCTTCAAACCCAATGTTTCAGCCCTCAATTGTCTTACGATGACCATCGTCGAATACGCCACCATGTGAAGTATTATCTGATTATCAGTGATACTTTGTACCGCCATGGCATCGATTCCATTCTTCGACATTGTCTGACTCATGACGAAGCTGAACACATCCTAAATGACTATCATGCTGGGGCTTGTGGCGGTCATCTCTCTTGGATGCCTACAGCCCAGAAGATTCTGCGCGTAGGATATTATTGGCCATCTATCTTCAAAGATTGTATTGAGGCTGTAAAAAAATGTCCTCCATGTCAACATTTTCATACGAAAAAGCACACCCATTCAGCCCCGTTGCACCCGGTTATTGCCGTTGGCCCCTTCTCTAAATGGGGCATTGACTTCATACACCGTAAGCCTACCTCGGTCGACGAGCATAGTTACATCATCGTAGCTTTGGACTACTTTACAAAGTGGGTCAAGGCAATGCCTACATACACAAATGACGCAAGACCACCGCACTCTTCACGTTTAATCATGTAATAACATGGTTTGGAGTTCCTCAAGCAATAGTTACTGACCATGGTTCTCACTTTATGAAACACATGGTCGATGAGTTGAGCGATAGATTGGGTTTCCACCATGAAAACTCAACACCATACTACCCACAATCAAACGAACAGATCGAGGCCACTAACAAGGTTTTGAAAACTATGGTCCAACATATTGTGGGTATGCACAAGTCCAATTGGCATAACATGCTCTTCTCCGCACTATGGGCCTATCGAACATCCATTAAAACCGCCACTGGATTTACTCCCTTCCAACTAGTGTATGGATTGGAGGATGTCCTTCCTATTGAGTGCAAGATTCCGTCCCTCAAGCTCACCATCGAACTACTCCCTAACACTACTACCAAGAAAGAACGCTTCCTCTACCTAGCTAAGCTTGATGAGACTCGCCGAGATGCCGCTCTTGCCAATGAGGCTCATAAAAGATGCATCAAAGTGAAGTACAACAAGTCGGTAGAACCTCACGCCTATGGCAAAGGAGATTTGGTCCTCACATACGACCAAAAACATGATAAGCTAGGGGCGGGAAAGTTTGAGTCCATGTGGCATGGACCTTACGTAGTGAAACGTGTTTTAGAGAAGGGAGCTTATGAGCTTGAAGACTATGACAGGATATCTTTAGGTGAGCCTCACAATGGGCTCTACCTGAAGAGTTACTATGCCTGAGTCTTTCATGCATAAGTACTTTTGTATATAGTGTACATGGCGTGTGTGTGTTTTCTGTGTGGTGTGATGCTTTGATTTTTGCGTGTTTAGGTCTTGTTTCATTTCTTATACCATGTTATGTCTGCGTGTGCAGATGGCAACTTGCTATGGATTCGGGGATGGCACCAACCAGCATACCTACAACCTTGCCTCGGCAGCCTGGGTACTCTATTCACCTACTGGCGAGCTCATCAGCTCAGGGGGAGTGTGTCTAGGTTTCGTGACCAACAATGCTGCAGAATATCAAGCAGTCATTTGAACCCTAAGTAATGCTATTTCTTTGGGTATGGACCATGTTGTCATCCACTTGGATTCTCAACTAGTGGTCTCTCATCTTAACTAAGTCTATGTCATCCGCAATCCTACCTTACTCCGTCTCTATAAACGTGTCCATCTTCTGGAAAGGTCCTTCAAGTCCATTCAGTACCTGCACATTCCATGAGACGTGAACACAGTTGTTGACTCTATGGCCAACTTCATCTTGGATTGGTACATTGCGCACACATAAGCATTTTCATGAATTGTTAAAAGTAGACATAGCATGTAAAATAACTCATTTTATAAGCAAACACATAAACAAGACCACATCATTCATCCATTTAAAACACATAATGTATAAAACCGCCAGAATGTCTGTATATATATATCATCATAAAAAGTAGTGTTGGTACAAAAATATGAAGCACGAAGGCTTTCAGTAAAGCTCTACAAAATCTGAAGTCTCGTAGCTTTCAGTAGTACAAAATATGAGGCTTCTAAGCTCTCAGTACATACATAACAACAACATAAGGCCTAATGCCTATCCCGTACACCCCTAGGTCTATCAGCTCTAGCCTGCTGAGTATGGAAGCAATGAAATGCTCTCGCGACCCTACGAAGCAATGCATTGAAGCGCGCAGAAGCTCCCACCATATATCCCTGCATAGGCTGAGGTAACTCATCTACTATCGGCTCTGGAATGTCTAACGTCAACCCACTTAGGTTCGCGTAGACATCCTCCATCTCCACGATGGAAGCATGTATGGTAGGAGCCATGACTGCTCCATCTCCTCTTTCTCTCCTCGCAAGAAGAGAGACTCCCACTAGTCGTACGGGGCCCACATCTGCACACACTTGTTGTTAACTTGTCAGCACTTGTAGCTAGGGTTTTACCCCTAGCTTGTGCCAATGAGCACCTACTAAGGAGAATGGACTCCTTAGTAGCAGTTCAATAATGATTAAATGATTAAGCTAAAACAACAATTAACAAACTACTTTAAGCGTTGCATGAGACATAAATAAAAGATGTAAAAAATGGTTTTATATTAATGTTACCTTGAGTGTCAAGGTTGATGAAGCCCTTTGCAGTGTCCGAGAGGATGCTCCTTTCTCCTTCTCCAATGTTGGGGATGGGCCAAAGGTGGCTCTCAAGGTGAAAATAGTTCAAAGGTGAACTAGGGTTTCGAGAGAGATTTTGGCAGAGTAAGGGTGCTTGTGATTGTGGATATGGAATAAGGGATCTCCATCACCTATTTATAGTTTTTTGGTGGTGGAGTGCTGACCCATGGTTTTAGGAAACACATAGTTTTGGGCAGCTGTATAGGGTTTTTTCCTCCTTTTCCTCATTATTTTATATTTTTTATTCCTTTTTAGGGGATTTTTGCTATTTTTGGAGGAAAAGGGGGTTTTTTTAGCCTTTTTTAGGCTATTTTGATGGTTTTGTGGCCTTTTGGAGGCATTTTAGGCCTTTTGGAGGCTTTTTAATGGGATTTTTTGGGATTTTAAGGGAAAAATGGTAGGAAAATGGACAAATGAGCCATATAATGTGGTAATGAGGTAGTGAACACTTTTTGGGTGTTAACAGATTGCCCCCTGATGTGCGAGGTCAGGAGCTAATCGTATGGCCGATGGACATCATAAGTCATGAATGGTTTTCCTGGGATGTGGAGAGAAGAGAAGAAACAAACTGGAGCCCGGAACAACGATCCCGAACAACTGCAAGGACTAAAAGTACATAACCTCAATAATGGATGAGGAATCATCTGATCATATGGACGAGGCGGGCATTCCCATGCTCGTATCAGGATATAATATAATAACAACAATGGGGTCCAAAAAATGGGGACCTGAAATATACATGACCTCAAATACTGACTGAGGAATAATCTCAATATATGGACGAGGCGGGCATACCCATGCTCGTATCAAGATACATAAACAAAACTGTGAGGCCCGAAAAAATGGGGACCTGTAAGATACATGATCACTGTGTACATCATAAGAGTCCAGATGGGACGCAAATCTGGGACATACTGCTGAGCTGATCATGTGTGAACTGCAGAACTGGTGCACTGGAACAATCAACAGTGCTACTGAGGGTGGTACCAAAGGAACTGATGAGCTGCTGGATCATAATGACTGGGGTCAAACTCTCCATGGTACACGGAACTGGAACGGATCTGGAACTGAAACTGGGTACTCAAGGAAGCATGGAACTGGATGGCTTCCGAATACAAACGCCAACGCAGCCCGGACATCCACGGGAACATATAACTGGGCGTTCCAAAGTGACTCACCAATGTGCTAGAGTCGGGGGAAATCCGGGGTCTTCGACGAAAGACTGATGGGATATAATCCTACGCGATCCTCAACGATGCGATCAAGGTGCTGAAGTCGAGCATGTGAGGAACAACCACTCGGAGAGGCAATGATGTCTCCTCTCAGAATGATCCGTAGGCACTTACCACAGATGGTGATAAGTCCAAGGCGTAGGGACCTCTGGGCCTATCCTATGGAATAGAGGAGCTGTCGTCGACAGAGGGAGACCTGCAACTTATCAAGGCAATGATGTTTCCTTGACAGGAGCGCGAGGTACAAGACCGAAATGTGATAGTGCTGATGGCAGAACTGATAAACTGTGGGGGGACAACTGGGCAAGTAGAGCGGGTGGACTCAAACTTCCTTTGTTCAGAGTATGATAATTGGAATGATCTGGCAGCATATGAAACTGGCTAAGGGGAGATGGATCATAGCTGTATTGGATCTGGGAAGGTTACTGGGCTGAGGGAGACTCAAGCTGTGGTACAATGGCAGGAGACTGCAGAATACTCTGAACAAAGGCGACCTGATTGGGGGTGCTGCCGAGATGATAGATCAAAGTGCCAAGAGGCACGGGGGAAAACTTCTTCATGGGTTAAGGAACTAGAAGAAGTGTGTGTAAAATGGTACTGTCGTGTGGATTTTACGAGCCCAGGACAGTTCGTGCTCGTGGTTGCTTTCAATTTTAAGGAGTCTGAAAGCAAATAAGAAGACTCTGAAATGATGGAATGGTACTGTCGTGTGGATTTTCCGAGCCCAGGACAGTGCATGCTCATGGTTGCTTTCAATTTTAGAGAGTCTGAAAGCAAGTAAGAAGACTCCAGGGGGTTGCTTTTTCGTAGATTTAGTCTCCAAGGCCCAAAGAAGCATAAAAGGATGCAATGAAGAACTCTTCTAGCCGGTGTGACTAGAGTATTCCTTTTTCGTAATTAGTCTACCAGGTCCGGAAAAGGGTTAAACTTATACCAGATAGACGCCCTTTCAGGTACTTTAGCGAGCATGAAAGGAAGCAAGATTGCTCGGCGATCTTTTCATTCTTTTAGGAGTCAGAAAAGAGCTTAACGGAAACTCCCTAAGTGCCTTTTTCGTAGAGGACTTGTCCGGCCCGAAAAAGGGATAAAATTATACTGAACAAAAGGAATGGCCAGGCAAGGAGGAAGTGTTCAATCAAGGTTTAGTAATGATGACCAAGAACGAGGGTAGGTGGGAACACTGATGGACCTCCTTGCGGGGTAGATGAAATGGTGGCAAAATAACGAAATATTTGCAGTATGACAGGAGTGAATGGCTCATGTAAACATGTGGAACAATCCGATAGCGGCCGATGTGGCACGCAAACCGAGGCAGCAAGGTGTTGGGACACAATGTTGAAATTGGACCAAGTGAGAGCGAGAAATGATCTCAAGCATCATCACGAGCTCGAAAAAATGAATCCGGCGATATAAAGGATGTCAAAAATGGGTAACGGCCGATGTGGCACGCAAACCGAGGTGACGAGGGTGTTTCAGAAAAATACCCGAAAGATCGGGGGGTGAGAGCGAGAAATGATCTCAAGCATCATCACCAGCTCGAAAAAATGAATCCGATGATATAAAACATGTGAAAAAATGGAGAACGGCCCGATGTGGCACGCAAACCGGGATGACAAGGTGTCATGTCAGAATGTTAATAAAGGTTCTGGTGAGAGCGAGAAATGGTCTCAAGCATCTTCACGGGCACGGAAATATGAATCCGGCAATGCAAATGGTGCGAACAATGGAGGTCATAATACTAGGTGTATCATGATGGCCCGCGGGGGCAGAATACTAGGGGTATCAAATCAAATCAAATCTACAAGTGATATGTGACCTCAAAAATGGTTGAGATCACAAATGTGAAAAAGTGAGCAGGGTTAATGACCTGCCCCCATGCTATGTGCATGGGGTTTGTGATTGTGGATCACATTTGTGCTGGTTTGAACGATGGGTTCATTGACGTGCTGAGATAAATGTGATGGGGCAGGGTCAAAATGATTGAGCATGCCCCTGATCCCAGGGTCAAGGTAATTTATTATGCCCCTTGACTCAGAGGTGTCAAGGTGGTGCTCTATGAGAGCGGGGTCGAGACCAGGCATCTCGGTATAGGACCAGGCAAAGACATCACGGAACTCTCGGAAGAGTTTTCTGTACTCCTCAATTTCTTGTTCACTGCAGGAGGCTCCTAAGGCAATGCATTTATTGACTCCAGGGGGGTCAGAGATATCTATGTGGATAACGGATGAGATGTTGGCCATGGTACCCTCCTCGAAGGCATCAGGAGCAGGAATTGGGTCCTTGAACCAGTCGACCTTGGTGGGGAGGAAGTCTTTGGATTCGACCGCGTACTGGGTAGCGGTGCTAGAGGAAGACGCTTCTGGGATGAAATAGGAACGGTGGTGCATATCATCCCAAGGATAATCCGGGGCAGTAAGGGCCTCAAGAATCTCCTCATCAGTACGGAACGTTTGCGTCGTCAAATCGGTTGACGAGGGAGTATTGGTGGAAGAGATCATATAGATGGTATTAACCTCTCCGGAAGGTGAAGAGTCTGGGGGGTAGATCTCCTCAATGGTAGGTGGTGCCGTCTCAATATCCAGATTGTTCATCTCATAGAGAGCCGCTCTGTAATCCGGGAGATCGGGACAATGATGTGAATAGTGCCCATAAATACCGCAGATGGCGCAGGAGTGGTTGGTACGTAGGGACTTATCTTTAGGCTTAGGAGTAGGGTTTAGTTCGACAGTTGGGATGTTAGGATCGTCGTCGAGCATTTGCATGTGCTTCTGCAATGCGGGTAACTGTGGGCATTGGTGGGTCGCATGGCCCAACTCGTCACACAGCGAGCATTTGGGAGGACCACGAAACACTGGAGGGTTCTTGACTGTCTTTGGAGGTGGTACAGCAGTGTAAGGTTGAGGACCTCTGCCCCCAGTGGGTTTAGGAGTAGGAGGAGGTGTCGTGGAGGACGAAGGGGTAGAGACACCGGGAGGTGGCTGAGTGGTAGTAGCCATGGGTTGCACCGGCTGGAGGACGACATCAGGTGTCGGCGGGGCGAACGGGACGCGAAAGATACCATACAGGTAATCCCAAGGTTAACCCAGGGAGGCTAAGGGTAGCCATGACCGGGGCGCTTACTACTCCCGATGGAGGGACTAGGAAGGGGATCGTATGGATTGGTGTAACACCAATGTGGCTAGGTACCAATGGTGGTTTTGGCAACAAGGGTGGTTGAGTGTTAGGTGGTAGATTGTCGTGGGACAAGGTACATAAGTCAGAGACTTCGGGCGTAGATGACGGCGGAGGAATGGATTGAAAGGTGGAGGTCATCGGCGCGTCGGAGTAGACTCCAGGCCCCGAAGAGGAAACAAACGAGGTGGTGGCACTAGAAACAGGTTGTTCAACCATGGGGAGAACGTTTTCCGGTGCCGCCGGAGCGCTGGGATCATAGTAGGTGAGCTGGTCAATCTTAACCACGCGTCCTTCGTGGGGGAACATCATGGTGCGAAAGACAGAAGAGGCAACTGCCCGCATGGCATACATGTAGCTGCGGCCGAGTAGAAGGTTGTAATCCAATTGGGCATTGATTACCTCTATGTCAATAAGAACTGTTTTACCACCTAACTGGACTGGAACGTTGGGTAGAAGGCCTTGGGGCTGGGCCGAACGACCGTCGTAGGCACGTAATGCAGTGGTGGACTGCTGGAAAGGAGGGGATCCTAGCTTCTGCCATACAAATGTAGACATAACGCATGTGGAAGCACCCTCATCGATGATGCACCGATGGATAACAAGATTCCTAACGGAGACTGTAACTTGGAACGCTAAGCTGGAAGGTAGGCGTGGTTCAGACTGGTCTAAATCAAATGCCATCAAATGCGAATCAGTTGGGTCAATCCCCCCAATAGCGGAAAGTAGAGTCTTGCGCTGGGAAGGGCAGTTCTTCAAGACTTCTAACGCAGACATGGCTGCGGGGGATTGGGCTAGGTCGTCTACAATGTTGTAGTTTGACGCAGCGCGCGCGTTAGGGTTATTGTTGATTCGGCGAAGTGGGAAACGAGGTGCTTTTGCAGCGCCATCTATAGGAGGTGGAGGTATACGTAACGCCTGATCGGTGGGATGAGCGTTAGTAGGTTTATCCGTGGGAGTGGCTTCAGAGGTGGAGCCATATTGGTTCCGACGGGTCTGGAGGTTGACGTCAGCAGATGACATCATCAGTAAGTGGTGGGTACCTGAGTCAAACATGGGTTGATCAGGGGCAGCGTAAGTGATCTGTTGTTGTTGGGGTTGCATGTTAGCTTGAGGGGCCAACGGCTGAGTGTTCACTACGCCTTGGGTCGGTAAGGGGTTGTGCAGCACCAAAGGGGGTTGCTGAGGTTGGGGGGGGTTGGGCGGTGCTTGGGGAGCCGCATGCCCTTGGCGATGGGCCTCGTCAACCCAAAGCTGCCGAGCTCGCTCCAAGTGTGGGCAAGCATGGGTGTAGTGTCCATAGACCCTGCAAATAGAACAAGGGTGGTTCGTTCGCAAATTGGGGTTTTTAGCCTGCTTGGGCGGGCGATCAGGGTTTTGATTAGCGGGGGCCGCATTGTTGTTGTCAGGGGGATTAGCCGGTTGACCAGCTTGGTCTGCAGGTTGGTTGTTTCCCCGATTATGGCCCTTGCCGCGGTTCTGTTGGCCCTGGTTACGTTGGTTATTCTGGTTTTGCTGCGGGTTTTGTTGGGCGTAAACTTGCCCTTGGGCAGCAGGTGGATTTTGAGGTTGCACAGGTGCAGGAGCAGGCTGCGAAGGATGATATGTAGGTTGAGGCTGAGCAGGTGCAGCAACCTGAGGGGGTTGCTGATAGGACTACGGAGCAGGTTGTGGATGTGCCGCAGGGGCTGCCTGGGGCGGATAATAAGCGGGTTGGGCTTGTGAGGGCGCAGGAGCTGAGGCAGCCTGCTGATGGTAGTAAGGCTGAGGGGCGACTGGAGGAGCATACGCAGGAGTCGCATACCCGAAGCACTGGGGTGGACATGAGGGTCCATGGGCATGGTGATGTGTCATGGGAGCATATGAGTTGGTTGCTCCCGACTGGGAGGTAGCCCTCGACAGGTCGGGGCCAGGGGTAGGACGTGTTATAGAAAATGGTTGGGGATGCGAAGAAACACGGCCAATGATACCATCTGCAGCGTGGGATGCCCCCGGCGCATCATGATGGGAGGACTCGCCGCGAGGGGCGTCAGGTATAATGGTATAAAGGTAACCCGATTGGGCGTAAATGAGGTCGAACTGTTGTGCCTTAAGGATGGCTTCTTCTTCAGACTGGGGTCTTTCTGAGGCCACATCCTTAGCAATAACAGGGAGAAGGGATTTGAGGAACCAATCTAGGAAGATACGGTCGTCAAGTTTGATCTTGCATAAGCTACGGCGTCGACGCCACTCATGGATGTGGTCCGTGATATGGGTAGCCGTGTTTTGTCTACAAGATAGAAGGATCTCAACGCCTGCGTCATAGCGGACAGGCAACTGGAAGAACTGCAGGAAGGTCGAGGCCAGGGAAGCAAAGGTGGCGTGGGTCCCATGAGGTTGCTCGATATACCACTTGGCTGCAGAGCCAGTGAAGGTGCGCTGTAAGAGACGGAGGCGAACAGAGTCATCCACGATGGAGTTAGAGGAACACCATAGGTGGAAAGACATGATGTGGTTCTGTGGGTCCTCACCGGCCTTGCCCTCGAACTTAGGGATGTCCGAGGGGAGCTTGGTAGGCATATGAGGCCATGAAGGGTCGTGTCGAATAGGATCATTGGTCAATCTGGCCAGGTCAGGTAGGTTGAGGCTAGCCATGAATGGCAAACTGGAAGAAGGCTGTGACACAGTAGTGCTATGGACCAAGTTGGGGCCAGTGCCCCCAGGTGGAGGGACAAAATTAAGGGTGGTGCCCCCAAGTGGGGGAACTGAGGTAGTGGAGGATGGTCCAGCACCACCATGGGTAGTGTGAGCCACTGATGTAGTGGGCATGGGTATTCCCGCTGTGGGTATAGGTACCGTGAGGGGAACAGTAGATGGTTGCCCCATGGAGGGCATACCAAAAACAGGTGTAGTCACTGGTGTAGTGGTGGATGTGCCACCAATGGTCCCTATGACAAATGGAGTGGAAGTCGTGCCAGCCATGGGGCTAGTAGGGGCAGTATAAATAGGGTTCTCAGACTCTTCATCAGAATCAGAGGTAAAGTAAGGTGCGTCACTATTTGGTGACGGAGACCTACGTCGCTGACGAGTGGAGTCAAGTGACAAGGCTCTAGATCTGTGATGAGTGGTATCAACGGACAATGATCAGAATCTATGACGAGTGGTGTCGAGAGAACCGTGCTGTGGGGGCTCGCCCCTGAGGCGCCGAGAATGTCTCGGGGACTCAATGGTGACAGATGGTGTCTAGTCTCTGTGGGTTGAGGTGAGTATAAAAACAGCTCAAAAATCCTAATGCAACCGAGTGTGCAGAAGGAGAGCTAAAAAGCAAGGCACTCAGGCCAACAACCAACTCAAAACACCCACTGCAACAGCTGTGCTACAATAGGTGGAGTAACAACAAAGATGGTCAGAATACCAACAAGCAGCAGGTTTCCTAGAAAAGAAAAATGGTGGACTCACTAGACCAAAGGGAGGTAAAGGAGCATGCAAACACCTAGCTAAAAGTATTCTGACTCAACTAAACATATCCTCTGCAAGGTGATGAAATCCAAGTCAGACAATATGAGTAGGAAAGCCAAGTGGTTATGATATCCCCCTACCGGGAGGGATACCGGGTAGTCAATCCTAGAAGAATGGCAACTAAGATACCCCGTTCATGACACGTCCAGAAAGGTGAATCTGTCGTTTAGTTCGTTGACCGCAATACCCCTATACAGGGATATCCCGCGAACCGCGAAAGGTAGCCCTTCGGTTACTGAATGGAGTGCGGTATTCCACTCAGGCCTCCGGAACCAGTCTCCCGACTTCAACCCTCCTAAGGGAGAGGCCCTCTGATAAACTGGTCGTGACCGTGCCAAAAAGTACTAGGGGATTTTGGTTCCCTATTTGGACAACAACTATGTCTCAAGTGAAATAACCAAGGGGTGTTATTGGAAGCCTATCCCCCTGATCCTACCTAACTACAATGATTCTTTTGTGTTCCCCAAGTGGGGTTAGAATGTTGGTTTAGTTAGGTACTTTTTAAGGCTCACTTGATTTTATGTGACAGAGTGTGTGCTCGTGAGGTGTTGAACCCAAAAATAGAAGTGCCACAAGGGAGGGCAACTTCCAATCTATCAATAATGCTGAAATTGATTCTTTTAACTTGCAAAATTTTCTGAAATAAAAATGCTGAAATTTTAAAAAGATTCTGTAAAAGGAACAGAAATTATGTTGCAGAAAGGTTGTAAGGAAGTGGGCTGCAGGTGGGACAGAGGGCTGTTCAAATGCAGAAAATATTGCAGCAAGAGGGGCTGGGCTCAAAACAGGAAAAGAGCAGAAATCAGACCGCGGGTCTGTGGCGGATCAGAACAGGCCGACCGCGGGTTTCAGGGAAACAGCGGCGGTCAGGTCGCGGCTATCGGGCCAACAGAGGCAGTCGGGACGCAGGAAACAGAGGAAAAGACACAGTCGGGTCGCGGCTATCGGGCCAACAGTGGCAGTCGGGACGCAGGAAAAATGGAAAAAGACACAGTCGGGTCGCGGCAAAAAGGCTAACAAGCGCAGTCGGGACGCCCGAAAGAGGCAGAAAGCCGCATTCGGGACGCGTGAAAAAGGCCGACAGGCGCAGTCAGATCGCGGCAAACAGGCTGATTAGCCACGGTCGGATCGCAGGTAACAGACTTGAATCCGCCGGCAGAGCGTCGGAAGCAGTCTGAGAGCCACGGTCGGATCGCGGGTAAAGGCCTGAAAGGCGCGGTCGGGACGGGACTGTAGAGGGAAAAAGACGCGGTATGCGGCGGCCGAAAGGGACAGCCGAAAGGAAAAAATTTAAAAACGGAAACCAGAGATTCTGGGTTCGATCCCCAGCGGAGTCGCCAAAACTGTAGCTAGGGTTTTACCCCTAGCTTGTGCCAATGAGCACCTACTAAGGAGAATGGACTCCTTAGTAGCAGTTCAATAATGATTAAATGATTAAGCTAAAACAACAATTAACAAACTACTTTAAGCGTTGCATGAGACATAAATAAAAGATGTAAAAAATGGTTTTATATTAATGTTACCT
The DNA here is from genome assembly GCA_027924585.1 of Larix kaempferi. NCBI lineage: Eukaryota > Viridiplantae > Streptophyta > Pinopsida > Pinales > Pinaceae > Larix > Larix kaempferi. The sequence goes on from BSBM01000972.1 coordinate 1,060,878, forward strand.
TGAGTGTCAAGGTTGATGAAGCCCTTTGCAGTGTCCGAGAGGATGCTCCAAGCTTCAGGATGCTCCTTTCTCCTTCTCCAATGTTGGGGATGGGCCAAAGGTGGCTCTCAAGGTGAAAATAGTTCAAAGGTGAACTAGGGTTTCGAGAGAGATTTTGGCAGAGTAAGGGTGCTTGTGATTGTGGATATGGAATAAGGGATCTCCATCACCTATTTATAGTTTTTTGGTGGTGGAGTGCTGACCCATGGTTTTAGGAAACACATAGTTTTGGGCAGCTGTATAGGGTTTTTTTCCTCCTTTTCCTCATTATTTTATATTTTTTATTCCTTTTTAGGGGATTTTTGCTATTTTTGGAGGAAAAGGGGGTTTTTTAGCCTTTTTTTAGGCTATTTTGATGGTTTTGTGGCATTTTGGAGGCATTTTAGGCCTTTTGGAGGCTTTTTAATGGGATTTTTTGGGATTTTAAGGGGAAAATGGTAGGAAAATGGACAAATGAGCCATATAATGTGGTAATGAGGTAGTGAACACTTTTTGGGTGTTAACAGCACTACAACAAAAAATCATAAATATATAAAACTAAAAAATACAAGGGTTGTTGTTCTTACCTATGTCTCCCCATATTGCTCCCTCAGGCAGTGCCAAGTCTAGTTCATCTCTGTAATCCATACCATTGTATGAGTAGTCCTCTACCATGAGAAACTGACCCTAGCTAGGTGAAGAACTCAGGACCATATCCTATGATGGGGCCTCCACCATGGCGGGGCATCACCTTTGTCCATCTAGCCATGTCAAGATCCTTAGGATCCCTATCATCTAATGGCACCTACGAGAACAATAGGGTAACCCGCTCTAATAGAAACGAGATCACGATCGACCCATATCCAAACTATTTGAGCTCTCCACGACGACACTTAGTCAGCTGAGCTCGGATTTTTGTGAGAAGTCCCTCGCACCAGTTGAAGATCTTCAGGGACATGCAGTCCTCCGCATATAGCATCTGAGACCTGGTAGCTAGGTGAGGAGCTTGGCTCCCTGCAATCCTTGTGATGGTAAAGAGTATGGCACGTAATAGACGTTCCCGTACTTCTTTGATGGGAATCTTCCCACTAGAAGCATGAGCATGAGGAGTACAGTATTGCAGGATCATGTCATCCACGGTCCGATCACTTCCCTGTGATCCAGTAAGAACGACATTGTCCCCCCTCCAAGACAATCCAGTGAAAAAGTAGATGTCCTCGACATCCATAATAAGTACATGCTCATTGATCACAAAATACTACTGAGCCACATCCCAACATCGAAGCATATGTGTCAGCAATGGGATTTGGGCCCTCATGCCCTAGATCTGGAAGAACTTTAAGAGACCAGAGTTCCTCAGTTCTTCTACACATAGTGGATCATTTACAGCTTATACATTATCTACCTCGTGTTCTCATTCATGCCACTCCAAGACCATTTTGTCTGCTATTAACCTGCCAAAAGGAGCATTTAAACATTGTTAGCACTCACTTCAACTACTAAAAGGCCATTTTTTGGGCTAGGTTTGATCGTTGGGTTGGATGTTTCCACCATCGCACCTCGTCAATTATGACAGGGCGACATCGTCGTAGTCCACTTTTACGGGATTCACGATGACCTGGGTTCGTCACAGATCCCAAAAGGGCGACCTACGATGACCCGAGGATGCAATAGCCCTCCACAAATCCACTCAAACCCCAAAAAAATGAGCTAAAATAAAAAATGTAAACCACTACAAATATGCTGGATGAAGTTTAAAGTTACCCGCTCTGAACGGTTGGTGAAATGGTTGCTTATAGCTCCCGGAATCGACAAGTGAAATTTTGGCTCCAAATGGCACTTCTTCTCCCAAATTTGGCAAATGAATAATGGTAACTATATTTGGTTTTTTGTTTCTATCTATAAACAAAAGGCATATTCTTTTTCAAATATTTGATGCTTTTTAGGTCATTTGCTATAGTTTGAATAATTTTTAAGACATTTGAATACCTAGTTGACTTTTTGACCTAGTTTTCAAGTGTGCAGGAGTTGTTAAGTGGTTGTTGTATGCCATTCTCGCATTATAATGGTCATTTCAGGTATGAACAATCCCTTGAATTTTTTTTGATTATTCTATATCTGTTAGATCGTAATTATTTTATGATGACGAGCTTACTTTTTGTTCTTTCTCGTGCTCTTAAAACCATGAGAATAAGTTACCCATTTACGATTTATCACTTCTCCGGGCTCGTTAAATTCTTACAAGAAAGGAACCCCCCCCCAGAGTCTATCTTTAAACTCTTTTCAGGATCTCGAAATATGAAAAGATTGCCAATCGAACTTCTCGCATTCACGCTTGTTAAATAATTTGAATGGTCGTCTTCCTCGTGATAGTTTACCCCTTTTTCGGACCAGGGGGCACTATTTATGAAAAAGGTATACTCCATCCAATCATGACTAGAAGAGTCCTCCCCCGCGTTGTTTTACACTTTTTCGGGCGATGAGGCTAACTTTACAAAAAAGGATCGTTGGCATCCTCTTTAGTTCTTTTCAAACTCTCTAAACATGAAATGACATCCGAGTTTACCTTCTATGGACTCGTTAAACTTTTACATTGAAGGGCCCATCATGGGATGAACCCCTCCTATCCTAGGTTCGAAAAACATTGGGGATTGGACTCACTATACTGAGCATCTGGATACCCTCATCAAGCTCGTAAAAAACACATGAGGCACTCATCATTCATGATGGGGAAAAAAGAAAGATTTTATGTTACACCCTTTATCAGTGGCAGTACCTAGTCATTTCTTGAACATGTCACTCATTTTCATATCCATACTGCGCTTGGATCATCTATTTGTCATTGAGTTTCACCTACTTCCTAAGTCTTGTCACTCCTTTGAGTCATTCAAAGAACGCTTCCATCATCAGTTGCATTAGGAGTTGGTATCATAACTCGTCAAGTCAATACTTCCAAGTCATGCCATGCCCATGTTCAAGAATACTATCACTACTCATTATATGCAGTCAATACACCTTCCATCATGTCGGTCTACTCTGAGTCAGTCTTGCATGTTACTATACCATCTGATATGCTCTACACATCCTTTGTCATGTTTTGTGTCGATGATGGGGGACTCATCATGGCCCTCCTTCGACGGATTCATCCTTGTCGACTTCAACACCTCATCCGAGGATTGAATCTAGAAACCTCAATGGCAGGTTACCTTGCTTTCGACATGAGTTTACATCATTGACTCTTGATCGAAAGATTTCATCTTGTGTTCGACTTCAGCTCATTTATTCACGCTTGATGATATGTATTGTGATACCTTGGGGATCATTGACATTAATGGTGATTTTCCTCGCACTTGTTAACTGTATACATCAATGACCGGTAATCAAGTGGTTTCTACCATGTTCGATGTCAAGACATTTGTAATCACATGGATAGATTGGTATCATTGCAGGTTCAGCTTGAAGACCCTGGGGAGTCATGTTTTACCCAGGTTGCGATGGAGATTGTATTGAGTCATGTCGCACTGATCCACATTTGTATTGGTTGTGGCTGTGTTATCATCTCATCATGGATCTACGATTGTGTCTAATATCCATGCTTGTGTTAAGTTAGTCATTACTACCATGGATCTGCAATGTATTGGTTGGAAACCATGTTGTACTTCATATGAGACCATGTACTCAGAGTCAGTTGTACTACAGTAGTGTCCTTCGTCCGACAAGCCATTGCCATTCCTTATGTCAAAGCATTTCACCTGTCCAATCTTTCAATAGCTTCATGCTTTGGGGGGCATTTTGTTACACCTAAAATCTTACCATTATGAGATTCAGTGTATACATCCCTAAAGTTTCATTGACTAAGTTATCAGCTTGGAAGAGATATTAACCCATTCATACTAGGTTTTGTGAGGTCATCACAGGCTTCCCTCATGCAACCTACGATGTCGTAGCTTGCTCTCTTGCAAGGTGTGATGATGTCAGTTAATGGACAAAAATAGCTCCTTCGAGCCCATTCTCGAAGCTAGCTGACATGGACCCTTATCCATGACCTTTTTGGAGAGATGGCACTCGATTCCTAACCTCTTGGAAGGATCCCTTATCTCTCTCCTACCATATCTCAACCTACCCTATCCATACCCTATCCACTTAGTCCTATATAAATGAAGCTCTATCCCAGGAAGTCTATAGTGTCTACATGTTGTGAAATCATCTTAGAGAGATCTCTACTCATCCGTTGAGAGACTTACACTTCATTGGGAGGATATGGCATTGGCTTGGATGGAGAAGGACTACTTCGTTAAGCTCTGGTTGTAGTCGTTCTTTTCTATGTACTTTCCCTATTTTTATAGTAATATAAATGCTTTGCACCAATATTGTTGTGTTGATGATATTGTGTAGTTTACCTGCTTAACTGTTCACTTATATTTGTTATCGTTTAGATTCTTTTTACTTGTTTATCTTGTTTTGTGTATCTTGGCAGGTCTTGTAGCTTAGATGTAACAACTGCAAGGCGTGGAACAACATCCAGGAAAAGGGATTACAAAATTAAGGTAATACATCTAATAACTTTATCCTTAACTAGATCTAGGAAAGTGGTTTATATTCTGTTCTATTTGTTCTAGACTCACATTGAGCTAGGGAGATTCGGCTCGCGTCCGCTCAAGTGGATTGTCCGTCAAACAAAAATCCAATTCCCAAATCAAAGAGAGCTTATATGGGACATGTTTATGAGGTTTCAAGGTAGTTTAGGATCTTTTTTAGGTCATTGATGGATGTATATGAGCATATAATCCTACTCTTTATTGGAGAATCAACTTATCACCAAAGAGGGGGGGCAATCTCTTTATGGAGGGTGCATTTCTCCATATGGAAGCCTTGTTTGATTTGGTGGAAAAGGTGGAGGCCTCCCAAGAGGGGTTGGGAAAACTCATGAGAGGTGTAACCCTCCCCTTGCATGCATACAAATACCAATCCACCAATATCTCAACCTCCAATCCACCTCCTCTCTTGGGAATTGCACCCCCTTGGGGTTTCTAGCTCATTATTTCTATAAAAGAAAGCTCTTTCCTCTTGTTTCAAATGGATGGATCGAAAGTATGCCAAAAAATTGTATGAACTCTTTTGAATCATTGTGAATAAAGAATGATTTGGAGGAAGATCTAATATTGTGTAATGCTCTTTATATGTGGATGCTAATTGTCAGTGGTTTCTGACGTATAATCTTGCTTGTTTTTTCTTACTTTTCATTGGTTAGTTCTGGGTCTACAAGGAGATATACCTCTCAGTAGGGTAAGATTTTATTCTTGTTTGATTTATGCTCTTACTGATTTCTTGTAGTAGATCTATTGGAGATGCATGCACATTTTGTTTAATTGTTTGCTTTCTAGTTTTATGCTTTAGGAAACACCTCTTTTTAACCATTTGTTTGTGCAAGGGTTTTCAATTTTCAGGTAACCTTAATTGGAGAATGGTTGGAGATTGCTTGAATCCTCCTCATATTCAATATCTGGCAAGGACATAGTCCCTCGGTGTTCCACCAAAGCAAACTTCATAGCCTCCTTTTTGGAATTTCTTGGCTACTTTACCTTCTATCTCTAAAATTCAAAATACTTTTCTGGTTACTTTTTTTGGGTTTCTTATATGTTAACAAGTATAGATAAGACGTAATAAAGTTTCATTTAAAATATTATTTGTTACATACTATAGATAGATCTAAACGGATTTTATTTGAATCATTATCATAAGCATAGATCTAGTTTAGTTTAGTACTTGTAGCTACAAAATTGCAATATTTTTTCAAGTACTAAGTAGGGTAATTTTTTTATTTCAGATTTGATTAAACCACTAACTCTTAACCATTTTATCTTTCTGGTTTTTATCTTTTATCACCAATACAAGCGGAAGTACTAGCGAAATTTGGAATATTTGAGCCACTCAAAATCACCTCTTCAAAGCCCTTTTAAATTTGAACTTTTCCCATTCATTTGTAAGCCTTTTGATCTTATTCTACAAAGGATCAAAGGCCTTATTCTTTTGGGTACCATTGTAAATATTTAATAAAAGCATCAAGTGGGATACATAGTGCCCACACCCGTTCCCCATTGGGGGAACCTGTATCGCCTCTTGTTTGGTCGATTGACTATTCATTTTTTCTTTGCTTTCCTGCTTGATACTAATCCTTAAAGTAGTTTTCATTTTTCCAAGTTAGATTAAATTTCATTTTTGCAAAGTTAGATTAAATTAGTTTCATGTTTTAAGATTAGATTGATTTAGTTTCGTTATTTCTTTTGTTTTATCTTTTCTTTGAAATAAGTAACGAACCCAACTTTGTTGTCACACAGTATGCTATTTCCACCACCTAAAGGGCTTGCCGTTTAGTGGTGGATGATCAGAAAAGAGACTCTTAGTTAATAGTAATTAGTGTAATACTTTTTTTTAAAAATTTCATTTTACTTTCAAATCGGAATTAACATTTTGCATTATCTCCACGTATGCTTTTGTCCATCGCATGCTAGTCTAGGTTGGTCTGTCCTTTGGAACAATCAGAAATGATATTTTCAAACAATAAACTCACATTTAATTAGAAACACACATTAATTAAAACTAATTCCCCTAAACAAATGGAAATCCGACATCACAATCTTTACCTTCTATGGGAAAAGTTTGCAAATAAAGCAAGAACAACTAGATAATGACCGCGGGGCCTTGTCAGGCTATACCCTTGATTTGTGTAGTGTTGGACACACTCCCGTGACTCCTATCTAGCCCACAGTTTCTTGTGCAGAACCACATTGGGAAAATTCCAGACATATTCCACATACCTTATGGTATATCGAAACCCCTCTTCCCATAATCTACTCATCATAATAAATTTAAAACTAACCAAAATACACTTGCAAAAAAATTCCTATTTCCAACAACACTATTTGACTCCATTCACACTAATTTAGTTTGCAACAATTCTATTTGATTAAATTCATTTCTTGTTGTGAATGATATATCTTTATATGTTGTTGAACTAATTCATACATTTTCATTTATCTTGTTTCAGTGTTATATCTCAAAACTCCTAAAAAACTCACTCTCATTTTAACATCTAAGAACCAAAGCCTTAGTAACTTTTCTTAGGGCCTACCGCCCTTAGCTTCATTAGAAGTTAACCTAAACAAAGGAGTCAAGATCAAGTGGCAGTACTTCACTCGATACTTTTCCCCAAAGAGACATCAAGTGGCTTGAATATTTCTGCCACGTTACCCAAGTGTGTATCAAGCGGCAACAAGGTGTAAATCCCAGGGTTCGACCCTTGAACACAATCATTAATATTTGTTTGTATTGGCAATGGATTTCGAGATTCGATGATGGTATTGAATAGATGTTCACATATGTAATTTATTACTCGCTGATTGAGAATTTTTAAGTTTAATGCTTTGGTATTGTTCATAATTATAAAATCATTTGTTGCTTTCTGTAGTAATCTTTGGCTAATGTTTAGATTATGCTTCCTATATTTTGTTAATATTTAAATTGATATTGTTATAGTTGCTATTATTATTAATACTGTATGTTATAAATATATTTTATATTATATTTAACATATGGTTTAGTTAAGGGCTAGTCCCGAGATTTGTACCTTAATCCTCTCAAAGCCATGTGAACATTGGGAGTGCCCATGATAGTTTATGAATTTATTAATAAGAATAATGATCCTTATTTTTCCTTTTAGTTCATTCAGGAAGCTTGACAAGAATTTAGTTGAATCTAAAATAGTTAAACAGAATAGTAATCACACTGCCTAAAAAGACTTATTTAACTTAGATACGAGAATAAGTAAAATAAACAGATATTAAGCAATTTATACATGTATAATCAAATACAAATTTTGTTAAATTTTGAGAATTAATTCACAATACTCTAGGATCTTCATTGAGAGAATAACATATACATTATATCAATGCATGACAATCTCAATAAGCATGACAAGCATCACAAGAATCAAAAGCATGAGAGACAAGAGACATAGAGTTTCCGTGGGGAAAACCCTAAGGTGAAAAAACCCACAACTTCCTCAGAGATAGAGAGAGAAATGGCTCAACCAAAGTACAACCAAAATACACTGAGATAGTCTCCTAGTAGCAGATGATCCTCCTCCTCACTAGTGCGCCACTTTCTGAGTGAGAGAGATATAACTTTCTGAATGATCTAAATAGAGATCACCTGATCTCTATTTATACTAACCTGTTTTCCCAGTGACCTTATGGGGCCGACTTGTCTAGCTAGGTACATCCACAATATAATATATATTTCAGGGCCCAACCCACACATGGTGGTCTAATAACCCATCGGCAAGTACACACACTTGCGACACTTGTCAATCCACATGACGACACTTCCTTATAGAGGAATAACACATCTCTAATAAGGGTACAATAAATATATATAAAATACATAGATGAAATACATTCCAAAGTTACATATACATCAACACTCCCTCTTAACTAGGAAGGTATTTCTCGACACAGTTCTGCTAGACAAGTCTTCTTCTCGGGATCATCGGCATCGTCACTGCTGCTGCTATCTCAACCAATCTTTGACTCTACTCGTCATAGGAAGTTCTACAGAGCCAGTCCTTTTTCATATTGGATGCAGGCCCACCACCTACAGGTCTTCGTCATCATTGGCCATACTGTGGAATCCTCAGGACTTATTACGTGCATCACAAAACCTCGAAAGAGCATCCCAGGCTGTTACGAGCACACAGTTCTACCTATAGGATCTCACAGGGCCATATTATATGTGACCTCACCACAAAACCTCGTAAGAGCATCCCAAGCTGTTACGAGCACACAACTCTACCTATAGGATCTCCCAGGAACATATTATATGTGGTCACCACAAAACCTCGCAAGAGCATCCCAGGCTGTTATGAGCACATAGCTCTACCTATAGGATCTCCCAGGGACAGATTATATGTGGTCATGGAAAAACCTCGCAAGAGCATCCCAGGGCTTATTATGGGCACACAGCTCAACCTATCAGATCTCCTAGGGACATATTATATGCCATAGGACAAAACCTCGAAAGAACATCTGCCAGATATTATAGGGCCAGATTATATGCCATAGGCAAAACTTTGAAAGACTATCTGCAGATCTCCTAGGGCCAAATTATATGTCCTCCCAGAGCAAAACCTCGAAAGAGAATTTGCCAGATATCCCAAGGAGAAATTACATTCCATAGGCAAAACCTTGAAAGACTATCTACAAATCTCCCAAGGCCAAATTATATGCTCATCTGCATAACCTGATCCACGGCCATACAGTATCAACCTGATACTCACCATACATCATCCTGATCATCATCACTGCAACATCCTGCTGCATGTCATCTGGAGCAACATCCTGAAGCTTGTCATCCATGATCATCCTGATCATACAATGCATCTACCTGATGCATACCAAGTATCTACCTAATACATATCATCATACATGATCCACCTGATCATACAGTGTATCCACCTGATACAAATACAAATACATGATACATATCGCCATACATGATCCACCTGATCATACAATGTATCCACCCGATACATATATAGATACATGGTCCAAGCATCCAACATGATACATATACAAAAATACATACACATGATCCAACCGATCATATCCAACATCCGACATGATGCGTACATCCATATAAATGATCCAACTGATCATATCCAGCATCCAACATGATGCATACATACATAGGAATAATAAAAAGTATAACCATTTAGCTAAATGATAAATGTGACTGGACTTTCCCTTAGTTACTGGACATACCTGGCCCTTATCACTTAAAGCAAGCATCAAAGAGGTCATTCCTCAACAAAGGAGTATGATGTCATACAACTGGGATGTAGAGTGACAACTTGTAGGAAGCTATGGGGGATAAATAAGACACTTTTGTATTTATGGATGATTCCCATGGATAAGATAAACTAAGGAATGAATTAGGAAGACCTATGAGTATGTTGACATCATTTGGAAATATTAAAAAAGGTTTATTAACTTTATGAATCTAAGTGCATTCAACATGAAGCATGACAAAGGAAGGTAGGTTTGATCCAAACCCTCTTCTTGGGTGAGACTGTAAATCTATTTGGATATTTCATCTGGATACACCTTGAGAGCATTGAAGAAGATACCTTTAGATACCAAAAAGCTTGAATGACAACTAGAAAGGTCTTGGGATATGATGGCGCATGAAGATAATCTCTCTAGGAACAGCTAAAATCACTGTTCAGCAAATGGCTTTTGGTGCGACATGTTGCATAAGCTGATTATTTTAGGCAAATGCCTTGCATGTGTGGACTCAGGATAAACTGGAATGATGTTAATGGATTTGGAGTATATGATGATCCGAGGATCCTTGAAGACAACTAAAGTATGGGAAACTATGTTCACAATCTTTGCACAGGCAGGGCATGGAGGAAGAAAGGTAATAGATGATCTTGATGGTTTGTGGAACAAGAGATGATCCATGTTAATGAATAAAGAGTGTAGAAGTCATCATTTACCTGTCTTATAACTCTTACACATAGGGAGTATTTATCATATATATTCCAACTGATCATATCCAGCATCCAACATGATGCATACATACATACATAAATGATCCAACTGATCATATCCAGCATCCAACATGATGCATACATACATACATAAAAATGATCCAACTGATCATACAAAGCAGAAACCAGAACATCATCCTGATGCTCATCATCCAACGCTTACATCCACAGCCATGTGAAGGATCCTCCTTCCAACATGCTTGGAATGGCTTCAACAAATGTGTCCATCACTTCTTCCTCGAAGTGTCATCAATCTAAAGAACACGAAGCCTCTCTCTGAAGTACTCGAATTTCACCCTGGCTAGTGGCTTCGTCAGCACATCTTCAATCTACTTGTCCGTTGCAACATACAGGAGCTTCAAAACTCCTCTCTGCACCATATCCCTGATATAGTGATATTTGATCTCTATGTGTTTCGACCTGTCATGAAACACTGGGTTCTCAGACAGCTTCACACAACTCTGGTTATCACAAAAGATACTAGTAGCATCCAACTGGAGATCAAATAACTCAAACAGTAGCTTCCGTAGCCATACTGCCTCACAACTAGCTGAACAAGCTGCAACATACTCTGCCTCAGCTGTACTTAGTGCTACGCAGGACTGCTTCCTGCTAAACCAAGAGATCACACCTAATCCCATACTGAAGCAGCACCCAGATGTGTTCTTCCTATCTGCAGCACTGCCAGCCCAATCTAAATCAACATAACCCTACAGGTTAAACTTTTGATTCGCTTCATACTTGAGCCCATAATCCATTGTACCCTTTAGGTACCTCAGAACATGCTTTACAGCAACTAGGTGAACACTCCTTGGATCTGTTAGGAACTGACTCAATGTGTTCACCACAAAGAAAATATTTGGTCTCGTTTTTGTCAAGTACATCAAGGACCCAATCATCTGATGATACATAGAGACATCAACTGGCTCAGATGAAGCATCACATAGAAGCTTCAGATTCGATGCCATAGGTGTGGCCATGGCCTTGCAATCCATCATCTCGAATCTCTTCAGGATATCTACTGCGTACTTCCCTTGACTAAGGAAGATCCCACCTACACTCTGCCACACCTCCATAATTAGGAAGTAATGCATCATTCCCAAATCTTTCATATCGAACTCAGTAGCAAGCTTCCTCTTCGTATCTGCAATCAATCTATCATCTCCTGTTACAAATAAGTCATCCACATACAGGAGTAGAATCACAGGATTCCCTTCCTCAACCTTGTAATAAAGGTTGGAATCCGCTTTACTCTTGGTAAAGCCCAAACTAGATAGGAAACTGTCCATCCTACCATACCAAGTTCTGGGGGCTTGTTTCAAGCCATACAAGGCTTTCTTCAATCTGCACACATGTGACTCCCTGTCAGGTCTTGGGACTGCATCCCAAACATCTTCTCCATGATCGATGGATCATGGCATTCCATTTTTTTATCCCAGATCCTGGGAACCTCAATATCTTCAATAGATATCTTTGTTGTTGGAACAAATGTTGTAGTCCTTCTTTTATAGGTGAAGATATACGGTCTTTCCTACAAAACAAGTTAAATTGCATGATTAGAAACATTTCATAATTTTCAGAACAAATTCTTTACACATAAAGAAATATGTCATGCAGTCATGCAGTTATCTTAGCTAATGCTTCAATACAACATTTATCCATGTTCCACAACTTTCTAGATGCCTTCCAGTCTCTACCAAAACATTGTTAAGAGTTGCACTACTCCCAACATGTCAGTAAAGAGGTTTCTAATATGCACAATACATCTCCTAAGTATAATATTATTTAAACAAAAACATGCAAGAAATGATAATTGAGATACTTATCTTTGTTTGTTTGTTGGGTGGACTTCCTCTGAGTCTTTGCTTCCTAGCAGGAGCTGCTGAAGTAGCTTCTTCTACACCTTTCTGTTGTGGAATGTAGGAAGATCGTCAACTCCCTCTGAAAATCTACATCGTTGCAGGAGCTGCTTGAGTGTGCTCCCTCTTGATCTTTGCTTCTTGGATTACCTGTCCCTGAACTTATATTCATCCTTGCTGACATCAATATTCTTGAACCCTAGAAAGTATAATCTGTAAGCCTTCGAGCTTTCACTGTAACCCACAAACATACCCTTCTTTTCTGAAGGATCTAGTTTAGTCCTCTTTTCCTTTGGGACATGAGTGTATACTGGACAACCAAATATTCTGAGATGGCTGACTTCAGGTTTCTTTCCAGAAAAGACCTCTTCTGGTGTCTTGTTGTCCAATATCTTGTGGGGTGTTCTGTTCTGCACATATGCAGCTGTTCTAGCTGCTTCTGCCCATAGATGCATAGGTAGATCCTGGTCATGCAGCATTGCCCTTACTGCTTCCATGATTGTTCTATTCCTCCTTTCTGCAACTCCATTTTGTTGAGGATTATAAGGAGCAGTCAACTCCCTCTTAATCCCTGAATCACTACAAATCTTCTTGAAGTCACCTGAGGTGAATTCTCCACCATTGTCGGATCTGAATGTTTTGATCTTCTTGTCAGTTTGATTCTCCACCAAGGTTTTGAATTCCCTGAACTTATCAAACACCTCATCTTTGTTCTTCAAGAAGTATACCCAAGTCTTCCTGGAGAAGTCATCAATAAATGAGACATAGTAAACATACCCACTAAGAGAACTGGATGACATAGGACCACATACATCTGATTGGATGATTTCCAGGATGTATTTTGCCTTGCTTTCACTACTTGGGAAAGCCTTCTTAATGTTCTTACCTTTTTCACATCCTTTGCAAGCACCTTTATGTTTGGTCTTGATTTCAGGAAGACCTTCTACAGCCTTGCTTGCAATTGGAAGTGCCCTATAGTGCATATGAGCAAGTCTTCTATGCCAAAGTTCACTTGGCTCCATGGATTCATGCACCATGGAATGTTCAGGTTGTCTCTTCAATTTATACAATCCTCCCTCTTGCTCTCCAATCACTACTGCATCATCTATGGTCTTTCCCTTTGGCCACATTAGGACTTGGCCATCCACAAATGCAACCCTCATACCTTTTGCATCCAATGCAGAGATGGAGAGTAAGTTCTTATTGAGCCCAAGTACATAAAATACTTCTTTCATCTTCAAAGATTTTCCACAATCTAGGTTGTAGGAGGCTTCACCACTTCCTTTGATTGGGTATTGATAATCATCCCCAAGTTTCACCTTATGGGGTGATTCATGTTCAGATAGATTCACAAAAGATTCCTTAAACCCAGTCATGTGTTTGGAAGCCCCACCATCAATCAACCAATCATTACAACCATGGGAGATAATACCTGTGAGAGCAGAGATTAGAACATACTCTTCTTCACTTGATGAGTCATCATCACTTTCGGCCCTAGCCTTCTTCTTTGGAGGTTCATCATCTTCAGCAGCATGAGCATGGAACTTTCTTTTGCTGCCCTTCTTCTTCTTTCTGAAGTTGTTGTTATTATCCCTTTTGTTCTTGGAACAATCTGAAGCAAAGTGACCCTTCTCATTGCATGTGAAGAATCTTAGACCCTTCTTATTCTTTTGATAGGATCTTTTGTAGTGAGATTGCTCCTTCTTGGGCTTGCTTCTGTGAGTTGCGAGAGCTTTATCTTCATCTCCCATCTTTTCCTCACGAGCTACAAGTATAGCTTCTTCTTGAGAGCATTCCTCCCATAGTTTACTGAAAGAGATCAATTTCTTTCTTGCATAGATTCCTTGAATAAAGGAGTCCCATGACCTAGGTAGGCCATTCAAAGTGGTCATACCAACTTCACCATTGTCCACTACTTCATCTACAGCTTCAAGTTGCTCCTTGATCTGAGAGACCTTGGAGAAGTAAGATTGAATGGTTTCTCCATTCAACATCTTGACCCCTTTCAATTGATTCCGTAGAGTCATCTTCTGATTTATGTTCTTCCCTTCAAATAGCTTGGTCAAAGAGTCAAACATCTTCTTGGGTGTCTTTAGAGAAGACACATGGGGTATGAGATGATATTTGATAAAATCAGCAATGATTCTCCTTGCCTTGACCAAGTTCTTCTTATGCAATACCTTGCCCTCTTCATCCTCTGGGATAGGGATGTCTTCTTTTATATATGAGTCCAACTCATTCTCTTCCAGGATTAACCCAATCCTATACTTCCAAGCTCAGAAGTTATGTGCCCCTTCAAGCTTATCCTCAAGCTTATTGTGGTGAGAGATCTTAAAGAGTACTTCAAATGGAAATAGAAAAGATTTAGGTCTTACCACTTGAAATGCCGAAAACTGGATCAGGTCTCAGATTAGGGTTTGTCGGAAAAACCCTAAAAATTCAAAATGTGAATTTCAATTTTCTGAAAGGATAGAAAGATGCGCTTTGATGAGCTGATTAGCTTGGTGCATTCAGAATTTGAGATCAGCAAAGTTTTACCCTTCAGATTTGCCTTTTTGTCCTCCCAGGTTCGCTCAGGAGAGCCTTGAATTAGGGTTTGAGTTTCCCGGAGATCTACCCAGCCAAAAATATCGATCCAAATCTCTAAACTTCAATTTTGGCAAGGATCTTCCAGCTATGTCTTTAGATTTCAGAAATTCCTATTTTTGTGGAAACCCTAATTTTTAGGGCCAAATCTGAAAATGCTCAGAATTGAATTCTGATTGGACAGATAGATGCGCCTTGATGAGTAGAGTCAATCTACTATACTGCTTTTCCAAAATCTGTGGAGAGAAACCCAATAAACAAGAAACTCAAGTTTTCGTCACTGCAAAATGTCTTCTTCTCAGGTTAGCTATGATACCATGTTAAATTTTGAGCATTAATTCACAATACTCTAGGATATTGACTGAGAGAATAACATATACAGTATATCAATTCATGACAGTCACAATAAGCATGACAAGCATCACAAGAATCAAAAGCATGAGAAACAAGAGACATAGAGTTTCTGTGGGAAAAACCCTAAGGTGAAAAACCCCACAACTTCCTCAGAGATAGAGAGAGCAATGGCTAAACCAAAGTACAACCAAAATACACTTAGATAGTCTCCTAGTAGCAGATGATCCTCCTCCTCACTAGTGTGCCACTTTCTGAGTGAGAGAGATATAAATTTCCAAATGATCTAAATAGAGATCACCTGATCTCTATTTATACTAACCTGTTTTCCCAGTGACCTTATGGGGTCGACTTGTCTAGCTAGGTACATCCACAATATAATATATATTTTAGGGCCGACCCCACACATGGTGGTCTAATAACCCATCGATAAGTACACACACTTGCGACACTTGTCAATCCACACGATGACACTTCCTTATAGAGTAATAACACATCTCTAATAAGGGTACAATAAATATATATATAATACATAGATGAAATACATTCCGAAGTTACATATACATCAACAAATTTGATGCATGTTAGTTGGATAATAAATTAGTTAAACCTAAATAAATAAACTTCTTAACAAATTACATTGACTAAATCTGGCTTCCATAACAACTAGAAGTCTTTCAATCTGCGAACATTAATCATACACAATATTATAGGTAGCCAAAAGATTAGGCATCTAAAATATTGGTCTCTTTAAGGCATAATACAATAGAAATAATTAATAGTAACTTGACTATAATTTAATAGAAATATTGCAGTATAAATCATAGGATACAATCTTAAACCATTATGGAACCAGAATTAATAAACAAATAATCAGAGTTAGGGTACTTATCAGCCTTTAAACTTCCAACTATTTGGGGAACTTCCATGTTCCTCCCAATATTAGACCTTGAATAGTTACTTCTATAGAGTAGCCACAAGGTGTTTTGTCACATACCCACCCTTAGACCCAGTGCAAGGAGGGGAACCTGATGCCATTCTACGGGGCTTTTCATAAACTTAGCCATATTCATTAGATTCACAGCCATAAAAGAGATGTGTGCATACAGAAATCAAACAAACATGCACAGTGGAAATGAACTCATCCACACACATATTACATGACTGTTATTCAATTTAACATAGTCAACAAATTAACACATTTGCTGAAGTAAATGTTGGGTATGTTATATCTCTTCACATGGTCGCTGCGTGTACAACACGATCCCTACGGCACCTTCGATTCGCCTGCGCCGGGCGCGTCCGGAGGGGGGGGTTTAGAGGGGGGGGTAGCCCGACAGGGCCCACCCCCTTCGTTTCGGACCGTTAGGTTCCGAAACGACACAGAGGGGGCCGTTAGGCCCCCGGAGTCCGCGCGGAGCGCAAAATTTTTTTGGGTTGCTTTTTGCTTTTTCGCGATTTTCGACCCATTGTACTCTATCTAATTCCGGTAAAAGGAATTAGGGTTGTAACCTAATTTGGGTAAACGAATTAGGGTTTTAGATGCTGCAGAATACCATTTATTGTATTGTACATGTAAAATAAACATATAATGAAAAAGGAGCTATGTGGCTCTAAGTTTTGCTGGTTTTTTCCCGGTTAAGGGTTTCCAGGTGAAAATCTCTGTGTAATGTGTGTGCCATTCTGTGTTTTTCTGTTAATGCTTAAGAATCATATAAGTTTGTACTTCACTGTTAAGGTTTAAAACTTACATTTGGTATCAGAGCATTTTTGGGTTCAGAGGGACGCCTTTGTTTCCAAGGGTTTGGCTCGATCTTGGATTTGTGATAAACCTGGTTTCAGTGGGAGCTTTGCAGCGGTGATTTATTTTTCTTTAAAGAATGGCGAGCAGTTCTAGATTCGAGATTGAGAAATTTAATGGTCAGAGCTTTGAGCTATGGAAGCTCAAGATGGAAGATCTTCTGGTAGATAGAGAACAGTGGATCGCAGTAGATCCAGGTACCATGCCCTCTGGTATGGTAAAAGAAGAATGGGAAAAGCTGGAAAGAAAAGCAAGGAGCACCATTCGTCTTTGCCTCGCAGATTCGGTATTGGTGAACGTATCTGGAGAAGACAGTGCAAAGAAGCTATGGGACAAACTGGGAAATCTGTATCAGTCAAAGTCCCTGGTAAATAAGTTATTTCTGCGAAAGAAATTGTACCTTCTGAGGATGACTGATGGAGACTCTGTATCAGAGCATCTAAACGCCTTCAATACTCTGGTAAGTCAGTTGACATCTGTTGGTATTGCACTTGATGATGATGAAAAGTGTATTAGTCTGTTGTGCTCTTTGCCAGATTCATGGGATAATCTGGTCATAGCTATTGGGAGTAATGCAACCACGCTAAACTTCGAGAATGTGGTTGCATCCCTACTATCGGAGGAAATGAGGCGGAGATCCATAGACAGTTCAGCCAAGGATGCCTTATTTGTAAGAGGTCGCCCTGGAGACAGATCTAAAAATAAGTCTTCAGGTGGTAGATCTAAATCTAGAGGGAGATCTAAATCTCCAGGACCTTCTGTAAGAAAATGCTGGAAGTGCGGAAAAGCTGGGCATTACAAGAAGGATTGTAAATCGAAAATTACTGATAAAAGTAGAGGACCAAATGACGCTCCATCCGCAGATGGGAAAGAATCTACAGAGGAAGGAGGAGATGTGTATCTGGCATCTTCAAGTACACATGCAGAGCATGATTCGTGGTTGATTGACTCAGGTGCGTCTTATCATATGACTCCTCACAGGGAGTGGTTTTCTGAATACGAAAAGTATGATGGAGGAGATGTATTTCTGGGAGACAACTCGGTAGCGAAAATCATAGGTCGAGGAAAGGTCAAGCTACTGCTCAAAGATGGAAGGGTTAAAACTCTTCCCGGGGTTCTGCACATTCCAAAGTTGGCTAGAAACCTTATATCTGTAAGTAAAATGGATGATGCAGGTGTGAAAACTTTATTTGAAAAGAACACATGCAAGATGGTTCGAGAGTCATTGGTGCTGATGAGGGGAGTTCGGATTGGAACTCTATACAAGTTGTTGGGAAGCACCTTCAAAAATGGATGTAACAGCACTATTGTTTCTGAGGGTAAAAATGAAGGAGACAGAGTCCTTACTGTCTCTAGTGAGAAGACATCGCTATGGCATCGAAGGCTGGGACATATTGGAGAAAAGGGTCTTCGACTATTACAAGGTAAAAGTATGGCTGAAGGCATGTCTGACTTCACATTAGATTTCAATTTCTGTGAACATTGCTTATATGGTAAACAGAATCGGGTACGATTCTCATCTGGTGTTGTAAGAGCTAAAGGAATCTTAGAATTAATACACAGTGATGTTTTTGGACCTGTGCCTGTTCCATCACTAGGTAAATCTGTGTATTATGTTTCATTCATAGATGATTTCTCAAGGAAAACTTGGATTTATTTCCTGCGTAAGAAATCTGAGGTTTTTAATAGATTCAAAGAATTTAAGGCTCTTGTAGAGAATCAAACTGAGAAGAAAATAAAAGTACTCAGAACAGATAACGGTGGAGAATTCTGTGAAAGTGAATTTGAGGAGTTCTGTAAAACGTGTGGAATAGCAAGGCAAAAGACTACTCCATACACACCTCAACAGAATGGGGTTGCAGAAAGGATGAACAGGACATTGATGGAAAAGGCAAGGAGTATGCTCAGTGGTGCAGGGCTAGCACAACAATTCTGGGCAGAAGCTGTTGACACTGCGTGTTACCTAGTGAATAGGACACCCACATCAGCGTTGGTTGACAAGACACCTCATGAGGTTTGGACTGGTAAGAAACCCTCTCTCTCTCATCTCAGAGTGTTTGGGTGTGATGCTTTTGTACATGTTCCAAAGGAGAAAAGGAGCAAGTTGGATAATAAGACGGAAAAATGTATCTTCATTGGTTACAAGGATGGAGTGAAAGGTTACAAGCTGTGGAACCCAGTAAAAAGGCAAACAGTTTACAGTCGAGATGTGATCTTCAGAGAAGTTGAAAGCACTTCCAGGATTGAGGATGTACCAAAGGAAAAGGATTCAGAGAAGCTACACTTTGATATCAAGGATGAAAGAGGTGACTCTTTTGAGGAACCAGATTCGTCTGAATCAGATGAGGAGGCAGAATCGTCTGAATCAGATGAAGAGGCGGATCCACAGACTTCGGTATTGAGGAGATCTGACCGAGAAAGAAGGCAAGTTGAAAGGTACAGTCCCCCTGATTTTCGTTCTAATTTTGTGTTATCTATTACTGATGATGATCCTAGAACTGCTAAAGAGGCAATGGATTCAGAAGATAGTAAACTATGGAAGAAGGCCATGATAGAAGAAATGGATGCCTTGGACAAAAATGAGGCATGGGATCTGGTTGAGTTGCCAGAAGGAAGAAAGCCTATTGGAAGCAAATGGGTATTCAAGAAGAAGTTAAATGCAGCAGGTAAAGTGGAGAAGTACAAGGCTCGACTAGTTGCGAAAGGTTACTCCCAAATTGAGGGCATCGATTTTGGTGAGATTTTTTCACCTGTTGCAAAATTGACTTCTATTAGATTTCTTTTATCTATTTCTGCTGCTTTTGATCTTGAAGTAGAACAGATGGATGTAAAGACGGCTTTCCTACATGGAAATCTTAATGAAGAGATCTATATGAAGCAACCAGAACGGTTTGTGGTGAAAGGAAGAAAGGAGCTTGTCTGTAAGCTGAAAAAGTCTCTCTACGGTTTGAAACAATCTCCCAGAATGTGGTATCAAAAATTTGATACTTATATACTGGGACTTGGTTTCTCAAGAAGCAAAGCTGATCACTGTGTTTATTTTAAGCTAATTGGTGATCATTTTATTTATGTAATATTGTATGTTGATGATATGTTGCTAATTGGAAACGACAAAGAAATCATCAAGGATGTCAAGAATCAGCTGTCATCTGAATTTGACATGAAAGATCTTGGTGCTGCAAATTTCATTTTGGGCATGGAAATAAAAAGAGATCGTGAAAACAGGAAACTCTGGTTAAATCAGAGGAAATATGTTGAAACGATATTGAAGAGATTTAATATGCAGGAAAGCAAACCAGTGAAGGTGCCCATTCCTGTAGGTGTAAGGTTATCTGCAGAACAGTGTCCCACTACACAAGAAGAGGTAGAGGACATGTCTCATGTTCCATACGCTAGTGCAGTTGGCAGTCTGATGTATGCCATGGTCTGTACTAGACCAGATATAGCCCATGCAGTGGGAGTTTTGAGTAGATACATGTCAAAACCAGGAAAGGAACATTGGACTGCAGTAAAAAGGGTCTTCAGGTATTTGCGTGGCACTACAGATTCTGCAATCTGCTACCAAGGAAGACCCGGTCTAAACAGAGAGATAGATATACAAGGATTTGCTGATGCTGACTGGGCTGGAGATCTTGATCACAGAAGATCTACAAGTGGCTACGTTTTTAATCTATTTGGAGGAGCAATCAGTTGGATGAGTAGAAGACAAGCTGTAGTTGCACTCTCAACTACAGAAGCTGAATACATGGCAGCTACCCATGCAAGTAAGGAAGCTGTATGGTTGCAAAGATTGTGTTCAGGTATTGGTTTTGTTCAGAATGCAGTAAAAATTGGTTGTGATAGCTCAAGTGCAATATTTCTGGCAAAGAACCCTGCTTATCACTCGAGGACAAAGCACATTGATGTGCAGTACCATTTCGTCAGAGACATGGTTGAACAGAACAAAGTGTTGCTGGAAAAGGTTGACACTTTGGTAAATGTTGCAGACTCTTTGACAAAGTCTGTGAGTACTCAGAAGTTCTCTTGGTGCAAAGAGAACATGGGCATTGTTGCCCTGAATTGTTGAAGTCATAATTTTCTCCTGTATGTGAAGAGAACAACAAGTGGGAGAATGTTGGGTATGTTATATCTCTTCACATGGTCGCTGCGTGTACAACACGATCCCTACGGTACCTTCGATTCGCCTGCGCCGGGCGCGTCCGGAGGGGGGGGTTTAGAGGGGGGGGTAGCCCGACAGGGCCCACCCCCTTCGTTTCGGACCGTTAGGTTCCGAAACGACACGGAGGGGGGCCGTTAGGCCCCCGGAGTCCGCGCGGAGCGCAAAATTTTTTTGGGTTGCTTTTTGCTTTTTCGCGATTTTCGACCCATTGTACTCTATCTAATTCCGGTAAAAGGAATTAGGGTTGTAACCTAATTTGGGTAAACGAATTAGGGTTTTAGATGCTGCAGAATACCATTTATTGTATTGTACATGTAAAATAAACATATAATGAAAAAGGAGCTATGTGGCTCTAAGTTTTGCTGGTTTTTTCCCGGTTAAGGGTTTCCAGGTGAAAATCTCTGTGTAATGTGTGTGCCATTCTGTGTTTTTCTGTTAATGCTTAAGAATCATATAAGTTTGTACTTCACTGTTAAGGTTTAAAACTTACAGTAAATACACAATAAAATACTTGTCTTGATGAAATGTTGTCCCAAACAACTAGCTATGTCACTGCAATGTTCCTCCCAACCATAGGTCTCTACCCAGCCTGTATTCTTTCAGCACTCAGAGACCACCCCCGAGTTGGGCATGATATCTACAAGGAAAAGGGAACCCTCAAGCACAGCACAGCCCAAAGCAATGGATACCCAACTCAACCCTAGAATTCTCTTTAACACAAAACTCAGATATGGGCTTGGAAACACACTTTCAACAATGGGACATAGAAGCTAGATGGACATGGGTTTTCCCAAAAATGTAGGCACACCAAAAATGGATTTGTAGGAAGAGGGAATCAATCCCTGGGAAGAAAACTGATTTCTCCCATATATGTATGAGCATTCATTGGGCCAAACGGCGTCAATAAAACCCCCAAATGATTTTCCCTTCTTCCCCACTATTAGCCACAGCAAAAATGCCCTTCCTAGCTAGGAAAATGAAGGTAAACACAACAAAACCATGGAGGGAAACACCCAGGTATCTCTAAACTTGTGAGGGAGCAAGACTGATGGTTGAATAATGGCTTGAGGGCAATTTCGTGGCCCTTTACTTGCCCAAGAAGCCAAACACGAATCTCTAGGAAGAGTGGCTTTGCCATACTCGAATTTGGATAGACATACCTCCGATTCCCCAAGGCATTAACTACCTCAACCAACTCTTAGAAAAAATCAATGATTGGGTACAAAAGTCAACATAGGTAGTTGAAGGTTCATGGGTTCTCTCATTGACACTTGGATTGACTCGATTGGCTCAAGGGTTTGAATATTTCCCTCCCAATTTCTTGTAACATCATGCCCCCATCTCTTGTTGCATTGCATAGCTAGTTGTGGGCATTTATATTAAGATGCATATTTACAATTCCCATGGTTCACTGGCACATGGGTAGCATAATTTTGAATACTTGCCTCTTCTAGGTCGAGCGTTCGCTAGCGGGGCTTTGGCCTTGAGCTCCACGCTAGGAATCATACATAATATGCATACAATACTTACATTATAACCCAAAATATTACAAGGGTCAATGTGGAGACGTGACATGTTTTATCATCTATATGTAGAATCCTGTAATTTCATCACGTTACACAGTCCTTCGTGGACTAGCCATATACTTATCCATGGAAAAATGAGCGCTCGAGGATCTACAACTGAACCATTCAGTGAACTAGGGACCATTACTCCTTGTGATGTCCACTCTTTGGAATTTTATTATTTTATCGGGAGAAAAGCTCCTATTCTTTTTCATTTTGGTTATTTCCTATTTATTTAGGAAAAAATATTGTTTCTCTTTGTTTTTCTTTATTTCTTTTTTATTCTCTTTTCATAAGCAATTAGATTTTCGAACTCTATTTACCTCTTTCATTTTTAATTTTTAATTTATTATACATTTATCCTCTCATTATGCCTTATCTCTCTATTAACTTTTATTTAGTAACTAATCAAAGAGTCATCCCATCTCCAGTATGCTTGGTCTCTCTTTAAGTGGTTGTTCCCCAATAGTTAGAAATATTAAAAGAAGATAACTAGCGTAAATAATCATGTCGTTTACTTCACTTGATGCTAGAGATCCTACCATATCAACATCAAATTGAACATAATAAGCTTAGCTAGTTTTGATGCTCCATAGCCTATTGACTCAACATAAAATCAAACATAGTAAATGTAAATAGTATTGATGCTCTAGAGCCTACCAACTCATCATCAAATCAAACATAATAAGTCTAAGTAATCTTGATTCTCCAAATTCTACCAGCTCAACATCAAATCAAACATAATAAGTCTAAGTAGTCTTGATACTCCAAAGCCTACCAACTTAACATCAAATCAAACATAGCAAATGTAAATAGTCTAGACATGCGATATTACACTAATGAGTTTTAGGCTTAATGGAAAGATTGTTATTTCTAACTCGTTCATGGCTTTTGTATTATGTTGATAACTATCCAATTGATTATGAATTTGTTATTAGAAGAAGAAGATTTAATATTTTAGCGAGAATTAGCTAGGGTTTTCTTTTTATATTAAATAATGTTTTATTAAGAATTTTAGATCTATTCTGTTACAAATCTAATGGGAAAAACATTAGAGTTTATGAAAGGTAAATATCAGTAAATGCTTCTAATCTCTACAATTTGGTTATTTAATGAGGGTTTATAGGTCTTTATTTATTTATATATTTCAAAGTGTTTACCTTATTTATGTGAGTACTTTTACTATTTTCTGTAAATGGTATTCACGATATTTATTTTCAAACAAAAGTATAGTTTTCTATAGCTGGTATTCATGTTATTTATTTTCAAACAAAACTATAAATATAATAATTAGAGAATTTGTTTTACACTCTAATTGAAGCATGCAATTTACATAAATAATTTACAAATAACATTCTCATAATTAATTACAATTATATATTTATATTATGTATGTATATCATGGGTTTTCAAAGCGTGGTGAGGAATCTCACAAGTATATACATGAGTAGGAGAGGATTCATGTTCGAATCAAGGGCCATGCCCTTAACCTACCATACATGTATAATAACATTGACGTAATATTTATATATAGAGAATATATGTTATATAAATAAAACATACCCTAAGGATCAAGCGTTATGGCCATGCACTCTCCATAACACAAGTTCATAATGTAGATATTAATAATATAAGAAAATTCATAATGTACATATTAATATTATATTAAAATTTGTAGTTTGGGTGGTTGGGAAGAATGATTGTTACCTTTCTCACCTAGATTCAATTCTTGTAAGTAACATGATGCTCTTGTTGAGTCTTATATATTAACTATGTAATTCTGGCAATTAAAAACTTTCACCCTATTCATTTTTAGACATTGATAACATATTTAACAATATATATATATTTAAAGGGATTGGAATCGGCCATCAAAATTTAACCCTAACCAATAACATATCCAAACAAGCCATTACTAAATAATATTGAACACAACAATGATAAGTTGGTTTAGTGGGAACGCTAAGGAAAATCCTTACGGCTTGGGATTTCCATAGCCATCAAAACAATACAATAACTTCAAAACAATAACACGATATTTGTAACAGACACTGCATAAGGCCTGTAAACAATATTTCATCCAAGGCTGAAGTTACATATGGCTCCAGCCTTCCATAATATGTATTACAAGATAAATAACATGAAGGAGCCAGGGCTTAAACCCGAGGCTAGCCTTCGAATACCATACAAACCACACATTGTTTAAAAGTAAACAAGATTTTACAACAAGGCGAAATGCTTGCAAGAGGAAACGAGTTTCCATGGCTGTTTATTGCTTCCAAAATAAAAACATTCATATTTTGCATCGAGTCAAGCCTGAGCTCACACAGAGAATCCATAACATTTTTCCCAGAGTCAAAACAAATATAAAGCACACATAGTGCTAGGGTTTTTACCCTTTAATTCTTCGATGGGAATCGTATTCCTGAAGGCAGTGTGCTTACCTGAGGGCCACAAAGTTTCCACCATTGCTATAACTTGAACGCCTTGAGTGGATAAAACCCTATGATGGCCTGTCAACACCTGTGAATATAACAAAGAAGAGTAAGTAACATATATATGTGTAAGTAACATACATAAGAAGAGTAAATCTTACCTTTGCGTTGTGAGCCAAGAAGGTTGGAAACAAATCGAAGGGTGAGGTTAGTCCAAACCCACGTCGGTTAGGAAAACTTTGAGTTGCTGCCCCGTAAACCAAACTACATTGAGATTCTGAAAGGTCCATTATAATACTGTAAATTCCAAGAGGTTGAGTACAAATAACTAGAAGGATGGAGGCTAGAGCCAAGCTCCAAAACCCTACCGGTGAAGGCAGAGCCTCCTTGCAACCAACCAAATGTGAAAACAATGAGGAAATTGCGAGACATAACCCTCACATCTTGCACTTTGAGGATTGTACAATAGTTTTTAATGAAAGGATTGGTACACATGCCAGGTGAAGGGCCAGAACTGGATCAGACACATTGGTAATGTTTTCATATATCATCTGCAATTGCGTTAAGTGTTTAGCATGGCGATGTCACATCCCCTCCCATCATACCAGCTAGATGGAGAGGATCGTGACATTAAACTAGGCATCTAGCCCCATGAACTATTATGTAAGCATTCATATAATATAAAAGACATATGAATATGCAAAATTATTTTAAAACACAGCGGAAGTAATTTCAATACACATCCATCATACATTCCCGATTTTTATGCCATATCATCAATCTAAGCAATATCAAATTTGCAAATGAGAATACTT
Organism: Larix kaempferi; assembly: GCA_027924585.1. Lineage (NCBI taxonomy): Eukaryota > Viridiplantae > Streptophyta > Pinopsida > Pinales > Pinaceae > Larix > Larix kaempferi. Next base: position 1,087,076 of record BSBM01000972.1, read on the forward strand.
ATCTTAAACCAGGTAATCCTCGAGCAACTAGCTACGCTTATGCAACGTTCCACCCAACTGTAGGCCAGTGTGCTCCTCGAGCTCTCAGCACCAATGCCACCCCTGAGTTGGGCATGATCTCCACAAGGAAAAGGGGGAAAGCAAGCTCTCACATAGCCAAAGACATACCAGAATCAGCCAAGCCAATCAGCAATTGGGTTTCTCAGGCTGATAAGAGATGGATAGAGGTGAATTACTAGCTAGTGGCTCACCCATTGAGCTATGGATACTTAATTGGGCTCATCAAGCCAAATCTGTCCTTTTCCACTCTTGCTCACAGGTTCAAACCAAGGATGGGGTTTCTACCAGCTCAGAAAAACATGGGAACACATAAAAACGAAATGGGAAGATTGGGAAACAACCCAGGGAAGCCAAATCCGTTTTTAGAAAAACGTCCTTGGACATTCGCGGGCAAAAACGACCTCCATATAGTCCCCAAATCGTGGCCCTTCTCTCCCAAGCTACTGTATATACAAAAACGAGTTACCAGCATGGGAAAATGCAGGGGAATTGAGAAAAACGTGAAGGATAAAACCCCAACAAGCTCAGACTGCGTGAGAGGATGAATGCCATGGGTGAAGAATGGCTTTGGGCCAATTTAGTGGGGGTTTTCTTGCCTAGCAAGCCAAAACTCGATTTCCCAGGTTGCTGTCTTGCCCATACACGAAAATTGATAGCCATACCTCTCCCATCCCAAGGCATTAATTGTCTCAACCAATTCTTGGAAGAATTAAATGATTGGGTGCATGAGACCAAATGGGTAGTTGAGAGTTCATGGGTTTCCTCAATGAAATGACTTAACACCATGGCTCAAGGGTTTGGTTATTTTCCCTCCCTATTCCTTGTAAAGATCATGCCCCCATCTCTTTGTTGCATTGCATAGCTGGTTGTGGGTTTTTCATTAAAAGTTGCATATTTACATGATGTCCGATTCTACATTGTGCATAGCTAGCACAAGAACCATATGCATCTATTCTAATCGCCGATACATAGAACGATAAATCAATGATGGGGCCTTGGCCTTGAGCTCCTCACCATGACTAAATAACAATATTTACATCATTTACAATATTAATGCAATAGGGTCAAGATGAGGACGTTATAAGCAAAGTGAGATCGTGATTGCTAGGGGTGGCTGTATAATCCACCTTCCCTCATATACATGATTATATGTATGTGCAATTGTAAAATTAAACATGGAACTAGCATTCATTTATGCTAAATAAGACACGACCCCATAGTCGTATGCCAACTCCATCCAAATCATATGTTATAGAGTTTGTATTCCATATGTAAACATCTCTTAAATTTTTGGAAAATCTCATATGTTAAATTTTAAGTAATATGAAAAAGGTACCTAAATATTATTATTTCAATTTTTATTCAATTTAATATAATATTACCCTTTTATAATACATTTTCAAGTTTTTAAAAATTATATACGAATTAAGAAAACAATAATAAAATGCTTACTAGTTATACAACTTCCTAACTTATAAATAACACACCCACAATGTGTAACTTCCTCATTTTTTTTATAAATAACACAAGTTCATTAATATGCATATCAATGAAGATATTTTTAAAGCATAAGTAAAACTCAATTGGTAAATACACTCCATTTTGTTAGGTTGAAAAGGAGGTCCTAGTGATATTCGAAGAGAAGTGTTGCTGGGAGTTCCTTACAACTTCCACCATAAGTAGAGGCTTGTGTCTCGAGTTTTATGAGTTTGATATGTTTGATTCAAACAAGTTTACATGATGATATTTCCGCCCTTTGAAAGAACTGTATGTGCAGAATCCTGTGAAGAGCACATGGAAAAGAATACCCCGTTCCTTACATTCCTCAATTTCCACACAGATGTGAATTTGTTTCTGTAAATGGGAAAAGCTTGTTCTGTTGGGTGGACGTTCTAACCCAAACAACAGGAGTCCGACTCCCATGAAGACGGTCTTCATTTATGATTTTGAGTCCAGCCAATGGCACCACGGAGCTGGCATGCCCTGGTTTGCCTGTTAAGTTTCTTCTTCGACAAATCTTATCTCTGTCGGTGGCGGCAAGGATGAGCATGGTAACATTCTGGCAATTGCAGAATTTTATGATGTAAATCAGACAAGTTGAAAATCCTACCTCCCATGACACAGATGCCCAAACAATCTTCGAGTGTTTCCATGGAAGGTCAATTCATGGTAGTAACTGGAACCAACATAGTTTTGCAGCGTCAAGTAGATACAAGTGCCGAAGTTTTTAATGAGAAGATGGCCCCTTGAAGCACGTTGGAAGACATATGGAGTTCAGAGATGCGTATCAAATGTTGTCATGGATTGTTGCAGTGGATTGATCGCATACAAGTGTCCGTATGTAGAAACAAAACCCCGACAGCATTCATACGCATCCCTGAACTCCATATGTCTTCCAACGTGCTCCAAGTTCCCGTCTTCTCATAAAAAAATCTACTTGATGCTGCAAATTAATCTATGTTTGTTCCATTTTTTACCATGAATTTCCGATCAATGAAAACACCCAGAGATTGTTTGCACATTTGCTTTGCGTCATCGAAGGTAGGAATTCCCACTTCTCTGATTCCACATCGTAAACTTCTGCAGTCGCCAGATTGTTACCATGCTCATCTTTGCGGCTAGTCACGTAGATAACATCTTTTCAACAAGATTCAAGAAACAGAACGGGCAAACCGGAATCGACTTGTGGGCATGTCGGCGCCATTGGCTGGACTGAAAATCATAGATGAAGACCTTCTTCATGGGCGTCCGACTCGTTGCATAGATCATTCTGTTTTTACAAAACTTGGGCTATTGATGATAGGCTTCCTGCTTCTGCACACAACCCTTAACATATAGTGGAATTTGTAAGGAACTCTCAGCAACACCTTTAGTTGAACATCACTACAAAGATAGGGAAGAGCCTCCTTTAATGACAACGCCGAGGTCCTACTGTTCAAGCTACGAAAATGGACATATTAAATGCCAGCTTGTTCCATAAGTCTTTATGTTCTCATAGAATTGGGGCTATAGAACCTAGTCTCTCAGCTTCTACACACAAAACTCAACTTATAATGGAATTTGTAAGGAACTCTCAGTAAAACCTCTAGTTGAACATCACTAGAAAGACAGGAAATAGTCTCCATTACTGACAACGCCGCTGACATCCTTTTAAAACTACATCATGGAGGGAACTTACAATTTGAGTTTTACTTAATATTCAAAGAAAACATTCATTGATGTGTATATTAAAAGCGTGCTATTTACAACCTAGGCAGTTGTAAATTGTAAATGTGTTATTTATAAGGGAGGAAGTTCTACATTATGATGCGTGAATACGATGAGAATTGAAAACATATATTCGAGCATAAGCATGTGCTATTATTTCATATGAAAATAACGCCGGCTTGATGCTCGAATATATGTTTCAATTCTAAGAAACAGATATCCATCTAACATAAATTAATCATGTAATCTTCAAATATATAAAAAAAAACATCTAAACTGGAATCTTGATATTTCTACACCTTGAGTGTATGAGCTGCCCCTGGCCAATTACAAGACGCTGGCGAATTCAATCTTAATCTTCTTCCATGATAAATCCATTTCCACAGAGAGAGCCCAACTTAAGGAACTTGATGAGCTTATCTGGTTTATCAGCTTTGGCTCTTTTATATACAAAACTTCCTACATTTCCAGCCAATATTTGAACTTTTTCCTGCATGCACACAACACATTGCACAAGTTTCTCTATAAGTATGAATGAAACAAACTAAACATAATCCATAATTGTATGAGAAACTGTGAATAAATACATAGCATACTATATTTTTGTTTCCATTCAACAAAGTATGGGAAGAAGCTACCCTGTTATGAGAGAGTCAAGGGATACCCACTTCGAATCCTTCTCGCTTTGCGAAAGTAGTGTCTCCCATGGAGATCACCAGATTGGTTATTATGCCCAAACACATGAAATGCCCAAACTCAGAGTTGACGAACCATTCTCTTTGGGAACAAACAAACTCCACTCGGCATTTAGGCAAACTCGATCATGGAAACCATGGCGAGAAAGTGAATAAGAAAACTGAGAAAGCAGAGCAAGAAGAAAGAAATTGAGGCAACCTATAAAGCAGCCGAAGAACCCAACGGATTGCTGGTAGTGGAATCGATATAGCAGCGTGGAGCCATGCCGAGCTTAGCGTTACAATTATTTTAGTAACGCTCAATCTCTCTGTAATACATTCAAGCAATTTACCTCCAATTCAATTCAGTACGCACAACTTATTTTGTCATTAAATATTCACTATACAATGAATTTTTTTATTATTAAAAGCATTTACGTTAAAGAGAGTTATCTTGATTATATATATATATATATATGCGCAAAATAAAGTGTGTTTTTTGTGTAACCCTGGTATAAGTGACCTTCCCAACGAATACCTTAACAATATATCCAATCATTATCTTTTTTTTTTGTAAGTAAACGATAACACCTTCTATTACTACTTATGTTTGAACAAATATATCGAGCCACTACTCACTACACATTGGAGACCCCGAGCAAAGTCAGTTTCCATGCAGAGAGTTGATTAGAAAAACAAAATACCCTGGCCGAACGGCCCCCGAAACAGAAGGAATCCCACTATTGTACCTGTGTTTACTATCAAAAATTGCCAAAAGGATGCAAAAACAAAGAGGATCCTGAATCCACCTCAAACAACCGGGCATCTCCAAAGATCATCAGGGAGTCAGGGGGTCCCTCGTGGGCAACATTGCCTCTTCCTGAGGGAGGTCCTTGGAGAGATCCAAGTAATCCTTCAAAGCCGCTTTGAGCAGTCGTATCCCCGCCGCGTTGGTTTGCTGACCACCCTTGATAATCTAGATGGCCTCCCAAATTCCTTGAGCTAATTGTTGCCACGCTTGAATGTCCCGAGCCAAAAGAATCTGCACCACCCAGAACGGGTTTGCCACCAACTTACTGCCCAGATGGGCTTCATACTCCCGGAGGAGGGCGACTTCTCGATGGCCTATTTGAGCTTCGATAGTTGCATGGGTTTCTGCTAGGTATTCATGTGCACCCCAATTAAAGGTTATGGGAGTAGACGCTTCCAAATCCACAAGCTGTTGCTGAGAGGGTCCTTCGCCTGGAAAGCGCCCATCACCCCCACTCTGGCTAGAACCTCCACTCCGACTAGAACCCCGACGACTACTGGCCCTTAATCTAGGAGCCATAACTCCTCACCCTAAAGTACTCAACAAAGGCAGAAATTCTCTGATTGAGTCTAGTGATTCTCCGAATTCTGCACTATTTGCATGACTATACCCACAGGGCCATGGGTATTTATAGAGTTCTTGGGCTGTAACAGGAGGTAGAGCATCCTCGAAGCAGAATGATTATCCTCCTTCTATGCACAAACCATGAGCCTAGCCTTCATGGCTCTATACCTGCTGATTGCCTCCAAATCTACGAAATATGCCATCTCGCATGCTTGATCCTTTTGAGGGCCATACACCTGCTTTGGTGATGTACTACCAACATTACTGCCTGTTGCACAGAAGCGGTTACCTATGGTGAGGCCAACTGCTTTCTTAAAACGATAATTAAACCTGATAGTGCCAACTGAGCCTAGAAAGGACTAATGGCTTCCCATTTAATGATGCAATGAAGTTTGAGTACTTCTGGCGGATCCTTACTTCGTGTCATTATCCACTGCTGTCCCTTCTCCTTATCCACCACTTGTCCTGGCGATTCTATCATAATGAGTGATAGTGGGATACGACGTGGTTGTGACAGAGGATGTCTTCAGCTCACCCTGATGCCCATTAATTCCTACTACTTCGTTGCTCTCCCCGTGGGCTATTGTCGGGCTTCCAACTGTCCAGATTGTATCTTGGAGAAGAGAGGTGTTGAAGTTCGAGGGAGCTTCTACTTCATTGCTGGGCTAGCTAGCCACCTAGCATGGCATTCTATCCTGGTCCCCCTCCATGAAATGAGCCAAGTGGCCTAGATCTTCCTTAGCCGTTAACTCAGATCTCCTCCACAGATCATGGTCTTCCATGTCTTGATGCATCACACCGAGGAAGGATGTGTGTGCTCCCACCCCTTTGTTGGCTAAGGCATCTTCCACCTTGTTCCCACTCTAATGTACGTGCGTAAACTGTATGGCTAGGGTGGTGGCTAACAATCTCCTTAGAGCAATGAGCCTACTCTCCCATTTCCAGTTGCAGGAAACCTTGGCAATGACCGAGCCTTGCTGAATGCGCCTCGCGGTGGAAATGATAATTAGGAAGTCCCCCTCCACAACCAGACGCATCCACTCCTGCTGTAAGGCCCATCTCAAGCCGCTCACGATTCCTTCTAATTAGGCCATGTTGTTAGTGTTTTCTCTTATGTCACCCCAGAATGTACTGATAATTGTTCCTTCTGCAGTTCTGATCACTCCTCCGAAGCTAGCCAGGCCTGGGTTTCCCTTCGTGGCTTCGTCGAAATTAAGCTTGAGTGTTCCTTCCATCGGGCGTTGCCACAACTCTGGACTAAGAGGAGGCGACCACCGGGTGGGATCAGCCAATGCTTGCCGGTAAGTTATAGATACCCCAGTCATTGAGAATTTGTCTTTCTGCACTGTCCATTTTCATGGCTTCTGGAGTCCACTGAATTAATGTTAACGATTCCTTTAAATGAATTTGAAGGAGATTCCAGACCACTTCTTTGGTTCTTGTTTTGTTTTAAAAAATACGCCTCTTCCTTTCCTTCCATAATTCCCAAACTACAAAACCCGGGAATAATTCCCACATCCTATTCAAGATCTCATTTTTAAAAGCTTGGGAGGGCCAATTTGCCATAGTTAGATCAGGGTGTCCTTAGACCCTGACATTCTTCCATAAACACTCTTCCCCCTTCTCCCACAGGAAAGAATCCATGGGGCACGAGACGAGAAGGTGGTTAATGGTTTCTGAGTCCACCTCACACATGTTGCATCTAGGGGGGTCTATCATCCCCCACCGCTGGAGGTTCTCCCATGTGAGAATGCGTCTTTGTAATAGTAACCAGCTAAGGATGCAATTTTTGGCCACCAATTTCCTTTCCAAATCTTACACCATTTTTCTTCAATTGGCATGCTATGAATTTCCATGTACAATCCCATGGCTTCTTTGAGACTGAAGTTTCCTGTGTTAGAATACCCCCAACGAACTTTATCCAGGCCAACCACCTTGGGGATCCTACGTTTACATAGTTCCTCATAGAACTTGTCCAAGTTCTCGTCAGGGGCACAAGATTGCCACCAAGCTTTTGGTTTCCATATCCTGAAGTGGGTGTCTGCTGTCATAGGTTCCCAAAATTCTTTCACCCTTTCTAGACAAATGTTTTGAAGGTAGAGAAGTAACTCCGGGATGTCATCATGGTTGGCCATACAAGGTAATTTTTGCTAGGTGTCCTGCAGCAAAGAGGTCAATGCTCCATCTCTAATCTCCCAAAAACTTTGTCTTTGGATGAGACCCCTGTTCTCCTGTGCCACTTTCCAAATACTCGATCTTGGTAAATCCTCTTCAAATCTTATCAGTTGCTGCTTGGGGCATTGAGACACGTACTTAAAGTGCCAGAGTTTCTCCCATGGTTCCTTGGTGTGAGTGATCCATCTCCACCATATTTTAGCACCCATTACTTTGTTCGTACATACTGAATCCCACAGTCCTAAACTCTTTGTTTCTTTTGGTTTGCACAAGGTGTACCACTCGACCAAGGCCCACTTCCTATGCCCTTCCGATCCACCCCATAATAAATTCATCTGAATATTACGGATTTGCTTGAGGACATATTTGGTGGCAGCCAAAACTGAGAAAAGGTAGGGAGGCATGGCCTGCAGCACAAATTTGACTAGGATTATGTGGCTTGGGAAATTTAGGGCTCTGAAGGTCCAATGGCCGAGCTTTTCATTGAGTTTGTCCATAAAATCCTTCCAAGAAATTTGACAACTAGTGGATTCCGCTAGAGGAGCGCTCAAATACTTGGAGGGTAGGAGCCATTCCGAAAATTCTAAAATCCAGAGTATGTTTCGTCTGGTTATTCTCGGAGTATTAAAGAAATACACCTGAGATCTCTCTCTTTTGATTTCTAATCCATTGGCCTCAAGGAAGGTATCCATCCCTTTGTTTATGTCTCTAGCTTCTTGAACAGTAGAGTGTCCCATCAACATGGTGTCATCAACGAATTGTTGGTGTGTTTGCAAGTCCAACCCTTCGCTAAGGTTAAGCCTGTGGATCTATCCCTCTCTTTGCATAGCCTTGAGCATACGGCCTAGTCCCTCTGCAATGATAATAAAAAGGAAAGGTGATAGGGGATCTCCTTGGCGAATTCCTCGTGAGGCCTGAAAGGGTTGTGACGGGGTACCATTGACCAGGATCGAGAAGAAGGCTAAGGAGACAAGACTCATCACCCAGTCTATCCATTTATCAGTGAAGCCGAAGGTCCTAAGGACCCCTACTAAGAATGTCCAATTAAATTTGTCATAAGCTTTAGAAAGATCGAGCTTTAGCAATATACCTGGAATTTTTTTCGTCTTCAAAGAGTGGATAGTTTCGTGCATGCCATCCATAATTTGTCGACCTTCCACAAAATCGACTTTCTTGGGGGAGATTAGAAGCGGGAGGAGAGGCCGGATTCTGTTGGCAATTACTTTGGTAATGATATTGTAAATAACATTGCATAGGGCAATCAGTCTGAATTTCCTGGGGTCCTCCGTGCGAGTTTCTTTGGGTATAAGCATAAGGAAGGTGGCATTGGGGGATTTCAAAATGCTTCCCATATTCCTGGAATCTTAGACTAGGGCCAATGCTTCCTCTTTCAGCCAATCCCAATAAGAGTGGAATAAATTCGTGGTAAACCCATTAGGTCTTGGGGCTTTATTTGCTGCCATTTGTTTGACCATTGCCTCCAGCTCCTCCATGTCTATGGGATTCATTAGCATGTTGTTGTGATCATCCGTTATGACCCTTGGTATGTGTTGAAACGCTTGAGATTGAGCCTCGTGCTTGTTGATGTCAAGTTCCCCCAAGAGGTATACAAAGAAGCCATTCAAGGTGAGTTCCAAGCCTTCTTGAGTTTCGGCATGTGTGCCATATGCTCGCTTTAGCTGCACCATGCGGTTCCCTTGGCAATGTTGGATAGAGGCTTTGTGGAAGAACTTGGATATGCATTCCCCTTCTTGCAGCCACTGATTTCTTGATTTATTTTTCCAAAGGTTTTCTTCCTGCTGCTCTCATGAATTAAGATCTTGAAGAAGGTGTTGCTCTTGAGTTCTCACCTCCTCATTGTAGCCCTGGATCATACCTCTCTACTGTACCTTTTGCATTTTTTGGCCGAAGCATTTTTTTCTTGGAATATGTTCCCAAAGGAGTCCAAGTTGCAACACTTGATTTTCCCTTGTAGGAGCTTACATTTTTGTTGGAATTGGTACATGAGTGTACCCTTAATGTGGGTTAGCTATGAACACTAATGATGAAGTTTCACCGGGAGATCCAGATGGAGCAGCCAAAAATGTTCAAACCTAAAAGCTCTGCGAAGGTTCTCCCCAACCCTCAACCATTCCAGACTTATCACCCAGTGATCAGAGCCAGCAGAGGAAAGTACTACTACTTTCAGCTCGCCTCCTGCCATCATAACGGATTCTGATACCAGGAAACGGTATAAGCGACAAGCAATGCTCATGTCCCCCATCCGCTTATTATTCCAGGTGAAAATTTTGTTTTCCGTTCGAAGATATACCAGCTCAAGGGTTTCGATGACTTCATAGAAGTGATCGCTTATGGGATTCAAGTGTCAGATTCCGCCTTTTTTCTCCTCTAAAGTGTGGATCAAGTTGAAATCCCCCCTAGAATCCAGGCTGAGGACCAACCACCACCTTTATGGTGTGCAAAGAGTCCAAGAAGGTGGGTTTTTGTGGGAGAGCCCATAAATGTTCGATACAAATCCCTGAATCTTTGTGCCCAGAGCATGAAAGGGGGCTGAGAGGATATACCAAGAGGCAAAAAAGCCTAAGAGCGACACTTCCTTGGAATTCCATAGAATGCCTCTCCCTCTAGCTTCTCCTTTGGCATCAATTGCCATGCCCTCACAAATGGGCCATACTTTCCTGCCAATAACTTTTAGCTCTGCTTCCGAACATTTAGTTTCTTAAAGAAACATTATGACCATTTTTTCAATCTCGATTTTCCTTTTTAGAAGATGAATCTTTAGAGGGATTTTATAGCCTCTTATGTTCCAGGATGTGATCGGCATCTTATCACTGCTTGGGGGATGAGGCGATGACTGCGTTAATGGTGGGATATTGTCTTGAGGTGACTAACTTAGACTGTAACAGCTGGATTCTTTGAACATTACTGTTTCTACCCCTTTTTTCCATTCTACTTTTCTTTTTCCCTTCTGATTCCTAGAGGGATTCTGAGGCTATGCCCAGGTACTTGAAGTTCTTTGTCTTTAAAATTGCTTTCTCCAACAAGGTAACCTGCTTATGTGAGATGGATTCCTGGTTTTTTGCAGAGACGACCGCCTCCAAGCCCTCCATATCCAGTTCTCCTAACTCCATTTCTTCCCCTTCTTCATATGGTAGGGGTGCCTCCATCATTATTTCTTATTTTTATGTTTCTTGGGTTGGTTTGTCCGAACAAGAAGGGGGTGGCTCTGAATCTTGATTTTCTTAGCTTTGACCTTCCTTAAGGGTTTCACTTTCTTTCTCTGGTTGCAGCACTTTGAATCTATTATGGGTCTAAGGTTTTTTGTTAACCTCGGGTCCTACTACTCTCTTAGCTGCTCTCTTCTTGGTAACCACTTTGGTGAACACTTCTGCAGTTTTTCCTTTAATATTGTTATCTCCACTGGGATTATTATTAAGTGGAAAATCATAGATGAGATGTCTATGTTCATGGCAGTGTCTACCCCAGAAAGGAATCTATTCAAAATCAATCGCTTGAAACTAGTCCTCGTCATCCTAGAAGAGCTCAATCCTATCGAGAAGATCTTGGGAGATATCCATGTAGAGACATATCCTGGCATACGATGTATATCTCATCTGCTCCTTCTGTTCTGAGACTTTGACAAAAATTCTCAACGTGTTACCAATATCGGTAAGGATCTCCTCTTTCTAATATTCCAAGGGTAGGGAATACAAACGGATCCAAACCGGTGCAATTGTCAAGTTCTCATTGTCAGGGTTGACGCGTTCTTTCCATGGCCGTAGGTATAAGCCCACAGAGTTAAAGAAGTAAGGCCCATTGTCGAAGATTATAGAGCACCCATATCATTAAAGAAAATTATAGTGAAGAAGCCTTTAGCACCGAGCTTAAGATCATAGTGGCCTTGAGGTTTCCAGACTGTGTTAATCCACCATACCAAAGCCTTTTCTGTCGGCCATATTCCTACAAATTTACCTATAGGAGAATGATCTTTCATCTACTGGATATCATCTCGGACCCGGTCTGAGCGAATCTGAAGCTTGAGCATTGTTTTGGATTTTGTAATACATTGCCCTGGTTTCCTATTTTCAACTTCCGAAGGGGTAGCTTTGCTTAAACCACTCGACCCTTCTCCTCCCTTCCCCGTAGGGAGATCATATCCATGCACAATAGCTTTTCCTTTAACCTTTTCTGAGCCTGGAGGAGGAGGTAGTTCCTCCCCACCCATGTGTTCACCCATACCGACGTGCTCTTCCCCAATGAGAAGGTACAAGAGCCTAGCCCTCACTGAAACCTGCAAAACCTACAACCCTAGTTCACCATGAAACACCCTCCTCCATTTCCCCGTCATATCCAATCATTATCTATTCCACCTCATGGAGGCAAATAATTTTATTATTATTTAAATAAAATAATTAATTAATAATTTTTATTTAGTTTTGATAAAACTATAAATTCTTTTAAAAATTATAAATAGAATAATTAATTAGTAAATAAATTTATTAGTTTATTAAAAATAATTTTCTTAAATAGAACTTTAAACATTAAAAAGAACTAAATCAAACTAAATCATTTCATTTTTTAAAACTAAATCATTTTATTTTCAAAATAAATGAATAGAACAATTCGATATAAAAATTTAATTTTTCATATTTAATATCGTAGTTTTAAATTAAATTGATTTTAATTTTATTACTATTTCATATTTAGAATGTTCAATAAACATGAGCACATTCTAGAAGGATCTAGAGTACCAAGGAATTACAATCATCTATTGATAGAGATAATTTGTAGGTAAGTTTAATTTTTCTTACCACTTTTATTATTTTTACATTTTAGAAATTTTTATAATTTTTAAAAATATGTTTTTATTGTAAATTGTAGTTCTTATTCCACATAGATGGTAAAAATCCTTGATCCAAATGGGAAACGAAATCGCAATCCCCAATAAGACCCATGATGCATTGAAGTAAATAAATATTTAGATGAGCTTAGAAATTATATTGGGATCTTAGGAACACAAGTCACTTGTCACTAGTTGATTACCTTAATATGCTTATTGCTTCAATTGTCTATTCCCATGACCAATTATTTTATATATCTAACTATAGGTCCAAGATGGGAGATTTTTACTTATGTAGAATTAGTAAGGATTAAGAGGTTAGAAAATTGAATATAACTATAATATTCCAAGTTTGTACCCTTGTTATTAAAGTCCTAAAGACATAAATACTTTTGATTAGATGTTTAGTTGGGAAAAATCTGGACCATCAAAGGTACTTAGACTTAAATACTTTTGAATCATTGTTGAGTTGGGAAAAATACAGAGCATAAAAGATACTTAGACTTGAATACTTTTGATTTGATGTTGACTTGGGAAAATTTCGGAGCATCAAAGAGACTTAGACTTAAATACTTAATTTTGATTTGATGTTGA